>OX940899.1:26422482-26897171 GCA_954871355.1 Cabera pusaria | reverse complement strand
AACCTAACCTAACCTAACCTAACCTAACCTAACCTAACCTAACCTAACCTAACCTAACCTAACCTAACCTAACCTAACCTAACCTAACCTAACCTAACCTAACCTAACCTAACCTAACCTAACCTAACCTAACCTAACCTAACCTAACCTAACCTAACCTAACCTAACCTAACCTAACCTAACCTAACCTAACCTAACCTAACCTAACCTAACCTAACCTAACCTAACCTAACCTAACCTAACCTAACCTAACCTAACCTAACCTAACCTAACCTAACCTAACCTAACCTAACCTAACCTAACCTAACCTAACCTAACCTAACCTAACCTAACCTAACCTAACCTAACCTAACCTAACCTAACCTAACCTAACCTAACCTAACCTAACCTAACCTAACCTAACCTAACCTAACCTAACCTAACCTAACCTAACCTAACCTAACCTAACCTAACCTAACCTAACCTAACCTAACCTAACCTAACCTAACCTAACCTAACCTAACCTAACCTAACCTAACCTAACCTAACCTAACCTAACCTAACCTAACCTAACCTAACCTAACCTAACCTAACCTAACCTAACCTAACCTAACCTAACCTAACCTAACCTAACCTAACCTAACCTAACCTAACCTAACCTAACCTAACCTAACCTAACCTAACCTAACCTAACCTAACCTAACCTAACCTAACCTAACCTAACCTAACCTAACCTAACCTAACCTAACCTAACCTAACCTAACCTAACCTAACCTAACCTAACCTAACCTAACCTAACCTAACCTAACCTAACCTAACCTAACCTAACCTAACCTAACCTAACCTAACCTAACCTAACCTAACCTAACCTAACCTAACCTAACCTAACCTAACCTAACACCTTTATTTCCTTCGACATACCAATGTCGCACCCGCCCATGTTCAAACGTGGTGTGTCGTATTTAAGCTTTCTTGTGATTGTCATGGCATTTGTTTTTTGCGGGGCAAATTTCAGCTTATTTCCGACACCCCACGTCCGAACATACTCGAGCGCGGCATTGGCATATTCTTGTATACCCGACGCGGTTTCCCCGTCAAAGACGAGAACGATGTCGTCTGCGAAGGCTTGACAATAGTGTCCTCTTTCTTCCAGGCCTTTCAAAAGGGGGTCAAGGATGAGGTTCCAGAGAAGCGGGCCCCCGATTGAGCCTTGGACGCATCCCCTGTTCGTGCCTTTTAGATGTTCTTCACCTGCGTATCTTACTCTAACTTTTCTATCCTCTAAATAGCTGTCTATTACTTGGCGCAAGTTCTTCGGGCATTTTTCTTCGGCCAGCCGGTTCCTGATAGACGGCCACCAGGCGCTGTCGAAGGCTCCCTCTATATCCAAAGATACCAACGTAATTATTCTCTTCCGATCTAATTGATTACGTATGTGCTGTACCAGGGTATAGAGGGAGTCTTCGGTGCTCTTCTGGGGCATGAAACCAAACTGGCGTGTGCTCATTCTTGGAATTAGATGGTATTTCATCCTTGCTACCAGCATTTTCTCAAAAATTTTTCCGAGTACTGGCAGAAGTCCAATTGGTCTATATGCCTTGGGTTTTGTGTAATTATCCTTACCGGGTTTTCTCAACATAACCACTGTCGCCACCTTCCATATACCCGGAAATAGATGGTATTTTAGGCATTTGTTGAGCATACACAGGAATAAAGCAGAGTCGTTATTAATCGCGCGGTTGCAGATATCTGCGGTAAATCCATCCGCTCCTGGTGCCTTCTTAGGGTTGAAAGTTTCCATAGCCGCAAAGAGCTCAGTCTGCGTGAACGGCGGGTCACAAGATTCATCTTGTTCCCCGTCGTTCACTCTCTCTGCTTGCTCTCTCTTCATACGGTGCTCTACGTTATCACTCTTGGCAGTGTCTTCAGGGTAGAAGGTATCGGCCATTAGCTTTGCGGAACCTTTCGCGTCCAGCCATTTTCCTTCTTCTTCCAGCGGTAGATCCTCTTCCCTTTTACCAGTTCTGCCTAAGACTCTATATATTCCACCCCAGATTCCTTCCCTGTCCTGTTTCCCACAAAACTCTTTCCAGCTCCTGACCTGAGCCTTCTGTTCCTCCGCCTCATACTTATTTTTTTGTTCCAGGTATTCGCCGACGACTTTAGCTCTCCGGACCGGCGCTGCATTGCGGATGCGGCGTCTTCGAGTGGCCACTTCTTTCTTCATCGCATCGAGCTCAGCGGACCACCACGGGATTGTAAGTATTTCTTCATTTTTCTTAGTTGGTATCGTATGTGTGCATGTTTGTGTTACTATCTCTGTATAATTTTCTATTCGAAGGAAATAAAGGTGTTAGGCTTAGTTATTGATGACAAACTGACATTTAATACCCACGTGGGTAACGTCTGCCGAAAAGCATTAAACTTCTATAAACAGCTGTCAAGGGCTGCAAAGCTGCATTGGGGATTGCAACCGGAAATAATCAAGATGATCTACACGGCGGTGGTCGAACCGACCATACTCTACGCAGCAAGTGTATGGGCGCCTGCATCCAACAAGATCTGCGTCAAAAAACAACTTGACAATGTACAACGTGGCTTCGTCCAAAAGATCGTAAAGGCATACAGGACGGTCTCCCTAAACTCGGCGCTATTACTTGCTGGGTTGCTTCCACTTGACATTCGTGTCAGGGAAGCAGCCTCTCTTTACGAGATAAAGAAAGGCCACTCCCAGCGAGTAATAGGAGATCGTGAGATGGAGCGACCTGTAGCCTTTACGAAAATGATACATCCTGCCAAGCAACATAAATTTACCTTCCAATGTTTGGCAGACGGTGCGGCATTGGAACAGAATGATAACCATGGCCTGAAAATATTTACTGACGGCAGCAAACTGGAGGGGAAAGTCGGCGCCTCGTTGTCCCTATGGGACAATGATGCGGAGACAAGTACCCGAAAGTTCAAGTTGGACCAATGCTGCACAGTCTATCAAGCAGAACTGCTGGCACTGTACGAAGCCACTAACCAAGTCTTACGCTGCAAAAAACTCGACTGCAACATTTATTGCGACTCCAGATCCGCCCTTGAGACAGTGGCAAATAACACCTTCCTCCACCCATTAGCCGAAAAGATCCGAACAAATCTGCACAAAATTAGAGAAAAAGGCATAAAATTAAATCTCTACTGGATAAAGGCTCATGCGGGTCTGGAGGGCAATGAAAGGGCAGATCAGCTAGCCAAAGAGGCAGCGCTGCGCTTAAAGACAAAACCGCACTACGATAAGTGTCCTGTTTCATTCGTCAAGCGACAAATCCGGTTGGAGTCGCTTGACGAATGGAACACGCGCTACAAAGGCGGTGAAACTGCGGGCACCACAAAAGTATTTTTCCCGGATGCAATCTCAGCCTACCCTTTAGTACAAAAAATAAAAATAGATCCCATAATAACACAATTCCTGACTGGACACGGAGGATTCGCCTCATATTTGCATAGGTTTAAATGTAGAGATAGCCCGTCGTGCCCTTGTGACCCATTAGAAGAAGAAAACGCCCTGCACGTAATTACGGAATGTCCAATCTATGCAAAAGATAGATTTGAATTAGAGCAAGAGCTCAATATTGATGTAAAAAGAAATAACTTGTGTAATGTAATAGCAGATAAGAATACTAGAGATAAGTTTATGGATTATTGTGTAAATGTAGTAGGAAAAGTAGTTAAAAAGAATAAATAGTAAGTAATGTATGTACTATTGTTTATATGAATATAAACAATACGTACCATAGCGTAAATTAGCAATAACTAGAAGTAAGAACAATCTGTAAATAATAAGAAAACCTGTGTAAAATTATTAAACCTGTGTAAATAGATATAAGAAAATAAAATAAAGTAGAAGAATAGGGAACTAGATTGGCACCCACCAATAAGAGAATGAATGAGAGACGAAAATAAGAAAGAAAAAGTATGTAGCATGAAAGAAGAATATCAGAGAGAACTGGAATGGCTGAGAAGAGAAGCGTAGGAAAAGCTCCGACTACGTTGGAGGAAGTAGGCAAAAAAAAAAAAAAAAAAAAAAAAAAAAAAAAAAAAAAAAAAAAAAAAAAAAAAACCTAGTCTAATGGAGATCAAAAGGCAGATCGGATCGATGCGGTTTCTAATAGGCGGCGATTGTAACGCCAAAAGCACTTGGTGGGGAAGCCCGAGAGTGGATAACAGGGGTGAGGATATGGCCACAACACTCGATGAACTGGGCCTTCACGTGCTAAATGTTGGCTCTGTGCCAACATTTGACACGATTAGAGGCGGCCAACGTTTCAGTAGTCACGTCGACATCACGGCTTGCTCAGAGGATATGTTGGACCTGGTGGATGACTGGCGAGTGGCAGAGGACCTTACGAGCTCGGACCACAACACGATAACCTTTACGATCTTGTTTCAAAAAGCGAAAGGAACCACTATTATTCGGACAACTAGAACCTATAACGAGAGTCACGCTCCAACCTCCGACCAGAGCGCCACGAATTGCACGTAGCTCCGCGCTTAAAAAATTCAAAAGAGTGGAAAAAGTGCTTGGATTTCAGTGTGTGATACGTCAAAAGTTGCGTACAGTGAAGTGCTAGCCGACCGTGCTAATATTATAAAAATCGGTTCAGTGGCAAAAAAGTTATAAGTGAAAAACCAGTTTTTACAAGATTTTAAACTTTTGGAGCTGAACGCTGCCGAAATAAGATCGGTGACGCACATATTTTATTTCATCGTATTATCGGCGCACTAGAGGAGCACATTTTGGCGAAGTTTGGGATTTTTCCCATTTCATTTCGCTGAGATATTGAAGAAAAACCCAAAACCACGTGGCCACGTGGTCTGGGTTCCCGAGCAGCTTAAAAATTTTCAAGTACCGCAAATTGTAGGAGCAGACGAGCCTTGACCGTAGACACCTCGGACTTGAAGATCGGAACACTGGAAGAAGAGATATCAGGTTTCAAAATTTTTGCAAAACTTTGGTACTACATAACTTTGGATAGAGATCTGTAACCCCCCTCTTTTTGGATCTTAAATAATTCAGTATAGTGATTTCTATAGATATTCTAAATTTTAGATTTTTATGACTTATAGTTTTTATTAAAAAATTTTTTCAGTGCAAAAATTTTGTTTTTTGGCCGTATCTCGGAAACGGTGCGTTTTTCGCAAATTTTAAGCAAACCTTCAAATTCCCACCAAAGGTGGGAATTTTAAAACTGTTATATTTTTGACCCTTAATTTTTCAGAATTTTTCAAAAATTTTTTGGACGTACAATTCGTAAGTTAACTTTTATTTGGTTTGTTGATAATAATCCAGAAACCGTGCATCTCACAGCGATTTGGATTTAACTGTAGTGCGTTCCACAGGACTGCACACATCACACACAAAATTTTGGTGCTGAAAATAATTTTAAGAAATTTTCGGAAATTTTTAAAGTACTCTGAAGGAGATACTTTTACGATTTTTGAAAAATTTTTTGTAGATTAAAATTCTTAATAAAACTGCACACCTCGCACACAAATTGGAAACCGGCCATTACCTAATTAGTTTTTCATTGTTTTTCTTCTATATTTTAAAAATTTCTCAACAGTGTAAAATCATGAAAAGGGGTGGTTTTTGAAAAATTTCAACGCTGAACTCATTTTTTAGACAAGTCTAAGCTACTGTGCAAAAGTCAAAATTCTAACTTCAAAATTGGGGGGGTCGATTTTAGTTTTCGAATTACGTAACCTTAAACTAACAAAAATTTTCTAAATTCAATAACTCGCAGACTATTTGGCCAAATTTTACGGGGTTTTCTTTGCTTTACGTAATAGAGGATTGCACACAAGACACATATATTTTGATATTTTAACATTTTTCAATTTTCATTTTCATTTTTCATTTTTCATTTTTACATTTTCACTTTTATTTTGCTTGGTCGAAATTTTTGGGATTTCGCGCTCGAAGCTATTTGTTAGAGAATAAGACAATATATTTACTAAGTTTATGACATTTTGAGACTTAAAATTGTTATTTTGTATAGAGACCCCTCAGCTTTATGGCCAACTATATATAATAAAGCCAAATAAAGTTGCAGAACACGACTAAAATTAACATTGACAGTTCCCAGCGGGGAATTTTATTGTTTATTTTATTAAGTATCATAAGTGTACTAAAATTACACTATTCGATCTGTAAGACAGCTGAAAACGTGCAGTGCACTCTCCGACTTATACAATCGCTTACGTTGCGTATTAAAATATATTTGAGTGCGTCCTATTGGACGTTACATTAGACCATAAATTATATAAATAAATAAAAATAATAATAATAAAAATAAAATAAATAAATATTCTTATATTAACTTTTTCTAATATAGCTTGATTTTAATTTTATTTTATTCTTTTTACAACTTATACAAATTTACTTTTTAAATTGACGGAACCCTCCCAAAATGTTTGCTGCCACTCGCACACCGACAAAAAAGACCAAAGATTCTGGCGAATCTTCAACTACGACTACGAAAGTTAGGACCAGCATAAGCGAATGGGAGCTAGGCAGGATTTCTCCGACTCTAACTCAAAGCAACATGCAGACGACAACAGCACAGATAGAGCCTCCCCCGAGACCTAAACTGAACCCTGTGGTCGTACTCGAGACCAAGAAGCCAAGCCGACGACCAACTACGGAAGCTACAGGGAGCACGCCACCAAAGAAAGCTTATTCCAGCCTATCTGCTGAGATAGTTGTATATGCGAAGATAGCCAAAACACATCTAAGCGACTCCCGAAACATTAAGACAGAGATTAAGGAAGGAGTCTTAACCCAGATAGACAAAATGGTTCGACTAGTGAAAGAATACGAAGCGGAGAAAAAACTTAAAGGCAAAAGTATGGAAGCGGAAATAGCAATGGAAGAAATACTTCCTTCTACTCCCCATCTTTTCCATCCTACTACTGATCACAGTGAATTAAATAAAAAGCTAGAAGAACACGGCAGGCTTATTAAAGATAACACAGCAGTCATGGAGGATCTGAAACAAAAACTAGCAGGCCATATAAAAACATTGGGTGAGGCTACCTATGCGAGCGTGGCGGCTGGCGGTATCTTGAAGAAGCCTCCGCAACCGACAGCGCTTCACTCGGTGATAGTTACCTCTACGGACGATACAGAGAGCGGCGAAGAAGTGATGAACAAGATCAGGAAAGCAGTGAACGGAACTGGAGGCGAAATAAGAGTGGACAAAATTAGAAAAGGTAAAGACAGAAAGGTGATAATAGGATGCCGAGACCAAAAAGAAATAAAAAAGGTAAAAGACAGGATCACAGAGGATGGTGTTCAACTAAACGTGGAAGACATTAAGAACAAAGACCCCCTGATTGTGCTCTATGGTGTCCTCCAGTATAACACTGACGAGGCCATCGTTAAGTCAATCAGGGAACAGAATAAACGCCTATTGGATGGAATGACAAAAGATCAAGACAGAATAGACATCCGTTATCGGAAAAAGACTAGGAACCCACTGACAGCACACGTTGTCATCAGAGTATCACCATTCATCTGGAAAAGACTGACAGAGGCTGGGGAAGCACACGTCGACATGCAGTGGGTTAGAGTCGCCGACCAGTCCCCCCTAATACAGTGCTCGCGCTGTTTAGGATACGGACATGGACGGCGGTTCTGCCGAGATGCTGCTGACGTGTGCAGCCACTGTGGAGGCCAGCATTTGCGAACAGAATGTGAGGAATGGCTTTCAAACACACCTCCTAGTTGCATTAATTGCTCAAAATCAAAGATGGGTAAGGTAGAACATGATGCTTTCAGTCCAGAATGCCCAGTTAGAAAAAGATGGGAGTCTTTAGCGAGGTCAACCGTAGCCTATTGCTAAGGTGGCCCCGTACAAAATTGTGCAAGCCAACCTCCAGCGGAAGAAACTAGCCAGCGACGAGTTATTGATAGAGGCTAAGAAAAGAAACATAGCAGTCGCTCTGCTCCAGGAGCCATATGTGGGTGGGGCAAAAAGCATGAGGAATCACCGGGGCGTAAGGGTCTTCCAGAGCACTGAACAAGGAGAAGGGACAGTCAAAGCGGCGATAGTCGTATTTGACTCAAACATTGATGTAATTCAATACCCGCAACTCACTACAAATAACATCACAGTAGTGGGGATCCAAACAAGTGCCTGGAAGATCACGCTGGTGTCCTTCTACTTTGAGCCAGACCAGCCCATTGGGCTATATCTGGAGCACCTCACCAAGATTAGGGAAACTATAGGACCAAGGAGGTTGGTCATAGGTGGTGACGCAAATGCGAAGAGCAGCTGGTGGGGTAGCGTAAAGGTAGACAACAGAGGGGATGAACTAGCAGGGACTCTAGACGACCTGGGCCTTCAAGTAATGAACATCGGAGTGATTCCGACATTTGACACTATTCGAGGAGGACAAAGATATCAAAGCCACGTTGACGTAACGGCCTGCTCTGCGGACATGTTAAACCTGGTGGAGGGCTGGAAAGTGGTACAAGATCTCACGAGTTCGGACCACAATGGCATAATTTTCAATCTATTGCTGCGGAAATCAAAGGGAATAAACATTATTAGAACCACAAGAATTTTCAATACCAAAAAGGCAAATTGGGAACAGTTTGATGACAAACTGAACCAACTTAAAATAGAACACAATTTAACCACAGACAACATTGAAAATATTAATAACGTAGATCAATTAGAAATAGCAATAGATAACTTCACAAAAATAATCACAATAGCATGTCAAAATACGATTCCCTACAAGAAAAATAAAGAGATACTTACCATTCCATGGTGGTCTGCCAAACTCGAGGAGATCAAGAAAGAAGTCACCACCAGGAAACACAGGATACGATGTGCAGCGCCGGTCCGTCGAGCGAAGGTCGTCAGCGAATATCTGAAAAAGAAAAGCGAATATGAATTGGAGGCACAGAGGGCTCAGGTCGAGAGTTGGAAGGAGTTTTGTCGAACACAGGATAGGGAAGGGGTTTGGGAGGGAATTTACAGAGTGATAGGGAGAACCATGAGTAGGGAGGAAGATCTGCCATTAGAAGACGATGGAAAGGTGTTAGATGCTAAAGACTCTGCCAAGCTTCTAGCGGATACATTCTATCCAGAAGACTCAAGGGAAAGTGATAATACCAAACACCGTCTCATAAGGGCACTAGCGGAAAAAGTGAACAGTGGAGATCAAGATAGCTCTTGCGATCCATTGTTTACACAAACCGAGCTCTTAATGGCAGTGGATTCATTCAATCCGAAAAAAGCCCCTGGATTGGATGGTTTTACGGCTGACATTTGCAGTCGTGCCGTAAAAACAGACCCTAGGGAATTCCTTGCACTAGTCAACAAATGCCTGGCACACCACCACTTCCCCAACAGCTGGAAGGAAGCCACGGTGGTTGTGCTCAGGAAGCCAGGCAAAGACAAATACACTGCTCCTAAATCCTATAGACCAATAGGCCTCTTACCTGTCCTAGGCAAAATCTTCGAAAAGATGATAATGGCTCGCATCAAATATCACATTATACCGAAGATCAGTACTCACCAGTACGGATTCATGCCCCAGAGGAGCACCGAAGACTCCCTCTATACACTCATACAGCACATCCGACTAAAATTGGATCAAAAACGGATAGTAGTTCTTGTGTCATTGGATATAGAGGGGGCCTTCGATAGCGCCTGGTGGCCGATCTTAAGAGTCCGACTGGCGGAGGAAAATTGCCCGATCAACCTAAGACGGATCATAGACAGCTATCTTACTAATAGGAGAGTCAGGCTGAGATACGCCGGAGAGGAGTGTGTTAGAAGAACCAGCAAAGGATGTGTTCAAGGATCCATAGGAGGACCCATACTATGGAACCTGATACTTGACTCACTGCTGAAGGGCCTTGCTATGAGAGGAGATTACCATCAAGCCTTCGCTGATGACGTTGTCTTGGCATTTGATGGGGAAACAGCAATGGAAATAGAGGGTCGTGCCAATGCTGCTCTCGAGTATGTGCGGGCGTGGGGTGTCGACAATAAGTTAAAATTCGCACCGCAAAAGACTAATGCCATGATTATAACGCGGAAACTTAAGTACGACACACCACGCCTGAGCATGGGAGGGATAGGCATTGGCATGTCCAAAGAAATAAAAATACTGGGTCTCATAATTGACGATAAACTAAGCTTTAACACCCATGTTGCAAACGTCTGCAGAAAGGCGCTAAATTTGTACAAGCAGTTGTCGAAAGCAGCTAAAATAAGTTGGGGGCTACAGCCCGAAATAGTCAGGTCGATATATATGGCGGTAGTAGAACCGACTATTATGTATGCCGCGAGCGCATGGGCACCAGCGACCAAAAGGATTGGGATCAGAAAGCAGTTGGATACAGTGCAGCGAGGATTTGCGCAGAAGATCGTGAAGGCCTACAGGACTGTCTCTCTAAACTCGGCGCTACTATTAGCCGGGTTGCTTCCCCTTGACATAAGAGTCAGAGAAGCAGCCTCACTTTTTGAAATAAGGAAAGGTTATTCCCGGATGATAGTAGGAGACCGAGAGATGGAGAGGCCTGTAGCCTTCACGAACGTATCACACCCCGCAAAATTTGAAAAGTTGCACTTCACCTGCTTGGGGAACGATGCAGCATTGAACCACTTCGAGAACAATTGCCTTCAAATTTACACCGATGGCAGCAAGCTCGAGGGGAAAGTTGGCGCGGCGCTGTCCATTTGGAACGGCGACGCGGAGACAAGTACCCGAAAGCTTAAGCTGGAACAAAGCTGCACCGTTTACCAGGCGGAATTGCTGGCTCTTTTTGAAGCTACGGAGGTAGCGTCGCGTAGCAAACAAACCACGTGTAACATATATAGCGACTCTAGATCTGCGCTAGAAACGATAGTTAGTAACGTTTCCCTCCATCCCCTAGCAGTGAAAGCAAGAAATAATATAAGCGAAATAAAATATAATGGTAAACATTTAAACCTCTTTTGGGTCAAGGCACATGCAGGATTGGAGGGGAATGAACGGGCAGACGAATTGGCTAAAAGTGCTGCGCTGCATACAAAAACGAAACCCAACTATGACAAGTGCCCCATATCATTCGTCAAGCGACAAATCCGCTTGGGGTCGCTTGACGAATGGAATCAACGCTACAAAGACGGAGACACTGCCTCAATAACAAAAACATTCTTCCCGGATGCAATAAAGGCTCATTCTGTAATAAATAAGCTTAACTTGGATCCCATTGTCGTTCAACTCATGACGGGCCACGGGGGGTTCTCCTCTTACTTGTTCCGCTTCAGGTGCAAGGACAGCCCCGCGTGCCCCTGCGACCAACAGTTAGAAGAGAGTGCCCTGCATGTTATTACAGACTGCCCCATATATAATAAAAATAGGTTTGATATTGAGCAAGAGCTCAACGAAAATGTTACGATAAATAATTTAAGTAATATTGTAGCAAACAAGTACAGTAGGGATAAGTTTATAAATTACTGTAAAACAATAGTAAGCAATGTAATATGTAAAAATAAAAAGTAGAAATAAGCTGTAATATCATATATTTAAGTATATAGATATGTACACATATAATAGAATAGTAATAAGTAGTTATAAGCATGATATAGCACTTAATTGAACCCATTTGAAATAAAAATTAAACTAATATCAACAAAATAAATAAAAAACTAGAGAGAGTAGGAAACCAGCATTGGCTCCCACCAATGAAAAGTGTGAAAGATTGATGGATGTTAGAAAGATAAAGTATGCAGAATGAATGTTGACATAAAGCACGCGAGAAATAGTATGAAAGAGGAGATAAGAAAAGGCTCCCATCTCGTGGGAGGGTCTAGGTACACAAAAAAAAAAAAAAAAAAAAAAAAAAAAAAAAACCTAACCTAACCTAACCTAACCTAACCTAACCTAACCTAACCTAACCTAACCTAACCTAACCTAACCTAACCTAACCTAACCTAACCTAACCTAACCTAACCTAACCTAACCTAACCTAACCTAACCTAACCTAACCTAACCTAACCTAACCTAACCTAACCTAACCTAACCTAACCTAACCTAACCTAACCTAACCTAACCTAACCTAACCTAACCTAACCTAACCTAACCTAACCTAACCTAACCTAACCTAACCTAACCTAACCTAACCTAACCTAACCTAACCTAACCTAACCTAACCTAACCTAACCTAACCTAACCTAACCTAACCTAACCTAACCTAACCTAACCTAACCTAACCTAACCTAACCTAACCTAACCTAACCTAACCTAACCTAACCTAACACCTTTATTTCCTTCGACATACCAATGTCGCACCCGCCCATGTTCAAACGTGGTGTGTCGTATTTAAGCTTTCTTGTGATTGTCATGGCATTTGTTTTTTGCGGGGCAAATTTCAGCTTATTTCCGACACCCCACGTCCGAACATACTCGAGCGCGGCATTGGCATATTCTTGTATACCCGACGCGGTTTCCCCGTCAAAGACGAGAACGATGTCGTCTGCGAAGGCTTGACAATAGTGTCCTCTTTCTTCCAGGCCTTTCAAAAGGGGGTCAAGGATGAGGTTCCAGAGAAGCGGGCCCCCGATTGAGCCTTGGACGCATCCCCTGTTCGTGCCTTTTAGATGTTCTTCACCTGCGTATCTTACTCTAACTTTTCTATCCTCTAAATAGCTGTCTATTACTTGGCGCAAGTTCTTCGGGCATTTTTCTTCGGCCAGCCGGTTCCTGATAGACGGCCACCAGGCGCTGTCGAAGGCTCCCTCTATATCCAAAGATACCAACGTAATTATTCTCTTCCGATCTAATTGATTACGTATGTGCTGTACCAGGGTATAGAGGGAGTCTTCGGTGCTCTTCTGGGGCATGAAACCAAACTGGCGTGTGCTCATTCTTGGAATTAGATGGTATTTCATCCTTGCTACCAGCATTTTCTCAAAAATTTTTCCGAGTACTGGCAGAAGTCCAATTGGTCTATATGCCTTGGGTTTTGTGTAATTATCCTTACCGGGTTTTCTCAACATAACCACTGTCGCCACCTTCCATATACCCGGAAATAGATGGTATTTTAGGCATTTGTTGAGCATACACAGGAATAAAGCAGAGTCGTTATTAATCGCGCGGTTGCAGATATCTGCGGTAAATCCATCCGCTCCTGGTGCCTTCTTAGGGTTGAAAGTTTCCATAGCCGCAAAGAGCTCAGTCTGCGTGAACGGCGGGTCACAAGATTCATCTTGTTCCCCGTCGTTCACTCTCTCTGCTTGCTCTCTCTTCATACGGTGCTCTACGTTATCACTCTTGGCAGTGTCTTCAGGGTAGAAGGTATCGGCCATTAGCTTTGCGGAACCTTTCGCGTCCAGCCATTTTCCTTCTTCTTCCAGCGGTAGATCCTCTTCCCTTTTACCAGTTCTGCCTAAGACTCTATATATTCCACCCCAGATTCCTTCCCTGTCCTGTTTCCCACAAAACTCTTTCCAGCTCCTGACCTGAGCCTTCTGTTCCTCCGCCTCATACTTATTTTTTTGTTCCAGGTATTCGCCGACGACTTTAGCTCTCCGGACCGGCGCTGCATTGCGGATGCGGCGTCTTCGAGTGGCCACTTCTTTCTTCATCGCATCGAGCTCAGCGGACCACCACGGGATTGTAAGTATTTCTTCATTTTTCTTAGTTGGTATCGTATGTGTGCATGTTTGTGTTACTATCTCTGTATAATTTTCTATTCGAAGGAAATAAAGGTGTTAGGCTTAGTTATTGATGACAAACTGACATTTAATACCCACGTGGGTAACGTCTGCCGAAAAGCATTAAACTTCTATAAACAGCTGTCAAGGGCTGCAAAGCTGCATTGGGGATTGCAACCGGAAATAATCAAGATGATCTACACGGCGGTGGTCGAACCGACCATACTCTACGCAGCAAGTGTATGGGCGCCTGCATCCAACAAGATCTGCGTCAAAAAACAACTTGACAATGTACAACGTGGCTTCGTCCAAAAGATCGTAAAGGCATACAGGACGGTCTCCCTAAACTCGGCGCTATTACTTGCTGGGTTGCTTCCACTTGACATTCGTGTCAGGGAAGCAGCCTCTCTTTACGAGATAAAGAAAGGCCACTCCCAGCGAGTAATAGGAGATCGTGAGATGGAGCGACCTGTAGCCTTTACGAAAATGATACATCCTGCCAAGCAACATAAATTTACCTTCCAATGTTTGGCAGACGGTGCGGCATTGGAACAGAATGATAACCATGGCCTGAAAATATTTACTGACGGCAGCAAACTGGAGGGGAAAGTCGGCGCCTCGTTGTCCCTATGGGACAATGATGCGGAGACAAGTACCCGAAAGTTCAAGTTGGACCAATGCTGCACAGTCTATCAAGCAGAACTGCTGGCACTGTACGAAGCCACTAACCAAGTCTTACGCTGCAAAAAACTCGACTGCAACATTTATTGCGACTCCAGATCCGCCCTTGAGACAGTGGCAAATAACACCTTCCTCCACCCATTAGCCGAAAAGATCCGAACAAATCTGCACAAAATTAGAGAAAAAGGCATAAAATTAAATCTCTACTGGATAAAGGCTCATGCGGGTCTGGAGGGCAATGAAAGGGCAGATCAGCTAGCCAAAGAGGCAGCGCTGCGCTTAAAGACAAAACCGCACTACGATAAGTGTCCTGTTTCATTCGTCAAGCGACAAATCCGGTTGGAGTCGCTTGACGAATGGAACACGCGCTACAAAGGCGGTGAAACTGCGGGCACCACAAAAGTATTTTTCCCGGATGCAATCTCAGCCTACCCTTTAGTACAAAAAATAAAAATAGATCCCATAATAACACAATTCCTGACTGGACACGGAGGATTCGCCTCATATTTGCATAGGTTTAAATGTAGAGATAGCCCGTCGTGCCCTTGTGACCCATTAGAAGAAGAAAACGCCCTGCACGTAATTACGGAATGTCCAATCTATGCAAAAGATAGATTTGAATTAGAGCAAGAGCTCAATATTGATGTAAAAAGAAATAACTTGTGTAATGTAATAGCAGATAAGAATACTAGAGATAAGTTTATGGATTATTGTGTAAATGTAGTAGGAAAAGTAGTTAAAAAGAATAAATAGTAAGTAATGTATGTACTATTGTTTATATGAATATAAACAATACGTACCATAGCGTAAATTAGCAATAACTAGAAGTAAGAACAATCTGTAAATAATAAGAAAACCTGTGTAAAATTATTAAACCTGTGTAAATAGATATAAGAAAATAAAATAAAGTAGAAGAATAGGGAACTAGATTGGCACCCACCAATAAGAGAATGAATGAGAGACGAAAATAAGAAAGAAAAAGTATGTAGCATGAAAGAAGAATATCAGAGAGAACTGGAATGGCTGAGAAGAGAAGCGTAGGAAAAGCTCCGACTACGTTGGAGGAAGTAGGCAAAAAAAAAAAAAAAAAAAAAAAAAAAAAAAAAAAAAAAAAAAAAAAAAAAAAAACCTAGTCTAATGGAGATCAAAAGGCAGATCGGATCGATGCGGTTTCTAATAGGCGGCGATTGTAACGCCAAAAGCACTTGGTGGGGAAGCCCGAGAGTGGATAACAGGGGTGAGGATATGGCCACAACACTCGATGAACTGGGCCTTCACGTGCTAAATGTTGGCTCTGTGCCAACATTTGACACGATTAGAGGCGGCCAACGTTTCAGTAGTCACGTCGACATCACGGCTTGCTCAGAGGATATGTTGGACCTGGTGGATGACTGGCGAGTGGCAGAGGACCTTACGAGCTCGGACCACAACACGATAACCTTTACGATCTTGTTTCAAAAAGCGAAAGGAACCACTATTATTCGGACAACTAGAACCTATAACACCAAAAAAGCAAACTGGAGTGGATTTCATGAGAAATTCACCCAGTTAAAACAGGAAAATCAATTAAATTTAGAGTCAATAGAAAACATACAGACAATAGAAAATATAGAGTCAAGAATAGACAAATACACTAACATTATAATAAAATCATGCAATAGTACTATACCGGAAAAGAAAAGCAAAGGTGTACTTACCATTTCGTGGTGGTCCGAGAAGCTCGAAGAGATGAGAAGGGGAGTCGCCACCAGGAAAAACAGGATCCGCTGCGCAGCTGAGGTCCGCAGGGCGAAGGTCGTCGATGACTATCTGAAACACAAACAAGATTATGAAATGGCAGCACAGAAGGCCCAAGTGGATAGTTGGAAGGAGTTTTGTGGGAAACAAGAGAAAGAGGGAATCTGGGAAGGAATATATCGGGTCATTGGAAGGACAAAGAAACGGGAAGAGGATCTCCCACTGGAAGGAGAGGGCGGAATTCTGGACGCGAAAGGCTCAGTAGAGCTCCTGGCTAATACCTTTTACCCTGAAGACACCACAGATGGAGAAGGATCAGAACATAGGCTGATAAGAGAGCAAGCGGAAACAGTAAACAATGCGGAACAAGATGATGCCTGCTACCCACGGTTTACACAGAACGAGCTCTTCTTGGCAGTAAATGCCTTTAACCATAAAAAGGCACCAGGAGCGGATGGCCTAACAGCCGATATATGTGGCCATGCCATCAGAAACGACCCTGACCTATTCTTGGGACTTCTCAACAAATGCCTGGCGCACCACCACTTCCCAACCAGCTGGAAGGAAGCAACGGTGGTTGTACTAAGAAAGCCGGGCAAGGAAAAGTACACCGTTCCCAAATCGTACAGACCCATTGGACTTCTGCCCGTTTTGGGAAAGGTGTATGAGAAGATGTTAGTGACCCGCATCAAATTTCACATAGTACCTAGGATAAGTCCCAACCAGTTCGGATTCATGCCCCAAAAAAGCACTGAAGACTCCCTCTATGCCCTCATTCGGAAAATCCGGTCGAAATTAGAGGAGAAACGAATTGTCACATTAGTGTCCTTGGATATAGAGGGAGCTTTTGACAACGCTTGGTGGCCAGCCATAAGAGTCCGACTGGCTGAGGAGGAGTGTCCTATAAATTTGAGAAGGGTCATTGACAGTTACCTGAGAGACAGGAAGGTTAGGGTGAGATACGCAGGCGAAGAGTTTGCAAAGACAACCAATAAGGGGTGTGTCCAGGGTTCAATCGGAGGACCTATTCTCTGGAATTTAATCCTGGACCCACTCCTTAAAGGGCTTGCAAATAGAGGTGATTATGCCCAAGCTTTCGCGGACGATGTTGTGCTGCTCTTCGATGGTGCGACAGGAGAAGAGATCCAGAGACGTGCCAATGCCGCACTCGTATATGTTCAGGAGTGGGGCGTGAAAAACAAACTTAAGTTCGCACCGCATAAAACCAGTGCTATGGTTTTAACGCGGAAACTTAAGTTTGACACTCCACGTCTGAGCATGTCGGGAATCGGCATTGGCATGTCAAAGGAGATCAAGCTGTTAGGGCTGACTATAGACGAGAAACTAACTTTTAATACACATGTTAGCAACGTATGTAGGAAAGCCATAAACTTTTATAAACAGTTGTCTCGAGCAGCCAAAGTCCAGTGGGGTCTGCATCCTGAAATTATAAAGGTTATTTACACGGCAGTGGTGGAACCGACAATTCTATATGCGGCAAGTGTGTGGGCCACAGCATCTCACAAAATATGCGTTCAAAAACAGTTGGATGTGGTGCAGCGCGGCTTCGCCCAAAAAATAATCAAGGCCTATAGGACTGTATCTCAAAACTCGGCGCTAATACTTGCTGGGCTGCTTCCCCTGGACATACGGGTCAGGGAAGCAGCACTACTCTACGAAGCAAAGAAAGGTCAGTCCCGGCAAGTACTAGGTGACCGAGAAATCGAAGAAATCACAGCCTACGCGGATATGGAACACCCTGCTGAAATTAGTGCACTAAAATTTGAGTGCTTGGCGGACGATGCAGCATTGGCACAGCATAACAACGTTGGCATTAACATATTTACAGATGGCAGTAAACTCGAGGGGAAAGTTGGAGCGGCATTTTCCGTATGGGAAAATGGCGAAGAGACGAGTACCCGGAAGTTCAAACTGCACCAATGCTGCACCGTCTACCAAGCCGAGTTGTTCGCTATATCGGAAGCCTCAAACCTAGTCCTGCACAAAAATGCCCAGATAAATAACATTTTTAGTGATTCCAGAGCCGCACTCGATACAGTTGTGAATAGCGTCTCCCTCCACCCCCTCGCGGTAAAGACCAGAAAAACCATAGCCAAAATCAAGCAGAGCGGCAAAACTATTAATCTCTTTTGGATTAAGGCGCATGCGGGGCTGGAGGGGAACGAGAGGGCGGATGAATTGGCTAAATCTGCAGCAAAATTTTCAAAAACCAGACCTAGCTACGATAAGTGCCCTATCTCATTCGTCAAGCGACAAATCCGGCTGGAGTCGCTTGACGAATGGAATAAGCGGTACAAAAACGCAACAACTGCAGGAACAACAAAAGTTTTCTTCCCCGACGCGATAAAAGCATACCCCCTCATCAAAAAAATAGTATTCAATCCCTTGGTTGTACAATTCATGACAGGTCATGGTGGGTTCGCATCCTACCTATACCGATTCAAGTGTAGGGAGGACCCGGCATGCAAATGCGACCCAAATAAAGAAGAGAGTGCCCTGCATGTCATAACAGAGTGTCCATTGTACGGTAAACTAAGATTCGAAATAGAACAAGAACTGGACATAGATATTAAGAATGAGAATATATGTACAATAATAGAAAATAAGGATATAAGGCATAAGTTTATAGAGTTTTGTGAATATGTAACACGTAAGGTAGTAAATAGTAATAAGGATAAAAAATAGGATGTACCATCATATATAATAAATATATAGTGATAGGTACCCAGAAAATGTTAAATAGATTAATAATTAGAATAAGATAGAAAAAACAAAACAAGCTTGTGTAAAAAATATATTATAAAGTAAGAAACACTGTACAAAAATAAAAAATTAGAAATAGCAGGTAGAGGTTAGAATTGGCAACCCACCAATTGATTAATGAAAGAGAAGAATGCAAGAAAGACCACGTATGAAGAATGACTGAGACCGAGAAAAAGCGAGAACTAGAATGAATCAGAAACGTAGAGAAAGGCTCCAATTATGTTGGAGGGCATAGGTACACAATCACAAAAAAAAAAAAAAAAAAAAAAAAAAAACCTAACCTAACCTAACCTAACCTAACCTAACCTAACCTAACCTAACCTAACCTAACCTAACCTAACCTAACCTAACCTAACCTAACCTAACCTAACCTAACCTAACCTAACCTAACCTAACCTAACCTAACCTAACCTAACCTAACCTAACCTAACCTAACCTAACCTAACCTAACCTAACCTAACCTAACCTAACCTAACCTAACCTAACCTAACCTAACCTAACCTAACCTAACCTAACCTAACCTAACCTAACCTAACCTAACCTAACCTAACCTAACCTAACCTAACCTTTTTCATCTAATAATCTTTTTAACGGAGCGTACCAGATTAATTCTGGTTGAACTTTTGTGTATAATATAAGACTGCACACAGTGCACATAAAAAACTTGAGACTCGAAAATTTTGAAAAAAATTTTTCGGAAAATTTTTAAAATTTAAAATTTATTTTAAACTTAGTTTTTACTTAAAACTGCACATTTAGCACATTGTGACTTAAGCAGCTAACGTTCGTTTTTTGTATATTGAAAATTTGCTACTATAAGATAGTTCATTAAGTTCTACATTACAAATTGTACAAGAGACAACTGTGATTTGTAGTGGACCGCTCTCCGATCACATTACGATTGGACATCTGACTTGTTACGTCCTTTTACAGACGTAACACTCCAATTGCGACAGCCACATTAGTGGCAATATATTATTATTATACCTTAAATTTAATTGACTTATTTATACCACTTTTACAAATTTATCATCATTTTATTTGATTTATCTTGCAATTTTATTCGTACCTAAAATATTGCGAAATATTGACGCGACCCTTGCAACGATGTTCGCTGCAACTAGAACCCCGACTAAAAAGCCTAATGAAGCTAATGACCCCTCCACGCAGGTTGAGCAGGCCGGCCCCGCTCAATCTAAGGTCCGCACGAGCATTGGTGAATGGGAGACCGGTAGAGTCTCGCCAAACCCGCCGGAAAGCCCTACCAGAAGTGCAGTGGCTCTTGAGTCGACTTCTCAACCAGCCCCACCGAAGACAAAATTGATATTGTCAGCCTTACAAGGAAGCAAACCACAACCACTTGGAAAACGCAGAGCATCTGCGGAGACAGTGGGAACCATGCAGCGTAAGAATGCGTCTGCAAAAAGGCCAGCAGAAGCAAAGGCTGCATTAATAAAAGGGAAAACATCTTTGAACAGCTCAAGAAACACCAAGACCGAGATCAAAGAAGATTTAATTTTTGCACTTGATCGATTATACGAGCTCTACAAAGAGGCTGAAGAAGATGTAAAGAATGCGAAATGCCGGTGCCAAGAGGGAGTTATTGTAAGAGAGGTAGAGCATGTAGAGCACTTGGACGCTACATTCTCAGTTCAACCTGTCCCGAAACAAATCGATCTTTGCAAAATCCTTGAAGACCATGTGAAACTTATTAAAGAAAATAATGAGAGCATGGCAATACTGAAGAATAGATTAGGAGAGCACCAGAAAGTCTTGGAGGCCACTACTTACGCGAGTGTAGCAGCCGGCGGCAGTGAGAGAAATCTCCCACAGCAGACGGCGCTGCACTCCGTAGTGGTGACCTCCACAGACGAAACAGAGAGTGGTGAAGAAGTGATACAAAAGATAAGAGAAGCAGTAAACTCGCAAGATGGTTGGTTAAAAGTGGATAGAGTAAGGAAAGCGAAGGATCGAAAAGTTATAATCGGGTGCAGAAGCCAGGAAGAGATACAGAAAGTCAAGACTAGGATACAAGAAAAAGGTCAACAGCTTAACGTAGAGGAGATTAAAAATAAGGACCCTCTTATTGTTCTTTTCGACGTCCTTCAGAAAAATTCTGATGAGAGCGTCGTAAGGGCAATGAGAGAGCAAAATGAAAACCTCCTAAGAGGAATAAGTAAAGAAGAGAATAGGATTGAAGTACGCTTCCGACGTAGAGCACGAAACCCTCTCACAGCACACATTGTGGTCAGAGTATCGCCAACTATTTGGCAGCGCTTAACCACCGCAGGGGCTGTACATGTCGACCTGCAGAGAGTCAGGGTCGCCGACCAGTCTCCACTCATCCAGTGCTCTCGTTGCCTGGGGTACGGTCACAGTCGGCGATTCTGTCATGACGCGGCTGATGTGTGCAGTCACTGCGGTGGACAGCACAAGCGAGCCGAATGTGCGGAATGGCTTGCGGGTACACCCCCGGGATGCATAAATTGTACCAAAGCGAAAGCACATAAGGTAGAGCACAACGCCTTTAGCCAGGAATGCCCGGTGAGACGGAAATGGGAGGCGCTAGCCAGGTCCACCGTGGCGTACTGCTAAGGGCGCCATATACAAGTACGTGCAAGCTAACCTACAACGTAAGAAGCTGGCTACAAACGAACTTATGATAGAGGCAGTGCAAAGGAAAATCGCCGTAGCACTTCTTCAAGAGCCATACGTGGGTGCGGATCGGAGTGTTAGGAGCCACAGGGGAGCACGGACTTTTCAGAATACTGAACTGGAGGGGGGATGCGTCAAGGCGGCAATAGTCGTCTTTGATCCAACTATTGATGTCATCCAATACCCAGACCTCACCACAAACAACATTGTTGTGGTGGGTATTCGAACCAGCGCATGGAAGGTCACCGTGGTCTCCTATTACTTCGAGCCGGATCAACCTATCGCTCAGTATCTTGAACAGCTGGCGAAAATCTATAAAAAACTCGGTCCTAGGAAGATACTCATAGGTGGGGATTCGAATGCTAAAAGTGCTTGGTGGAGTAGTTTAAAAACGGATCATAGAGGGGAAGAAATGGCAGGAACTCTGGATGACCTGGGCCTTCATGTGCTCAACACAGGCAGTACCCCTACCTTTGACACTATCAGAGGAGGGCAAAGATACTCTAGTTTCGTCGATGTAACAGCTTGCTCTACCGACATGTTGGATCTAGTGGTAGACTGGACAGTAGATGAAAACCTTACGAGCTCGGACCACAACGGGATTACCTTTAACATTCGACTTCATAAATCAATAGGCATAAACATTATTAGAACAACGCGGATATATAATACTAAAAAAGCTAATTGGGAAGAATTTCGTAAGAATTTTAACCAATTGCAGACAACACATAAATTAAGCAAAGAAGATATTGGAAAAATTAATAGCATACAAGAAACAGAAAAAGCAGTAGTAAATTATACAAAAATTATCACGAAAGCATGTAAAAACTCAATACCAAATAAGAAGAATCAAGAAATACTTACGATCCCGTGGTGGTCCGAGAAGCTCGAGGTTTTGAAAAAAGGGGTCGCCACTAGAAAAAACAGGATTCGCTGCGCAGCACCGGTTCGCAGAGCTAAAGTAGTCGGAGAGTACCTGAAACAGAAAGAAGAGTATGAGTTAGAAGTACAGAAGGCACAGGTCGAGAGTTGGAAGGGATTCTGCGGTAAACAGGATCGGGAAGGGGTTTGGGAGGGAATTTATCGTGTAATAGGAAGGACAAAGAGCAGAGAGGAAGACATTCTACTGGAAAAAGAGGGAAAAGTGCTGGACGCTAAAGGTTCTGTGGAATTACTAGCACAGACATTTTATCCTGAAGATCTGGAAACTAGCGACAACACCGAACATCAGCGTATTAGAAGGTTGGCAGAAGTCGTGAACGCTGGAAAACAAGGTGATCCTTGCGATCCACCATTCACAGAGAGCGAACTTTTAATGGCGATTGATACATTTAATCCGAAAAAAGCTCCAGGCGCTGACGGGTTTACAGCAGACATCTGCAACCATGCAATCCGGAACGATACAAACCTGTTCCTAAGTATCCTGAACAAATGCCTGACATTCCACCTCTTCCCCAAGATATGGAAGGCAGCAACGATTATAGTGCTTAAAAAACCTGGCAAAGATAGATATACTCAGCCTAAAGCATATAGACCTATAGGACTATTGCCAGTGTTAGGTAAAGTTTTTGAAAAGATGTTGATGGCGAGAATAAAATATTACCTGATACCAAGGCTGAGTATACACCAGTATGGATTCATGCCCCAAAAGAGCACCGAAGACTCCCTCTACATCCTAATGCAACGAATATATTCTAAGATAGAGCAAAAAAGAATAGTTACACTAGTTTCATTGGATATAGAGGGAGCCTTCGATAGCGCTTGGTGGCCTGCCATAAGGATCCGTCTGGCAGATGAGGGTTGCCCAATAAATCTGCGGAAAATGATAGATAGTTATCTCAGTGATAGGGAGGTAACTGTTAGATATGCCGGCGAAATATTTACAAAGAGGACTAATAAGGGATGTGTTCAAGGCTCCATCGGCGGACCTTTGCTATGGAATCTTATCCTGGACCCTCTCTTGAAAGGCCTTAATGAAAGAGGAGATTACACACAAGCATTTGCAGATGATGTCATCTTGGTTTTCGATGGGGAGACAGCGTCTGAAATCCAGGATCGTGCCAATGCCGCACTTGAATATGTTCGAGCGTGGGGTGTCCGAAATAAACTAAAATTCGCACCACATAAAACCAACGCGATGGTTATTACGCGGAAATTAAAGTACGACACGCCACGCTTAAACATGGACGGGATCGGCATTGGCATGTCCAAGGAAATTAAGATACTAGGTCTAACCATCGATGACAAACTGACATTCAATACACACGTTGCAAATGTCTGTAGAAAAGCCCTCAACTTTTACAAACAGTTGTCGAGAGCGGCGAAAATAAATTGGGGACTACAACCGGAAGTGATTAAGATCATCTACACAGCGGTTGTAGAACCAACAATAATGTATGCTGCTGCAGCTTGGGCCCCTGCGACGAACAAACTGGGTATACAAAAACAACTAGATGCTGTGCAGCGTGGCTTTACACAGAAAATTGTTAAAGCGTATAAGACTGTCTCCCTAAACTCGGCTTTATTACTTGCTGGGTTGCTTCCCCTTGACATTAGAGTCAGGGAAGCAGCCTCACTTTATATGGCAAAGAAAGGTTACTCCCAGCAGGTAATAGGGGACCGGGAGATGGAGAGACCCGTATCTTTCAAAGATGCAATTCACCCTGCAGAACACACAGAGACGCATTTTACTTGCCTGCCGGACGATGCAGCACTGCAAGAACACAGTAACAATGGCCTGAAGATCTTTACGGATGGCAGCAAACTGGAGGGGAAAGTCGGCGCGGCGCTGTCCTTATGGGACAGTGAAACGGAGATAAGTACCCGAAAGTTCAAGTTAGAGCAGTGCTGCACCGTTTATCAGGCAGAAATGCTAGCTCTGTGTGAAGCCACAAAGCAAGCTCTACATAGTAAAAATACCATCTGCAACATCTATTGTGACTCAAGGTCTGCACTAGAAACAATCGTTAATAACGCGTCCCTCCACCCCCTAGCATTAGAAGCCAGAGCCAACATAAGAGAGATCAGGAAAACTGGTAGAGCTCTACATCTCTACTGGATTAAGGCACATGCAGGGCTGGAGGGTAACGAACGGGCAGACGAGCTTGCGAAACAAGCGGCCTTACATTTGAAGACAAAACCTCACTACGATAAATGCCCAGTTTCGTTTGTTAAAAGACAAATCCGATCGGAATCACTAGAGGAATGGAATCGGCGCTACAAAAACAGTGAAACCGCCTCGACGACAAAAAAGTTTTTCCCAGATGCTATAGAGGCATACCCTCTGGTTCAAAAAATTAAAATAAGCCCAATAGTTACACAATTAATGACCGGTCACGGTGGGTTCTCCTCGTACTTATATCGTTTTAAGTGTAAGGAGAGCCCAGCGTGCAATTGTGACCCAGAGATCGAAGAGAGCGCTCTACACATCATTACAGACTGTCCCATCTATAGTAAAATAAGGTTCGACACCGAACAAGAATTAGATATAGACATAAATGTAGAGAATATAAGTAAAATCATAGCAGATAAGAACACTAGAGATAAGTTTATTGAATTTTGTATAGACATAGTTAAGAATGTAGTTAATAAAAATAAGTAAAATAATTGATGTACTCTTGTATATTTGAATATATACACGAAGTACATACAGCAATTGTCAGCAAAAATTTAGAAATAAGAAATATTGTTACAAAATAAGAAAAGCAAAATGTATCGAAAATTTATTTAACCCTATAATAAAACAGAATGAAGAAGAATAAAAATATGTAGAGTATCAGAATAAGAAATAGGGACGACAGAATTGGCGATCCCACCAATTGAGGCATGACTGAGATGAACAAAAGAAAGAAAATGTATGAGGTATGACAGTGACTTCCGAATAAAAGCGAGAACTGGAATGGAAGAGACTAGTAGCAATAGGCTCCAATCACGTTGGAGGGCGCAGGTACACAAAAAAAAAAAAAAAAAAAAAAAAAAAAAAAAAAAAAAAAAAAAAAAAAAAAAAAAAAAAACCTAACCTAACCTAACCTAACCTAACCTAACCTAACCTAACCTAACCTAACCTAACCTAACCTAACCTAACCTAACCTAACCTAACCTAACCTAACCTAACCTAACCTAACCTAACCTAACCTAACCTAACCTAACCTAACCTAACCTAACCTAACCTAACCTAACCTAACCTAACCTAACCTAACCTAACCTAACCTAACCTAACCTAACCTAACCTAACCTAACCTAACCTAACCTAACCTAACCTAACCTAACCTAACCTAACCTAACCTAACCTAACCTAACCTAACCCAGTCTCACTTGAGCCGTAAGCCCAAGCGCCACGATTTTACACCGTTCCGCGCTTAAAAATCTGTAAAAACGGCAGTTTTCGCGCTATCAAAAATTTGAAAACGGATTTGTGTTTTGCTTCGCGAGTGGTACTTGAATATCGAAAAAGTTTTGTGAAAATCCCAAAAAATTGTGAAAAAGTGTGGTTTATAACCTCAAAAAGTGGAAATTTCACAGTGTTTTCGACCATAACTCGCGAAAGTGATCGGCAACAAGTATATTTTCAACTGCTCAAAGAAGTGGAATTTGGCGCTCTTTCCAACGAGCATTTCCAAAAAATTTTCCGTTTGGAAAAACCGGAAATACGACTGTTTTTCCGAAAACCACGTGGCCTCGAGGTCACCGATCCAGCTGGATTCTGGAAAAACTAACTACACAGCATCTGAAAGGACACTAGGAGCAGCCGGGAGCCTTTTTCAGAAACCCGAAAAGTTAAGTGGGCACAAAGATATAGACTTTTAAAAAATAGTAAATTTTGTGACAGCCCTAACTCAAAAAAGCGATCTGCGACCTAATATTTTTATTTGGTTTAAAAATAGCGTAGTTTAACCTGAACCCATCCTCAAATTTTTGGAATTTTAGCGCCAGTAGTTTATCAGGAAACTAAATACAAACGTTAGGCTAAATTTCTAAAAGGGTGAAATACAACCCTTAAAATTTTGAAAAAATTTGAGGGGGTTGAACACATTATTTTAAGTGAATTAAATAGTTTTAATTGTATTATGTGCTTAATTTTATATTTTTTATCGGGGTTGATGGGCAAAAATTTGTAATTGTGAGACTTTGGAACGTCCCTTGTCCTAAACCAGACATTTCGCGAGGGTGAAATTCAGTATACAAAAGAGCCCATTTTGTGCTCTGCATTTGACAAAAAATC
Source organism: Cabera pusaria (assembly GCA_954871355.1). NCBI lineage: Eukaryota > Metazoa > Arthropoda > Insecta > Lepidoptera > Geometridae > Cabera > Cabera pusaria. The sequence continues at coordinate 26,870,408 of OX940899.1, read as the reverse complement.
CCGTCTTCGCGAAACTAAAAACAAGGGAGTTATTTAATTAATAAGACAGAGAGGGAAAAACTACCCCTAACTTTAATGCTAAATTTTATTGACAGGGAGGGCGCTAAAATTACAGTTAGCAACCAATTAGATAAATAACCCTTAATTTAACACTAATAAAAAATTGTATTGTTATATTTGTGTATAGTTTTAATTATATAGAAGTAAATTGAGTAAATAGACCAAATTTCGTCAAAAATTTTTTAAAACTTCACAACAGTATAAGAAATCAACCTTTTTCAAAATTTTAAAATCAAACCACGTAGTTTAATAAACAAGCTATCTTATTAAGTTCTAACTGTAATTTTAAAACCCATATCTACTCAAATACATGGGATGTAAAATGTTTAAAACTTTTATATTTTAAAAATTTGTTCGTTGTGTAAAATCGTGAAAAGGGGTGGTTTTTGCAAAATTTCACCGCAGAACCTATTTTTTAGACAAGAGCAAGCTACTGTCAAAAATACAAAATTCTATCTTCAAAATTGGGGGGGGTGATTTTCGGTTTCAAATTACGCAACTTAATTTTCACAAAAATCTTCAAAAATCTATAACTCGGAGACTATTTGGCCAATTTTAACGGGGTTTTCGACAATTTGCATATCTTTCCTAAAGCTAAAACTTTTGTCTCAAACTTTTTGCTCTAGGTAGAGCAGGAAGAAAGATAGAGTTCTGCGGTTGGAATAAAGAGTGTGGTGGAGTCTGGAGGGGGGTTCTTTGGATTCGACATCCGGGTGAGTAACTGACTCTACTCAAAAATTTGGGTAGAGTTCTGAGCTCTACCAAATCTTGGTAATACTTTCATCAGACAGAGCCCGGAAAGCCCATTCCAACGAGCCCTCGCTCGAAACTCTACGACAAAAACTTCCAGAGATATCGCTGGGGAAAGTTTTGGCCGCCATCTTGAAACGTCATCACGTAGAAAGAGGGAGGCCGTAACTTCTCACAGAGACATCGTAGAAAACTGCGGTTTTCGGGGTAACGTATCCCCAGCCCACCTCTACCTATACTACAGGTCAATTCAAAAAAAGGAGAGGTGCTCTACATTGATAAAACTGAATATACAAAAAGTAGCGCATGTAAGAGAGCATCACAAATCCGAAAACCGCACTCAAATTAAACAAAAACTAAATTTTTGGCAAATTTTTTAAATTTTGGGTGGCCATCTTGGACGCCATCTTGAAAATATTCAAACGAGTATAACACGGGTTGTAGCAGACCTAGAATCGCGTGCTTGGTATCGGAGCAACGGGCTCGCCAAGCACTACAGGATTAACTATAAGACGGGACTCTATGTAGAGTCGTTCAGTTAAAAAATAAAATAAAAAAGCCGTTTTATAACCTGAAGCCAGGAATACTGGTAAATACCTGCCCCTGCAAGCATCCTACTGACGTTAAGAAGACAGTAGAGCTGCTCTACATAGAGGCTTACTTAAATTTGATATAGTGGAAATTGCTTGTAAGTCTTAATTATAATTATAACATATCCACTTTCTTGTGTTTCCTATAGGATATTATACGAAAATAGAGCTAGTCTATTTTACCGACTTTGTACACAACGGATAGACATATTGACATCTGTTGGTGAACTGCAGGTCACTCTCGGACAAAATTGATATAGATCGTTTGATCGTTGACAACAAAAAATTCTACTGACATCCCATATTGGGAAGAATACTTTTTATTTGTTTTATCTGTTACTTGTTATTTTATTGTTGTTAAAAATTATTTTTCTTTATTTTCTTTTCGTGTTTACAACTTTTACAAACTTTTATACAAACCTAATTCGGCCCTCGCAACATGTTCGCCGCCACGCGCACCCCGACCAAGAAGCCCTCTGACGCTGCTGAGCAGGCCGATCCTGCCCAATCAAAGGTTCGAGTTAGTATCGGAGAATGGGAAGCCGGTAGAATATCTCCCACTCTAGATTCAGACTCAGAAGTCCAAGCACTTCAAGCTTCAAAGCGGAATTCTACCGAATCATCCGAGAGTGGAGGAAAGCCTCAAAAAACACCAGTAGAGGCCTCAAAGAAGACGCTACCAAAAGCAACTTATAATATTAGTAGAGTCGCTGAAGCAAGGGGCGTCTACACTAAGTGCAAACTCTACCTGACCAGCTCTAGAATCAAAGCAGAGAACAAAGAATCTATAGCAGAAGGACTGGAGAGACTGTTCGAGATAGTAAAGGAGTCGGAGACAGAAATAAAGAAGATCAAGGCTCAGGGTAAGACTCAAAGCCAACGAATCGAAGAGCCGCTTCCAACTCCGCCCGTCTCAATCAATCTGCATTCAAAACACGAGGAACTATGTAAAAGACTCGAACAGCACAGCAAACTGCTAATAGAAAACAGTGCGCACATGGCTGAACTAAAAACTAAAATTGGAACCCATGAGAAAGCTCTGGAGAGGACAACGTATGCGGATGTAGCGGCTGGGAGCAGCACGAAGAAACTCGTGCAGCAAACAGCGTTGCACTCGGTGGTTGTCACCTCCAAAGATGAAACCGAGAGCGGAGATGAAGTCATTAGCCATATCAGGAAAGCGGTAAGCTCGGAGGAGGGATGGGTACTTGTGGACAAGATACGGAAGGCCAAGGACAGGAAAGTTATTGTTGGCTGTAGGACTCAAGACGAAATAAAAAAAGTCACAAAACGGATTAAGGACAAAGGAGTTCAACTTAACGTAGAGCCGATGAAGAACAAGGATCCCCTTATCGTCCTCTTCGGTGTCCTCCAGTATCATACTGATGACGATATCGTAGAGGCGATAAGGAATCAGAACAAGCATCTCCTGCAGGAGGTGACCGGCGAAGAGGACCGCATCGAGGTACGCTATCGGCGTAAAGCCAGGAACCCGCTAGTTGCGCACGTTGTCGTCAAAGTGTCACCATCTATTTGGCAAAGACTGACCGAAGCAGGGACTGTACACATCGACATGCAGAGGGTCAGAGTTGCTGACCAGTCCCCCCTAATCCAGTGCTCGCGCTGTTTGGGGTACGGACATGGCAAAAGATTCTGTAACGATGTAGCCGATGTGTGCAGTCACTGCGGAGGACAGCACATGCGGAACAGTTGTGCGGAGAGACTGGCAGACTCCACTCCGAGCTGCACCAATTGTGTCAAAGCAAAGATGGAGAGGGTCGACCACAATGCCTTCAGCAGTAGCTGCCCGGTCCGTCGCAAATGGGAAGCCTTAGCCAGATCCACCGTAGCTTACTGCTAAGGTTGCGTCATATAGAGTCCTACAGTCAAATCTTCAGCGTAAGAAATTGGCTACCGCGGAAATCTTGATCCAAGCCAAAACCCAGAAAGCAGAAATTTTGCTCCTTCAAGAGCCGTACGTGGGTGGAGCCAGAAGCATGAGATCATACCAAGGGGTAAGAATCTTCCAAAGTGCTGCTCAAGGCGAAGGAAAAGTGAAGGCCGCAATAGCCATTCTTGACTCAAACCTAGAGGTAATACAATTTCCGCAGCTCACCACTGACAACGTCGTGGTGGTAGGAGTCAAGACCAGAACCTGGAAGATTACCCTAATATCGTATTACTTCGAACCAGACCAGCCCATTGGCCCATACTTAGAACAGCTTACGGAAATTAAAAGGCAGACGGGATCAAGGCGTATGTTGATAGGTGGGGACTGCAACGCCAAGAGCACATGGTGGGGGAGTTTGAAAGTTGACAGCAGGGGTGAGGACATGGCCACAGCTCTCGACGAATTGGGCCTTCATGTGCTAAATATTGGAACCGTGCCAACTTTTGACACGATAAGGGGTGGTCAACGTTTCAGTAGTCATGTCGACGTCACGGCTTGCTCGGAGGATATGCTGGACCTGGTGGATGACTGGCGAGTGTCAGAGGGTCTCACGAGCTCGGATCACAACACGATAACCTTTAAGATCATGCTTCAAAAAGCGAAAGGAACTACCATTATAAGAACTACCAGAATTTTCAATACCAAAAAAGCAAACTGGAGTGAATTTCATGCGAAATTCACCCAGTTAAAAATAGAAAATAACTTAAATATAGAATCACTAGAAAATATACAAACAAAAGAAAATTTAGATTCAGCAATAGATAACTATACAGATATTATAACAAAGGCATGTATCAGTTCCATACCAAAGAAAAAGAACGAAGGTGTACTTACCATCTCGTGGTGGTCCGAGAAGCTCGAAGAGATGAGGAAGGGTGTCGCCACCAGGAAAAACAGGATCCGATGTGCAGCCAAGGTCCGAAGGGCGAAGGTCGTCGACGACTATCTGAAACATAAAATAGAATATGAGATGGCAGCACAGAAGGCTCAAGTTGAGAGTTGGAAGGAGTTTTGTGGGAAACAAGAGAAAGAGGGGATCTGGGAAGGGATTTATCGGGTAATTGGTAGGACAAGAAAGAGGGAAGAAGATATTCCACTGGAGGAGGAGGGAAAAATCCTGAACGCCAAAGATTCAGCAAAGCTTTTGGCTAAAACTTTTTACCCAGAGGACACCACAGAAGGCGAAGGAGTAGAGCATAAGCTGATAAGAGAGCAAGCGGAAAAAGTGAACAATGGTGGACAAGCTGATACCTGTGATCCATGGTTTACACAGACCGAGCTCTTCTCAGCGGTGGATGCCTTTAACAATAAAAAAGCTCCGGGAGCGGACGGCCTAACAGCCGACATATGTAGTCATGCCATCAGAAACGACCCTGGCTTATTCTTGGGACTTCTCAATAAATGCCTGGCGAACCACCACTTCCCAACCAGTTGGAAGGAAGCAACGGTGGTTGTGCTAAGAAAGCCGGACAGAGAGAAGTACACCGTTCCCAAATCGTACAGACCTATTGGACTTCTGCCCGTTTTGGGAAAGGTGTACGAGAGAATGTTAATGACCCGCATCAAATTTTACATAGTGCCGAGGATAAGTCCCAACCAGTTCGGATTCATGCCCCAGAAAAGCACTGAAGACTCCCTCTATACCCTTATTCGAAGAATCCGGTCCAAAATAGAGGATAAACGAATTGTCACACTTGTGTCCCTGGATATAGAGGGAGCTTTTGACAGCGCCTGGTGGCCAGCTATAAGAGTCCGTCTGGCTGAGGAGGAGTGTCCAATTAATTTGAGAAGGGTCATTGACAGTTACCTAAGCGACAGAAAAGTCAGGGTTAGATACGCGGGCGAAGAGTTTGCGAAACCGACCAATAAGGGTTGTGTCCAGGGTTCAATAGGAGGCCCTATCCTCTGGAATTTAATCCTGGACCCACTCCTTAAAGGTCTTGCAAGTAGAGGCGACTACGTTCAAGCTTTCGCGGACGATGTCGTGTTGCTTTTTGATGGTACGACAGGAGAAGAAATCCAGAGACGTGCCAATGCCGCACTCGAATATGTTCAGTCTTGGGGTGTGAAAAACAAGCTTAAGTTCGCACCGCATAAAACAAGTGCCATGGTTCTAACAAGAAAACTTAAGTTCGACACACCAAGACTGAGCATGGCGGGGATCGACATTGGCATGTCAAAGGAGATCAAACTGTTGGGATTGACCGTAGACGACAAGCTCACATTCAATACTCATGTGAGCAACGTATGTAGAAAAGCGGTCAATTTCTACAAACAACTGTCTCGAGCAGCTAAGGTTCAGTGGGGTCTTCATCCCGAAGTAATAAAGATCATTTATATGGCGGTGGTAGAGCCAACGATTCTCTACGCAGCAAGTGTGTGGGCTTCAGCATCTCACAAATTAGGCGTCCGTAAGCAACTGCAAGTCGTACAACGTGGTTTTGCCCAAAAGATTATCAAGGCATATAAAACGGTATCTCTACACTCGGCGCTAATACTTGCTGGGCTGCTTCCCTTAGACATACGGATCAGAGAAGCAGCACTTCTCTATGAAACAAAAAAAGGTCAGTCCCAGCAAGTAATAGGCGACCGAGAAATTGAAGAAACTACGGCCTTCACGGACATGGTACACCCAGCTGAACTTGACGAATTAAAATTCGAGTGTTTGGTGGACGATGCAGCATTGAGCCGTAACAACAACTGTGGCTTAAATATATTCACTGACGGCAGTAAACTCGAGGGGAAAGTTGGGGCGGCATTTTCCCTGTGGGAAAATGGCGCAGAGACGAGTACCCGGAAGTTCAAACTGCAACAATGCTGCACCGTCTACCAAGCAGAGCTGCTGGCTATATCTGAAGCTACAAAACTTGTCTTACGAAAAAGCGCTCAGACAAATAATATATATAGCGATTCAAGAGCCGCACTAGAAACGATTGTAAACAACGCTTCCCTCCACCCCCTAGCAGTGATGACCAGAAAGAACATAGCCAGAATTAAACAGAGTGGTAAAACAATTAACCTTTTCTGGATCAAGGCACATGCGGGGTTGGAGGGCAATGAGAGAGCGGATGAATTAGCCAAGTCTGCAGCAAAATACATGAAAACCAAACCTGACTATGACAAGTGCCCTATATCATTCATCAAGCGACAAATAAGGCTGGAGTCGCTTGATGAATGGAATAAACGATACATAAATGGAACAACGGCAGGAACCACCAAAGCATTTTTCCCAGATGCAATAAAGGCATATCCCCTCATTAAGAAAATAGATCTTAACCCTTTAATTGTACAAACCTTAACAGGACATGGCGGGTTTTCATCGTACTTGCATCATTTTCGTTGTAAGGACAGCCCGGCATGCCAGTGTGACCCACTAGTAGAAGAGAGTGCTCTGCATGTCTTAACAGAGTGTCCGATTTATAGTAAATTAAGATTTGATATACAACAAGAAATAGACGTAGATATTAAGATTGAAAACATATGTAAAATAATAGAAAATAAGGAAATTAGAAATAAGTTTATAGAGTTTTGTAAAATTGTAACAAGTAAAGTTGTATTAAAAAATAAAAGTAAGTAATGTGGATGTACCATCATATATATTAAATATATAAGGATAGGTACCCGAAATCTGTAATATAGCATAAAATATGAGAAGATTGTAAGACAAGAAAAACGAACTCTGCGTTAAATTTATTTCACACTTATAGTAAGAAACCTATGTACAAAAATAAAGAAATTCAGAAAGACATAGACTAGAATTGGCAACCCACCAATTGATGAATGAAAGAGACGAATGCAAGTAAGATCATGTATGAGGAATGACTTGGACCGAGAAAAAGCGAGAATCTGTATGAACCTGACAAATAGACAAAGGCTCCAATTTTGTTGGAGGACGTAGGCACACACAAAAAAAAAAAAAAAAAAAAAAAAAAAAAAAAAAAACCTAACCTAACCTAACCTAACCTAACCTAACCGGTATTAACACCCCCCCTAAATAACCCGCCCCCTTTGGGAGCGCTACGGCCCATAAAAAACAAAATATTGGCAATACAAATTTTACATCGACATAGAAAAGTTCACATAACCCGGTACATTTCTCATACAAACTGAATTTTGACTTTTAAATTCTGGACGCTATATAGTTGTTCCTGGTATCAATAGACGCAGCTCTGGAAGCTCCTCCCGGATCTGAAACAGAAAAATCAAATTAGTAGAATTTTAGTGTATTTTTGGTAGTTTTTTCGAAATTTTTCATAGGAAATTGTGTTTTTTATAGGTTTTATTGCTATTACTTACCCAAATAGCAACTTATATTTAAGGGAATAACTGCTAAGGGTGTATTAACACCCCCCCTAAATAACCCGCCCCCTTTGGGAGCGCTACGGCCCATAAAAAACAAAATATTGGCAATACAAATTTTACATCGACATAGAAAAGTTCACATAACCCGGTACATTTCTCATACAAACTGAATTTTGACTTTTAAATTCTGGACGCTATATAGTTGTTCCTGGTATCAATAGACGCAGCTCTGGAAGCTCCTCCCGGATCTGAAACAGAAAAATCAAATTAGTAGAATTTTAGTGTATTTTTGGTAGTTTTTTCGAAATTTTTCATAGGAAATTGTGTTTTTTATAGGTTTTATTGCTATTACTTACCCAAATAGCAACTTATATTTAAGGGAATCACTGCTAAGGGTGTATTAACACCCCCCCTAAATAACCCGCCCCCTTTGGGAGCGCTACGGCCCATAAAAAACAAAATATTGGCAATACAAATTTTACATCGACATAGAAAAGTTCACATAACCCGGTACATTTCTCATACAAACTGAATTTTGACTTTTAAATTCTGGACGCTATATAGTTGTTCCTGGTATCAATAGACGCAGCTCTGGAAGCTCCTCCCGGATCTGAAACAGAAAAATCAAATTAGTAGAATTTTAGTGTATTTTTGGTAGTTTTTTCGAAATTTTTCATAGGAAATTGTGTTTTTTATAGGTTTTATTGCTATTACTTACCCAAATAGCAACTTATATTTAAGGGAATCACTGCTAAGGGTGTATTAACACCCCCCCTAAATAACCCGCCCCCTTTGGGAGCGCTACGGCCCATAAAAAACAAAATATTGGCAATACAAATTTTACATCGACATAGAAAAGTTCACATAACCCGGTACATTTCTCATACAAACTGAATTTTGACTTTTAAATTCTGGACGCTATATAGTTGTTCCTGGTATCAATAGACGCAGCTCTGGAAGCTCCTCCCGGATCTGAAACAGAAAAATCAAATTAGTAGAATTTTAGTGTATTTTTGGTAGTTTTTTCGAAATTTTTCATAGGAAATTGTGTTTTTTATAGGTTTTATTGCTATTACTTACCCAAATAGCAACTTATATTTAAGGGAATCACTGCTAAGGGTGTATTAACACCCCCCCTAAATAACCCGCCCCCTTTGGGAGCGCTACGGCCCATAAAAAACAAAATATTGGCAATACAAATTTTACATCGACATAGAAAAGTTCACATAACCCGGTACATTTCTCATACAAACTGAATTTTGACTTTTAAATTCTGGACGCTATATAGTTGTTCCTGGTATCAATAGACGCAGCTCTGGAAGCTCCTCCCGGATCTGAAACAGAAAAATCAAATTAGTAGAATTTTAGTGTATTTTTGGTAGTTTTTTCGAAATTTTTCATAGGAAATTGTGTTTTTTATAGGTTTTATTGCTATTACTTACCCAAATAGCAACTTATATTTAAGGGAATCACTGCTAAGGGTGTATTAACACCCCCCCTAAATAACCCGCCCCCTTTGGGAGCGCTACGGCACATAAAAAACAAAAATTTTAACCGCCCACCCACCCATTCTTGATCATATATATCAATTTTGGGTCCACCTCAACATATCTACATACACCAATCTTTGACTTATCATTCTGATATTAGTCTCAAAAATTCGCTAAAAATCACAAAAAATTGATTTTAAGCATTGACTTTAGGACTGTGGTTTAGAAATTATTCTACTCAACATTTTAGGCATTTTTAGGTACTCTGACTTCAATAACGTACTTTTTTGGTCGTTATTGAATTTTTACGCAGACAAAAATATAAAACTATATTACAACGTTATTACCTAAATTATATTTATATCTTTTTGTTTTGTTTTCTTATTTTGTTGTTGACCACCCTTGAAGGGAAATTATTTTTACTGAATTATTTTGCTATTTTTTACTTTTATTTCTATCGTTTTCTTCATCGACGCAACCCCTCAATCATGTTTGCCGCCGCACGTACTCCGGTCAAAAAGACAAAAGATGACTGCAACATTACCGTGACAATAGAGCAACCCGGACCATCGCAGGCCAAAGTTAGGACTAGCATTGACGAATGGGAATCTGGAAGGGTCTCACCAATCCCTCCCCAGTCCCCACCTAAGAAAGTAGAGAGTCTTAAAACGGCCCCTATTAAGACCAAACAGAATCCTGTAGCTTCACATGTAAACAAGGAAAAAGCTAAACGTCCGTCAACCGAAATCACGGTTAGTTCTAGCCCTTCAAAAGGAAGAGAGTTTGCCAATAGAGTATCGGAAGCAAAATATTGCATGACGACAGGGAAATTCCACCTGAGTACTTCTAGGAATACCAAGACTGAAATAAGGGATGGAACAATAGCTCAATTGAACAGACTTTACGAGCTGGTAAAAGAATCAGAAGCGGACCTAGCAGCTTCCCTGAAAGCCAACAGGGTACAAAGTAAAGAATGGGATGTGCTGACGGAAAAAGTGCCCATAGCTTTACCTGTCCACACACCACAACCCACTCTTGAACAGATGGAACTCTGCAAAAAACTAGACGAACATAAAAAACTCATTCAAGAAAACACAGCATCCATGGAGGACCTCAAGCAAATACTAGTTGGCCATACAAAGACTCTAGAAGGAGCCACATACGCGGGGGTAGCATCCGGGTCTCGTGGACGACAGTCCACCCTGCCGACGGCGCTGCACTCCGTCGTTGTGACATCAAAAGATGAGGGAGAGACTGGCGAGGAAGTGCTCTCGAGGATACGTGACGTGATGGACGCTAAACAGGGATGGGTGAAGGTTGAGAGAGTGAGAAAAGCGAAGGATAGAAAGATAATAGTGGGATGTAGTACAATAGAGGAGAGAAATAAGGTCAAGGAGAGGCTGAAAACTGTTAACGATCTCCATGTCGAGGAAGTTCAAAATAAGAATCCCCTCGTGATTCTCAAAGACATATTTAGTTATAATACAAATGAAGATGTCATGAAAGCCTTGAGGAATCAGAATGGGGATATCTTCAAAAACATTAATATAGACGAAACCCTCGAAATTAAATATAGGAAGAAGGCGAGAAACCCTCACCAGTGCCACATTGTGCTTCAGGTGTCTCCAAAGTTGTGGCAGCAACTTCTGAATGTCGGGACAGTCAGCATAGACCTACAGAAGATCCATGTGGCCGACCAGTCACCTCTCGTACAGTGTTCGATGTGTCTTGGCTACGGCCACGGTAGGCGTTTTTGCAAAGAGACGATAGAAAGGTGCTGTCACTGTGGAGGACCACACATGAAAAGCGCATGTGCCGATTGGTTGGCTGGTGCGACCCCCAGTTGCGCTAACTGCACACGTGCTAAACTGGACATTACAGAACATAACGCCTTTAGTTCAGAATGTGCAGTTAGGCGTAAATGGGATGCACTAGCCCGTGCAACTGTGGCGTATTGCTAAGGTGATCCCTGGCGTTCAACCCTGCTCATCCAACATTAAGCCATACTTCGCTGCCCAAGCAAACCTGCAACGCAAGGCCTTAGCCACTCAGGAGTTAATGCTTGAGGCAAGCAAAATGAAGATGGCTTTTGCTCTAATCCAGGAACCGTATATTGGAGCTCGGGGTAGAATGAAAGACTACAATGGGGTGAGGATCTTTCAGTGCACTGGTCAAAGAGATGGCGTAGTCAAAGCGGCAATCGCCGTATTTGACAACAGTATAGATGCCGTCCTTTGTCCAACCTTTACAACCAACAACATCGTAGTTGTGAAAATTAAGACCAGTGCCTGGGAGATCGTGTTAGTCTCGTTTTACTTCGAGCCCGATGTGCGGAACCTGGACCGGTATTTGGAGCAATTGAGGAGGATATCGAAAGAAGTCGGATCCAAAAGGATCATTGTCGGAGGAGACTCAAACGCCAGGAATACTTGGTGGGGTGGTGATAAAATAGACCAAATGGGCGAAGATCTGGCAGGCACACTGGAAGAGATGGGCATGCAGGTGCTGAATGAAGGAGATATTCCCACATTCGCTACAGTGAGGGGTGAAAAATTTTACAGCAGCTTTGTTGATATCACAGCATGTACAACGGAGATTCTAAACCTGGTGGAGGACTGGAAAGTGGACGAGGGCTTGACGGGGTCTGACCATAACGGCATTACTTTTAAAATTAGACTCAAAGCTTCAAAGGGTATTGACATCGTTACTTCTACAAGAATTTACAACACCAAGAGAGCAAATTGGGGCCAGTTTCGTTCGAAATTGGGCCAATTACTTGAACAAAATATTAACAAACAACAACTAGATTTAATAAATAATAAAACAGAATTGGACTTAACAATAGAAAATTACATTAAATACATAACCCAAGCAAGTAACGATGTCATACCTAAAAAGAAAAGCAAAAGTGAACGTACCTTGCCGTGGTGGTCGGAGGATCTCGCCAAGCTCAAACAGGAAGTCACCACCAGGAGAAGAAGGATCCGTTGTGCATCAAAGGTCCGAAGAAACAAAGTAATCGAAGAATACCTGAAACATAAGCACAAATATGAAATGGAAGCCATTGAAGCCCAAATCTCCAGTTGGAAAAACTTTTGTGGCAAGCAGGACAAAGAAGGCCTCTGGGAGGGCATTTATAGAGTTATCGGTAGAACCACCGAAAGAGAACCAGATCTTCCATTGGAAATCGAGGGTAGAGCTCTGGACCCACGGGAATCCGTAAGATTACTTGCGAAAACCTTCTACCCGGAAGACTTGGAAGATGAGGATAATGCTGACCACCGCAAGACCAGAATAGCAGCTAAATGCGTAAACGAGTTGAATCATGCTGAAATGCATGATCCACCGTTTAGCATGCAAGAATTGAGCTCTGCGGTGGAAAGCTTCAATCCAAAGAAGGCTCCGGGTGGAGATGGTTTAACTGCAGATATCTGTACCCAAGCGATACTACTGGATCCAGAGCTTTTTCTCAGCATGATTAATAAATGCCTCGACATACACCACTTTCCGACCATCTGGAAAACAGCCACCGTCATAGTATTAAGGAAACCTGGCAAAGAGGACTATGCCAATGTCAAATCCTACCGTCCAATTGGATTGCTCCCGGTTATGGGGAAGATCTTAGAAAAGATGGTCGTAACTCGTCTCAAATGGCACTTGCTACCCCGGATTAGTACTCGCCAATATGGCTTTATGCCCCAGCGGAGCACCGAGGACGCCCTCTATGATCTAATGCGACATGTACGTGAACAACTAGACCGAAAAAGGCTAGTGACGATGGTGTCGCTGGACATAGAGGGCGCCTTCGATAGTGCATGGTGGCCCGCTATAAAAGTCAGATTGGCAGAGGAAAAGTGTCCAGTTAACCTCAGAAGAGTGATAGACAGCTACTTCACTGACAGGACCGTAAAAGTGAGGTACGCCGGGCAGGAGTACACAAAGACCACCAACAAAGGCTGTGTCCAAGGCTCGATTGGTGGTCCAATACTGTGGAACCTCCTGCTTGATCCTCTTCTGAAGGAACTCAGGGAGCAAGACAACTATTGCCAAGCGTTCGCGGACGATGTTGTGTTAGTGTTTGACGGACAAACAGCATCGGAGATACAACGACGAGCCAATATCACGCTAGCGCATGTCAGGGAGTGGGGTGTCAAAAATAAGCTAAAGTTTGCAGCACATAAAACCAAGGCTATGCTCATAACAAGAAAGCTTAAATATGACACACCACTCCTTAACATGGGCGGGACTGACATCGAGATGTCTAGAGAAATTAAGATCCTGGGGCTCACGATAGACGACAAGCTCACCTTTAACAGCCACATTACATCTGTCTGCAAAAAAGCTATCGGAGTTTATAAGCGTCTATCGAGAGCCGCCAGGATCAGTTGGGGTCTGCACCCGGAGGTAATTCGGAGCATCTACGTCGCAACGGTGGAACCGATCATATTGTATGCGGCCAGTGTCTGGGCACCTTCAGCTAAAAAACTTGGGGCAGTCAAACAACTCAATGCTGTCCAACGAAGCTTTGCTCAGAAACTCACAAAAGCATATCGAACGGTGTCCTTGAACTCAGCCCTGGTTTTGGCTGGGATGCTCCCGCTTGACCTCCGAATACAAGAAGCAGCCGCATTGTACGAGGCCAGGCGAGGGTTATCCCAGACAATGCCAGGAGACAGGCAGGTCGAAGTTAGAGCAAAGTTCGCTGAGTCACCTCATCCCGCCGAACATTTGAGCCTCAAGTTCATAAGCCTGGTAGACCAACAAGATGTAGATGCCAACAACACGCAGGCAGTTCGAATCTACACAGACGGTAGCAGGATTGAGGGTCAAGTTGGAGCAGCACTGTCCCTTTGGGACAGTGAAGCAGAGACTAAAGCCCTCAAGCTTAAATTAGCACCGTACTGTACAGTTTACCAGGCGGAACTTTTGGCCATATGGAAGGCGACGGTTGAGATTCTCCAGCGACCAGAGTCAAGCTATGGAATTTATAGTGACTCAAGATCCGCCTTAGAGGCAATCACTAACCAAAGCTCGACCCAACCTCTAGCTGTTAAAACTCGGCGTAATCTTCGGGAAATAAAAGACCAGAATAAAACTGTCGTTTTATTCTGGATTAAAACCCACGCCGGGCTTAATGGAAATGAGAGGGCTGACCAGCTGGCCAAAGACGCAGCTCTTAAAAGCAAGAAAAAAGCTGACTATGACTTGTGCCCGGTTTCATTCGTCAAGCGACAAATCCGGCTGGAGTCGCTGGGCGAATGGAACCGTAGGTATACAACAGGAGACACAGCCGGCACAACAAAAATGTTTTTCCCGGACGTAATAAATGCTCATAGAACTATTAAAAAACTCGACCTGGATAGTGTAATCACACAAGTTTTCACGGGGCATGGTGGGTTCTCCGAATATCTAACTCGTTTTAAATGTAAAGAGGACCCATCATGCATATGTGAACCTGGAATCGCAGAAAACGTCAGCCACATACTTTTTCAGTGCCCAGTCTTCGGAATACAGAGATATAATACCGAGCAGTTGTTGAACGTAAGTTTGACACCTGAAAACATAAACAAAATAATGTTGGAGAGTAAAAACAGAATAATTTTAATAAATTATTTTAAAGAGATAGCAACAAAAGTAATAACAAGAAACAAAACTAGATAAAGTAAAATATGTTAAAATATATACTTGATGATATATATTATTAGCATATAGACATAAAGGAAATAACAACAAAATTGAAATAAATGAAAACGATAAATAAACAAGTACCACACAATAACAATATAAATATAACGTGTCACGACTGACCTTTCACATAGACTGACAGAAAATAGAAAGTCATAAACTCACTCCAAGAAGAAAACGGCTCTGATACTGATCAGAGGAAACACGAAAAAAAAAAAAAAAAAAAAAAAAAAAACCTAACCTAACCTAACCTAACCTAACCTAACCTAACCTAACCTAACCTAACCTAACCTAACCTAACCTAACCTAACCTAACCTGAGAGTTCCGCTCCGACCGCCAACGAGAGCGCACCGAAAAGTACCTAAAAACACGTGGCTCCGCGCTAAAAAATCGGAAAAGTGGATAAAAGTGATCGTACAGTGTCGTGCCATACATCAAAAGTTGCGGCAAGTGACGGCGCACTCGATTGTGCAAAAATTTTGAAAATCGGAAAATTTTTCGCGAAGTTCTGAGTGAAAAAGTGATTTTTTTTTACAAAAACTCCGACCTTCGGAGGTGAACGCCGCGCGATTAGTCGCGGCGACCCCCATATTTTATTTGCGCGCCTGGTGCGCACCCTGACGAAGCACATTTTGGCCGAGTCCCGGATTTTTCCGGTTGGTACTCGCCAAGCTATCATCAAAAAACCGGAAACCACGTGGCCACGTGGTTGGACATCCGGGCCACTTCGCCCACTTTTGACGATTGGGAATTGCGCGCCTCGCCAAACCCAACCAGCAGACACCTTGAAGTTGAAAATCGGAGCACCAACAGCTGAGTTACAATTTTTTGAAAATTTTGCTAAACTTTGACTATATTTGAAATTTAATTAAGATCGGCTACCCCCCTTTTTTCTGAATTAAGACTACAGACAATAGTGTTCTCTAATTTTGTGCAAAATTTAAAAATTTTCTGTCTGATAGTTTTTTAGTTATTAATTTTCTAATATTTTAATTGTAATTATCTCCGAAAATAGGCGAGATAGCCCATTTTTGAGCAAAGCTTCAAATTCCCACTAGTGGGAATTTTAAAATTGTTGTTATTTAACCCTAAATTTTTCAAAAATTTTTCAAGATTTTTGGACGTAAAATGATTAAGTTAACTTTTACTTGGTTTGTAGTTAATAACACGGAAACGGTGCGTCCCACAGCAATTTGAATTGAACTGTAGCGTGTTTTATAGGACTGCACACATCACACATAAAGTTTTGTGTTGAAAAGTTTTTTGAGAAACTTTCAAAAATTTTTAAAGTACTCTGCAAGAGTTATTTTTTCGATTTTTTAAAAAAAATTTTGTAGATTCACACTTAAAACAAAACTGCACACTTAGCACACAAATTGGCAACAGGACATTCCCTTATTAGTTTTCTTAGTTTTTCTTCTTTATTTTAAAAATTTCTATGTAGTGTAAAATCATGAAAAAGGGTGGCAGAACTTATTAACCGCAGAACTTATTTTTTAAACAAGACCTAGCTACTGTGCAAAAGTCAAAATTCTAACTTCAAAACTGGGGGGGTCGATTTTCGTTTTCAAATTACGCAACCTAAAACTTACAAAAATCCTCTAAATTCAATAACTTGCAGACTATTTGGCCAAATTAAACGGGGTTTTCTTTGTTGTGTGTAATAACGGATTGCACACAGCACACACAAAGTTTTGGGCTTAAAAATTTTTTGAAAATTTTCAAAAAATTTTTTATATATTAAAAATAATAAAAAAAATTTTATGTTAGTACTAAGGATTCCACACATATATTGACTGACTGAAATAGCTTATTATAAAATTATTTTTGGATTTGCAGAACAAAATTTTGAAAAATATTTTTTGAAAAATTTACTGTTTGACTGAGAGCGTAGTGTCAATCGGTTTCACATTGACTGCAAACATTGCTAAGTGTTTTTATTCATAAGTGTATTACTGATTTCGTGTATAATATTAAAGCTAAAGATACGACTGAAATTTTTGTAAAAATTTTTGTAATACTTATTACAAATATATGACATCTGTGGCAACCTGTGGAGCATTCTCGGACGGCATATTGATATCGTTCTTTTGAACGTTAACTATATATTGACAACCTAAACGGTAAATTAATTTTACTAAATTTATTTACAACATCCACGGATTTTCACGTATTATTAATACTACATTAATTTTAAGACTTATATACAATTATTATATACAACTTTTACAAACCTATTATACTATACAACTTGACTCAACCTCACAACATGTTCGCCGCCACACGCACTCCTATTAAAAAACCCTCCGATACAGACGAGCAGGCTGGCCCTGTCCAATCCAAGGTCAGAGTCAGCATTGGAGAGTGGGAAACCGGCAGAATATCCCCGTCCTCAGACCCAGGCCCTGCAGCCCAAGCACCCCAAACCTCTAAGCGGAGCTCTACCGAACCACAGGAGAGCAGAGAAAAGCCCCACAAAACATCAGTGGATACTTTAAGGAAAACGCCACCAAAAGCTACGTACAACATTAGCAGAGTAGCAGAGGCAAGGGGCATCTACAATAAGTGCAAACTTAACCTGGGCAGCTCCAGGAACACAAAGACGGAGATAAAGGAAGTTATATCGGAAGGACTGGAGAGATTCCTGCAAATAGTGAAAGAGCTGGAAGCAGAAATAAAAAAGCTTAAAGCGCAAGGCAAAAGCCAAAGCGAAAAAAGTGACGAGCCGCCCCAAACTCTAACTCCCCCAACCAGCTTGCCTACAGAACACACAGAACTCTACAAAAGACTGGAGGAGCACAGCAAACTGCTGATCGAAAATAGTGCGCGCATGGCTGAATTAAAAACTCAAATTGGAGCCCACGAGAAAGCCTTGGAGAAGACGACTTATGCGGGCGTAACGGCCGGAAACAGTGCGAATAAACCCGCACTGCGGACGGCGCTGCACTCCGTTGTTGTCACTTCCAAGGACGAGACCGAAACCGGCGACGAAGTGATAAACCAAATAAGGAATGCGGTCAACTCGGAAGAAGGATGGGTTTTAGTAGATAAAATCAGGAAGGCGAAAGACAGAAAAGTCATCGTGGGCTGTAGAAGCCAAGATGAAATTAAAAAGGTCACGGCGAGAATAAAGGATAAAGGTAGACAGCTAAACGTGGAAGAGATGAAAAACAAAGACCCACTGATCATTCTTTTCGGCGTCCTACAGTACCACACCGATGAAGAGATTGTGGAAGCGATAAAGGGCCAAAATAAACACCTCCTGAAAGACATGAACGATGAAGACAAGCGGATTGAAATCAGATACAGACGAAGAGCTAGAAACCCATTAATGGCACACGTAGTCGCCAGGGTATCGCCTCCTGTTTGGCAAAGGCTGACTGAAGCAGGGGCTGTGCACGTCGACATGCAGAGGGTCAGAGTGGCCGACCAGTCCCCCCTAATACAGTGCTCGCGCTGTTTAGGGTACGGACATGGTAAAAAATTCTGTCGCGATGCTGCCGACGTTTGCAGCCACTGCGGAGGACAGCACTTGCGCAGCAGCTGTGCTGAAAGGCTGGCCGACACCGCTCCCAGCTGTACCAATTGCGTGAAGGCGAAAATGGAGAGAGCAGACCACAACGCCTTCAGCAACGATTGCCCGGTGCGACGCAAGTGGGAGACCTTAGCCCGATCCACCGTGGCGTATTGCTGAAGTTGTCTCATATAGGGTTCTGCAATCAAACTTGCAACGTAAAAAGTTGGCAACCGTCGAAATTCTGATCGAAGCCAAAAAACAGAAAGCAGCAATCCTGCTTCTCCAGGAGCCGTATGTGGGTGGAACGAGGAATATGAAGACATACCAAGGAGTGAGAATCTTCCAGAGTGCTGACCAAGGCGAAGGGAAGGTCAAGGCAGCGATAGCTGTCCTTGACCCTAAACTGGATATTATTCAATTCCCGCAACTCACCACTGACAACGTCGTAGTGGTGGGAGTCAAGAGAAACACCTGGAGGATCAATCTTATCTCCTATTACTTTGAGCCAGACCAACCCATCGGCCCGTACCTGGAACACCTCACGCAAATCAAGAGGCAAATAGGATCAAGACGGCTGCTAATAGGAGGGGATTCCATCGCCAAAAGTACCTGGTGGGGGAGTATGAGGGTCGACTGTAGGGGAGAGGACATGGCTGCAACTCTTGATGATCTGGGTCTTCATGTGCTCAACATCGGTACCATCCCAACATTTGACACCATTAGAGGGGGCCAGCGTTTCAGTAGTCATGTAGACGTCACAGCATGCTCGGAGGATATGTTGGACCTGGTGGATGACTGGAGAGTAGCAGAGGGTCTCACGAGCTCGGACCACAACGCAATTACTTTCAACGTACTATTACAAAAAGCTAAAGGCGTAACTATTCTAAGAACAACTAGGCTCTATAACACTATTAAAGCAAACTGGAGTGAGTTTCATGAGAAACTCACACAGTTAAAACTAGAACAAAATTTAAATTTAGAGACAATAGGAAACCTTAACAATAAAGAAAACATAGACATAGTAACAGACAAATACACAGACTTAATAACAAAAGCTTGTAATAGTACCATTCCTAAAAAGAAAAATCAAACCGTACTTAATGATTGGCATTCGCACCCCCGTTAAAAAGCCGAAGGATACTGCTTCCCAAAAACCCCAGCCGACAGAGAAGGCCGGCCCTTCTGGTGAACAAGACAATGCCTCTAAAGTGAGGCGGAGTATCGGGGAATGGGAAGCAGGAACACTGGACAAGACCTTTGCAATTCCGGCCGCAACAAACGCTGCAGCCACCGAGTCAGTTTTGACGACAAGTAAGCCCGCAGTAAACCCGTGCAGGGACGTCACAAGAACTGTCGAGGCCGAAGCCTGTCTGAAAAACATCATTTTCCAGCTCGGCGAATCCAAAAACCTCAGGACAGACATAAGAGAGGTCGTGATTGAAGAGGCCAATCGGCTGTGCACTCTCGTAAAGGAGGCCGAGGAGCTGAGCGTGATACCCGCAGGAAAAAGTAAAAAGATAAAATCCTAACCTACCAAATCGCCCGGGGGAGCGAGATGATTATGTGGGACTCGCTGCCTGAAAGGCAGGATACCGCACTAAAAACCTGGGGTGAGCCATCATCCACCGTGGTGGAGCAAGATGGGGTTGCGCTAGCATTCACCAACTTGCCCCGGTGGCAGACCCAAATGGGCCTCTGCCGCTGCGGAGGGCTGACCTTGCTCACCAAAGTCAACCCTCAACCGTCATGTGGGGAGTGCAAGCCGTTGGAGAGTCCCCCGACTCTCCAACAGTTACCCCACAATGACAGAGGAGTGTGGCTCGTCTTCTCGTCAAACTTACCACACCCTCCGTCCCTCTGATGACAGGTGTGCGAAGAGCAAATACCCCTACTCACACACCGTCCGCTGTTCGTCTCGCATGCCATTGCCAGTGGCATACGAGACTCCACTCACGACCGTCACCGGCCCCACCTCTCGGCCCGAGTGAATCGGACCCACAGCCTTAGAGGAGTGTGGCTCGTATTCTCCTCAAACTCACCACACCCTCCGTCCCTCACATGACAGGTGTGCGAAGGGCAACTACCCCTACTCGCACACCGTCCACCGTCCGGCTCGCATGGCAAAAGCATGCGAGCAACCCTCTTGCAGCCGTTACCGGCCCCGCCACTAAGTCCGAACATTATGCTCGGACCCACCACCGGGCGGCTCCCACCACCGAGCCCGCCCTGCCCCGTCACACTGTGCCCTCTGCTAAATATCAGAGGGACACGCGGAGGAGCCCCTCACGTCGGAACTTCGCTATCGGTCGACAACTTAACCCAGTAAACTAGGAAAAGTTGTCGGCCGATACCCAGGGTACACCACGAGGAGGTGTTCCGACCCGCACCCCAACCTAACCTAACCTAACCTAACCTAACCTAACCTAACCTTTTTTTTTTTTTTTTTTTTTTTTTTTTACCCAGGAAAATCCTTTATGGATATATTTACCTCTCGCCCGGGGGAGCGAGATGGTTATGTGGGAGTCACTGCCAGAAGGGCAGTATACCCACTAAAAACCTGGGGTGAGCAGTCCTCCGCCGAGATGGGGCAAGATAGGGTCATGCTAAGCAATCACTACCTTGCCCCGGCGGTAGGCCCGGATGAAAACATCCAGGCCCCGGCAAGGGAGGGGTGGCCTCGCTCACCAAGGCCACCCCTCACACGTGTGGGGTCGTGCAAGCCGGCCAAAAGTCCCCCGACCTTCGGCCAGTGACCCCACTATGAGTGAGGGGGGAGGAGGCGGGCAAACCGCCTCCTCCTTCCCCCCGTACGTCTGCGCCGGATCGGGTCAGAGGAGGCGTCGTCCTCCCTGGCCCGCTCCGCGGTCTCCTTCTGCGTCATCACCTCTTCGCAGAAGGAGACCACTGCCTGCCACGATCTCTCACTGTCGAGCATGGCATTTACCACGCTCGGCAGAGAGAGATCCCGCCCTATGACCGCTGAGAGCGTGTGCCGCTGCGGGCTCCATGCGGCACACGCCCCCAGCGTGTGGAGCGCCGTATCCTCTGGCGCTCCACACTCGTGGCAGGCAGGGGTCGCCTCCCGTCTCGCGATTTGGTGCAGGTACTTACCGAAACATCCATGCCCGGAAAGCACCTGCACCAATCGGAAGGTCAGCGACCCGAACCGCCGCCTCACCCACTTCCGAAGGACCGGCCTGACCGCATCCACCGTCCACTGTCCAGGGACCGGTGGAGCCAGGTCCTCCGTCCACCGCCGCAACAGGGCGCCCTGCGCCTGCCTCCGCATGCGTGTGACCTCCTCCCACCCTGGAGGCTCTCCTCGGGATCTCCTCGCCGCCACGAAGTGGTAAATTTCGGCAAGGATCTCCGCTTGGAGCTCCCAGGGGGGATCACCGGCCAGCGCGCACGCCGCCGTCCAAGACACCGTCCGGTATCCACGGATTGCCCTCGTCGCTACAACCCGCTGCGGACGTCGCAGCAGGGTTTTGTTGCCGCGACTGAGGGCGTCCACCCAGACGGGTGCCCCATACATGGCCATACTCCGGATGACTCCGGAGTACAGCCGTCGGCAGTTGGCGCTTGGGCCGCCCACATTCGGCAGCAGCCTTCCTAAAGAGGCGGCAGCCCCCACTACTCTTGGGGCCAGCCCGGCAAAGTGGGCCCCAAAAGCCCACCTCCCGTCCAGGATGAGACCCAGATATTTCATCTGGGTCCCAACAACCTAACCTTTTTTTTTTTTTTTTTTTTTTTTTACCCAGGAAAATCCTTTATGGATACCTCTCGCCCGGGGGAGCGAGATGGTTATGTGGGAGTCACTGCCAGAAGGGCAGTATACCCACTAAAAACCTGGGGTGAGCAGTCCTCCGCCGAGATGGGGCAAGATAGGGTCATGCTAAGCAATCACTACCTTGCCCCGGCGGTAGGCCCGGATGAAAACATCCAGGCCCCGGCAAGGGAGGGGTGGCCTCGCTCACCAAGGCCACCCCTCACACGTGTGGGGTCGTGCAAGCCGGCCAAAAGTCCCCCGACCTTCGGCCAGTGACCCCACTATGAGTGAGGGGGGAGGAGGCGGGCAAACCGCCTCCTCCTTCCCCCCGTACGTCTGCGCCGGATCGGGTCAGAGGAGGCGTCGTCCTCCCTGGCCCGCTCCGCGGTCTCCTTCTGCGTCATCACCTCTTCGCAGAAGGAGACCACTGCCTGCCACGATCTCTCACTGTCGAGCATGGCATTTACCACGCTCGGCAGAGAGAGATCCCGCCCTATGACCGCTGAGAGCGTGTGCCGCTGCGGGCTCCATGCGGCACACGCCCCCAGCGTGTGGAGCGCCGTATCCTCTGGCGCTCCACACTCGTGGCAGGCAGGGGTCGCCTCCCGTCTCGCGATTTGGTGCAGGTACTTACCGAAACATCCATGCCCGGAAAGCACCTGCACCAATCGGAAGGTCAGCGACCCGAACCGCCGCCTCACCCACTTCCGAAGGACCGGCCTGACCGCATCCACCGTCCACTGTCCAGGGACCGGTGGAGCCAGGTCCTCCGTCCACCGCCGCAACAGGGCGCCCTGCGCCTGCCTCCGCATGCGTGTGACCTCCTCCCACCCTGGAGGCTCTCCTCGGGATCTCCTCGCCGCCACGAAGTGGTAAATTTCGGCAAGGATCTCCGCTTGGAGCTCCCAGGGGGGATCACCGGCCAGCGCGCACGCCGCCGTCCAAGACACCGTCCGGTATCCACGGATTGCCCTCGTCGCTACAACCCGCTGCGGACGTCGCAGCAGGGTTTTGTTGCCGCGACTGAGGGCGTCCACCCAGACGGGTGCCCCATACATGGCCATACTCCGGATGACTCCGGAGTACAGCCGTCGGCAGTTGGCGCTTGGGCCGCCCACATTCGGCAGCAGCCTTCCTAAAGAGGCGGCAGCCCCCACTACTCTTGGGGCCAGCCCGGCAAAGTGGGCCCCAAAAGCCCACCTCCCGTCCAGGATGAGACCCAGATATTTCATCTGGGTCCCAACAACCTAACCTAACCTAACCTAACCTAACCTAACCTAACCTAACCTAACCTAACCTGCGCGGACTGGCTGGCTGGAGCAATCCCTAAGTGCTGCAACTGCACGAACGCAAAACTGGACAAAGTGAACCACAATGCGTTTAGCTCAGAATGCGCCGTTAGACGCCGATGGGACGCACTAGCTAGGGCTACAGTCGCGTATTGTTAAGGTGGCCACGGGCATCCAACTCCTCTCAGATAGAACAAGGCCATACTTCGCTGCCCAAGCAAACCTGCAACGTAAGGCTCTAGCCACACAAGAGTTGATGATTGAGGCAAGCAAGAAGAAGATGGCCTTGGCTCTTATCCAGGAACCGTACGTCGGTGCTCTCGGTAAAATGAAAGACTACCAAGGAGTGCGGATCGACCAGTGCACTAGGAAAGGAGACAAAGTTGTCAAAGCGGCAATAGCTGTTTTTGACAACAGTATTGACGTCATCCAATGTGCCGATCTCACAACGCATAATATCGTTGTGGTGAAACTAAAAACTAGTGCCTGGGAGATCGTGGTGGTCTCATTTTACTTTGAGCCTGACGTGCGTAACCTGGATGAGTATCTCGAGCAACTGAGAGGAATAGAACTTAAAACGGGATCCCGTAGAATCATAGTGGGAGGGGATGCGAACGCCAAGAACACCTGGTGGGGTGGTAGCACCATAGATTCAAAAGGCGAGGATTTGGCAGGTGCAGTCGATGAGATGGGCATGCAGGTGCTCAACGATGGAGACATCCCAACCTTCGACACGGTGAGAGGAGACAAAAACTACAGTAGTTTTGTAGACGTTACCGCTTGCACAGCGGAGATTCTTAACCTGGTAGAAGACTGGAAAGTGGCAGAAGGATTGACGAGTTCTGATCATAACGGAATTACATTCAAAATAAGATTGACTAAAGCTAAAGGTATTGATATCACCTCGACAACTAGAAAATATAGTACAAGAAAAGTAAATTGGAGTGAATTTGGTAACAAATTGACACAATTCACAGAACAAAACAACTTAAACAAAACAGAAATAGAAAACACTAACAATAAAATAGATTTAGATACAAAAATAGAACTATATACAAAATTAATATTGAATACATGCAATCTTATTATACCAAAAAAGAAAATCAAAACAGAAACTACCTTACCGTGGTGGTCAGAAGAACTCGCCAATCTTAAGCAAGAGGTCAAAACCAGGAGAAGGAGAATCCGCTGTGCAGCTCCGGTCCGTAGGAAGGGGGTCATCGCCGAGTACCTGCAAATAAAAGAAAAATATGAAACAGCAGCAATCAATGCTCAGGTTGATAGTTGGAAGAGCTATTGTGAGAAGCAAGAGAAAGAAAGCCTTTGGGAGGGCATATATCGGGTAATAGGCAGGGTAACTAAAAGAGAGCCAGAAATCCCACTGGCAAAAGATGGAAGAACCTTGGACTCCCAGGCATCGGTAAAGCTGCTGGCAGAGACCTTCTACCCGGAGGACTTGGAACAGGAGGATGATGCAGACCACCGTCGCATAAGAACTGAGGCTAAATACATAAATGTGTCGGATCATAATGAAAGCTATGATCCACCATTTAACGAACAGGAGCTGATTGCTGCGGTGCTTGCGGCGGTTAGTTTTAGTCCTAAAAAAGCCCCGGGTGGAGACGGTCTCACAGCCGACATCTGCAGTCATGCAATCAAAATCAACCTCGAGCTATTTCTCACCCTCGCAAATAAGTGCCTCCAAATTGGACATTTCCCAACAATTTGGAAGCAAGCGACCGTCGTTGTCCTGAGGAAGCCTGGCAAAGACGACTACACAAACGCAAAATCATATAGACCTATAGGCTTGCTGCCAGTCATGGGCAAGATATTTGAGAAGATGATTGTAGCTCGTCTAAAGTGGCATCTGTTTCCCAAGATGAGTACCCGCCAGTATGGTTTTATGCCCCAAAGAAGCACCGAAGACTCCCTTTATGACCTGTTGCAATACGTACGTACGAAACTTGACGAAAAACGGATAGTGACGTTGGTATCGCTGGACATAGAGGGAGCCTTCGACAGCGCCTGGTGGCCTGCTATTAAAACCAGACTGGCGGAGGAAAAGTGTCCTTTAAATATCAGGAGAGTAGTGGCTAGTTACCTCACCGACAGGACTGTAAACGTGAGGTACGCCGGGCAGGAGTTTACCAAGACCACAAACAAGGGCTGTGTCCAGGGCTCAATTGGTGGTCCAATACTATGGAATCTCCTGCTCGACCCACTACTCAAGGAGCTTGGGGAGCAGGGCCACTACTGTCAGGCTTTCGCTGACGATGTGGTGCTGGTTTTTGACGGGAAAACCGCAGTAGAGGTGCAATCACAGGCCAATGTCGCCCTCGACCATGTTCGGAGGTGGGGCGTCAAAAATAAGATGAAATTCGCATCGCATAAAACTAATGCGATAACAATAACTAGGAAACTTAAATTTGACGCCCCACTTCTGAGGATGGGCGGGGTAGACATTGCAATGTCTAAGGAGATGAAAATTTTGGGGCTCGCGATAGACGAAAAACTGACTTTTAACAGTCACATTACGTCAGTGTGCAAAAAAGCAATAGCCATTTATAAACGTCTATCGCGAGCTGCCAAAATCAGCTGGGGATTGCACCCAGAAGTCATACGCACAATTTACGTGGTCGCTGTGGAACCCGTAATTATGTATGCGGCTAGTGCATGGGCTTCCGCCACTAATAAACTTGGCGCACAAAGGCAGCTCTACAATGTCCAGCGAGGTTTTGCACATAAAATAATAAAAGCATATAGGACGGTCTCGTTAAACTCTGCCCTGGTATTGGCTGGGATGCTCCCCCTTGATCTCCGTATACAGGAAGCAGCCGCTCTGTATGAGGCCAAGAGAGGAGTAACCCACCTGATACCACAAGACAGAGAGATAGAGCAAAGAGTTGCATATGCCAAAACCCCACATCCAGCTGAGCGAGTAGTTCTAGAGTTTCAATGCCTGGTAGACCCCCATGACGTAGCAATTAATAACACGCAAGCAGTGCGAATTTTTACAGACGGCAGTAAAATTGAGGGTCAAGTCGGAGCAGCACTGTCCTTTTGGAACAGCAATGGCGAGATAAAGACCCTCAAACTTAAACTAGCCTCACACTGCACGGTATACCAGGCAGAACTACTTGCTATTTGTAGAGCTACCCGAGAGATATTGCTGCGTCCGGAGCCGAACTACGGAATTTATAGTGACTCGAGGTCAGCCTTAGAAACGATCACTAACTACAGCACCACTAACCCTCTTGCCACCGAAACCCGACACAACTTAAGGGCGATCAAAGACCAGAATAAAACTGTGGTTTTATTCTGGATAAAAGCTCATGCCGGGCTAGATGGCAATGAAAGGGCAGACCAACTGGCAAAGGATGCAGCAATTAAAATAAAGCGTAGGCCAGACTACGACCTATGTCCGGTTTCATTCGTTAAGGGGCTGATCCGCAAGGAGTCACTTAGCGAATGGAACCGGAGATACAAAGCAGGTGGAACAGCCGGAGTAACTAAAATCTTTTTTCCGGACGCCATGAGAGCTTACAACACCGTGCGAAAATTGGAAATCGACAGTGTAGTCACGCAGGTTCTAACAGGGCACGGTGGGTTTTCCGAATATCTGAACAGATTCAAATGTAAGGAGGACCCATCGTGCATCTGTGAGCCAGGAGTTGCCGAATCAATTCCGCACATCCTGTTTGAATGTCCAGTATTCGGTCGGCAAAGACATAACATAGAACAAATTATTGGGGACAAAGTAGATATTGAAAGCACACATAAATTAATAGAAGAAAATAAATGGAGAGAAGAATTTATAAATTACTGTAAACAATTGGCTATCATTGTAATAAAACGAAACAAAACGAAACAATAATATACAAACATTATAAATAAAAATACAAAAACAAATGATTATAATAACACAAACCTGAATAACACAAGTCTCTGAAGAATATCAGAGGTTAACACGCATATTAATTATATAAAAAAAAAAAAAAAAAAAAAAAACCTAACCTAACCTAACCTAACCTAACCTAACCTAACCTAACCTAACCTAACCTAACCTAACCTAACCTAACCTAACCTGACCTTTTTTTTTTTTTTTTTTTTTTTTGTGACCCAGGAAAATCCTTTATGGATACCAAATCGCCCGGGGGAGCGAGATGATTATGTGGGACTCGCTGCCTGAAAGGCAGGATACCGCACTAAAAACCTGGGGTGAGCCGTCATCCACCGTGGTGGAGCAAGATGGGGTTGCGCTAGCATTCACCAACTTGCCCCGGTGGCAGACCCAAATGGGCCTCTGCCGCTGCGGAGGGCTGACCTTGCTCACCAAAGTCAACCCTCAACCGTCATGTGGGGAGTGCAAGCCGTTGGAGAGTCCCCCGACTCTCCAACAGTTACCCCACAATGACAGAGGAGTGTGGCTCGTCTTCTCGTCAAACTTACCACACCCTCCGTCCCTCTGATGACAGGTGTGCGAAGAGCAAATACCCCTACTCACACACCGTCCGCTGTTCGTCTCGCATGCCATTGCCAGTGGCATACGAGACTCCACTCACGACCGTCACCGGCCCCACCTCTCGGCCCGAGTGAATCGGACCCACAGCCTTAGAGGAGTGTGGCTCGTCTTCTCCTCAAACTCACCACACCCTCCGTCCCTCACATGACAGGTGTGCGAAGGGCAACTACCCCTACTCGCACACCGTCCACCGTCCGGCTCGCATGGCAAAAGCATGCGAGCAACCCTCTTGCAGCCGTTACCGGCCCCGCCACTAAGTCCGAACATTATGCTCGGACCCACCACCGGGCGGCTCCCACCACCGAGCCCGCCCTGCCCCGTCACACTGTGCCCTCTGCTAAATATCAGAGGGACACGCGGAGGAGCCCCTCACGTCGGAACTTCGCTATCGGTCGACAACTTAACCCAGTAAACTAGGAAAAGTTGTCGGCCGATACCCAGGGTACACCACGAGGAGGTGTTCCGACCCGCACCCCAACCTAACCTAACCTAACCTAACCTAACCTAACCTAACCTAACCTAACCTTTTTTTTTTTTTTTTGACCCAGGAAAATCCTTTATGGATACCAAATCGCCCGGGGGAGCGAGATGGTTATGTGGGAGTCACTGCCAGAAGGGCAGTATACCCACTAAAAACCTGGGGTGAGCAGTCCTCCGCCGAGATGGGGCAAGATAGGGTCACGCTAGCAATCACTATCTTGCCCCGGCGGTAGGCCCGGATGAAATCATCCAGGCCCCGGCACTGGGAGGGGTGGCCTCGCTCACCAAGGCCACCCCTCAGACGTGTGGGGTCGTGCAAGCCGGCCGAAAGTCCCCCGACCTTCGGCCAGTGACCCCACTATGATTGGGGGGGGAGGAGGCGGGCAAACCGCCTCCTCCTTCCCCCCGTACGTCTGCGCCGGATTGGGTCAGAAGAGGCGTCATCCTCCCTGGCCCGCTCCGTGGTCTCCTTCTGCGTCATCACTTCTTCGCAGAAGGAGACCATCGCCTGCCACGATCTCTCACTGTCGAGCATGGCATTTACCATGCTCGGCAGAGAGAGATCCCGCCCTATGACCGCTGAAAGCGTGTGCCGCTGCGGGCTCCATGCGGCACACGCCCCCAGCGTGTGGAGCGCCGTATCCTCTGGCGCTCAACCTAACCTAACCTAACCTAACCTAACCTAACCTAACCTAACCTAACCTAACCTAACCTAACCTAACCATGACAGCATGCTCAGAAGATATCCTAAACCTGGTAGACGGATGGCGAGTAGTCGAGGGTCTGACAAGCTCGGACCACAACGGCATCATTTTTGAACTTAAACTTACTAAATCTAAAGGAATAAATATAGAAAGAACAACAAGAGTCTATAACACAAGGAAAGCAAACTGGGGTCAATTTCATGAGAAATTGACCCAGCTTGTGCAAGAAAATAAACTTACAGTGGAAGAATTAGACAAATTTAATAATATAA
Source organism: Cabera pusaria (assembly GCA_954871355.1). Lineage (NCBI taxonomy): Eukaryota > Metazoa > Arthropoda > Insecta > Lepidoptera > Geometridae > Cabera > Cabera pusaria. Next base: position 26,841,026 of record OX940899.1, on the reverse strand, counting down.
CAGATCTAGAATTAACAATACAAAAACTAAATACAGTAATAACAAACACATGTAAATTATCAATACTAAATAAAAAGAATACAGAAATACTTACCATGCCGTGGTGGTCCGAGCAGCTTGCAGCCATGAAGAGGGAAGTCGCCACCAGGAGAAGGAGGATCAGGAACGCTGCACCAAACCGTAGACCGAAGGTTGTGAAGTTATACCTGGAACAAAAAGAGAAATACGAATTACAGGTCATGGAGGATATCACCAAAAGCTGGAGAGACTTCTGTGGAAAGCAGGATAGGGAAGGAATGTGGGAGGGAATTTATAGGGTAATCGGTAGGATAACAAAAAGGGAAGAGGACCTGCCACTTACAAGAGAGGGAGTCACACTGAACGCGGAGGATTCAGCGAAATTCCTTGCTGAAACCTTTTACCCCAAGGATTCGGAAGAAGACGACAGCTCAGAACACCGCCAAACTAGAGCCCTAGCCGATAGAGTAAACGAAGGTAGCCATGGTGAACATGACCCACCGTTTACTCTAGAAGAACTGGAGATTGCAACGAAATCGTTCAATCCCAAGAAAGCCCCAGGAGCAGACGGTTTTACGGCCGACATCTGCTCCCACGTAATAAGAACGATCCCGCAATATTACCTGGCTCTCCTAAATAAATGCCTAGCACAAAACTACTTCCCTAGAGTGTGGAAAGAGGCAACAGTAGTGGTACTTAGGAAGCCAGGTAAGGATTCGTACATAACCCCAAAATCATACAGGCCAATAGGCCTTTTGCCAGTAATGGGGAAAATCTACGAGAAGATGCTGGTGGGCCGGCTCAAGTTCCATATTCTATCCAGAATAAGTACCCGTCAGTACGGATTTATGCCGCAGAGGAGCACCGAGGACGCCCTTGTAACTCTAGTGAATCATATCCGTGCTGAAATAAAAGAGAAAAAACTCGTAACAGTAGTTTCGCTAGACATCGAGGGCGCCTTCGATAGCGCCTGGTGGCCGGCAATAAAGACCAGATTGGCGGAGGAGCAATGTCCAGTGAACTTGAGGCGGACCATCAGTAGCTATCTTAGCGAGAGATCTGTGAAGGTGAGATACGCGGGAGCTGAATACAAAAGGGAGACGGAGAAAGGCTGTGTCCAGGGATCGATAGGGGGACCGATTCTGTGGAATCTGCTGCTGGACCCACTGCTAAAACAACTCGAGGGTAGAGGCTACTACTGCCAGGCCTTTGCTGACGACGTGGTGATGGTATTCAGCGGCGTGGAGGCCCGGGAAATTGAAGGGCAAGCCAATGCCGCCCTCGAACATGCTCAAAAGTGGGGTGCCAAAAACAAGCTAAAGTTCGCACCTCACAAAACTTGTGCAATGTTACTAACAAAGCGACTTAAATACGACACCCCACGTTTGAGCATGGGAGGGGTCGACATTGGAATGACGCCTGAAATCAAAATCCTCGGCTTGACTATCGACTATAAGCTGACATTCAACACACACGTCGCAAACGTCTGCAAAAAGGCCATAGGCATATATAAAGCGCTAATGCGGGCAGCTCGGGTTAGTTGGGGGTTAAACCCCGAAGTAATCCGGACTATATATGTCGCAGCAGTGGAGCCCATTATATTGTACGCCTCAGCAGCATGGGCACCAGCAGCAGAAAAATTAGGGGTACAGAAGCAGTTGGGAGTCGTGCAGAGGGGCTTTGCACTCAAAATGTGCAAAGGATACCGCACCGTTTCCTTAAACGCAGCACTGCTTTTATCAGGTACGCTCCCTCTCGACCTCCGAGTCCGTGAGGCAGCCTCATTATATGAAGCAAAGAAGGGAGCATGCAGGCAGGAGTTAGCGGACAGAGAAGTCGAACGCATGACTTCTAAACTGGACGCCCCGCACCCCGCTAGGCAGGTGGGTTTGGGATTTAACAGCCTGGTAGACGAACAACAGTACAATCGACACAGCGATTTTGCTGTTCGAATATTCACCGACGGAAGCAAGATCGAGGGTAAAGTTGGTGCGGCAGTGTCGGTGTGGAATAGCGTAGGAGAGACAAAGGCCCACAAACTTGCCCTCTCGTCATATTGTACCGTCTACCAGGCAGAGTTACTGGCTCTATGTAGAGCAGCAGAAGTCGCATCGAAACGTAGGGAAAAAACCATTGGTATATACAGCGACAGTAGAGCAGCTCTCGAAACTGTCATAAACACCAGTGCCCCACATCCACTAGCGGTGGAAACTAGATCACACATCGCCAGCTGTAGAGCCCAAAACAAGGAAGTATCCTTATTTTGGATTAAGGCACATGTGGGACTTGCTGGAAATGAAAGAGCCGATCAACTCGCTAAAGAGGCAGCAAAAACATCAAAAAGGAAACCTGACTACGACCAGTGCCCGGTCTCATTCGTGAGGCGTACCATACGTATGGAGACGCTTCACGAATGGGACAAAAGGTACAAATCGGGAGAGACAGCCTCGGTCACAAAATTGTTCTTCCCAGACGCGATTTCGGCCCATAAAACCATACGGAAGCTACAATTAGATGGTCCCTTAACGCAATTACTCACCGGACATGGTGGATTCTCCTCATACTTGAACCGTTTCAAGTGTAAGGAGAGTCCATCATGCATTTGCGAACCCGATGCAGACGAGTCAGTAGAGCACCTAATCCTCGATTGCCCTGTCTTTTCCAGAGAAAGATACGATCTGGAACAAGAGTTAGAACTCAAATTATGTAAAACAAATCTGTGTAGTATTATAAGTGGTAGAGATAGGAATATATTTTTAAATTATTGTAGAAAAATTGTATTAAAAGCAAACAATAGAAATAAGGTAGTTTAAGTAAAGTATGTTACTGTATATAATAATTATATAATAAGTTAACATACAATTATAATGTTTGATAAGAATATGTGCAAATCAACACCCAAGTAGAACATAAAACATAGAGAATAAGAAATTGTAAAAACTGTATAATAAGGAACAACGACTAAGATTATTACCCCCACAAAATTAAGAGAACCTCAAAATGCAAATAGAAATAAGATAGCGTAGCATAAACTAGAGTAATAGATAGAGCTAGATGGTCTGTCCCGACCTCCAGTCTAAAAGATGATGAGTGAAAGGTTAGTATGAAGTATGACAGTGCGAGAGGCATAAAAGCGAGAAATAGAATGAAAGCGTCGACAAAAACACTGTAAACATAGGCTCCGACCACGTTGGAGGTAGACAGTAGGAAAAAAAAAAAAAAAAAAAAAAAAAACCTAACCTAACCTAACCTAACCTAACCTAACCTAACCTAACCTAACCTAACCTAACCTAACCTAACCGAAAGAATTTTGGAAATCCGACCAAAATTCACCAAGTTATCTGTGAAAAAGTGTATTTTGTGAAAAATTCACACCTTTGAGGCGAAACGCTGCTCGATTAGTCGCGGCGACACCCCCTTTTTTATTGACCAAAGGGTGTGCAATCACGAGGAGCACATTTTGGCTGAGTCCGGGATTTTTCCCGTTTGAACTCGCCAAGTTATTCACCGAAAACCAAAAACCACGTGGCCACGTGGTCGTACTTCTGGACCACTCCGAGCGCATCTGACGATAAGGTATTGTGCGCCTCGCCGAGCCCTTTCATTTGACACCTCGAAATCGGAAATCGGACTACTCACAGCTGAGTAATGATTTTTTAAAAATTTTGAAAAATTTTTAAAAATTTTCCCGGACGATCAAGATCGGTAACACCATCTTTTTAAAATTTTGTTTGATAGACACCTATTTATAGTATTTTACAAAAAAGTTTTAGATTTCTCCCATTTTTAGTTTTTTAATTTTTAGTTAATTAATTTAATTGTATTTAAATCGCTTATATCTTAGAAACTAAGCATTTTAGAAAAATTTTAACCTCACCTTTAAATACCTATGATAATGGGTATTTTAAGTTAGCTGCATTTTTGACATTTTAATTTTTGAAAATTTTTCCGATTAATTTTAAAATTTTAAAAATATTTTTCTGAAATCGCTCGTATCTCAAAAACGGTGCATTTTAGGCCATTTTTAACAGCGCCTTCAACATACGTAATATGCTGAAGGTCTGTAAGAAATATTAAATTTTAAATTTTTGGAACTTTTTTGGAATTTGAAAAATTTTCAAAAAACCTTCAATATCTCAAAAACGGTGCGTTTTAGCCACTTTTTGTGAGCGGCTTGAACATACAAAGTATGCTCAAGGTCTGCAAAAATTTTTAATTTAGACAAAATTGACATAAAAAATTTTTTGGTGGAATTTTTCAAAAATGTTTTTTGACTTTTGAAAAACTTTTTTTTCATTTACTTTTCATTTACATCGACCATTAAAGTGTATCACATTGTTTTAAACACTTTTGAAAAATTTTGTTAACACTAAAATTAGGACAAAAATTATACAAATTAACGATCAAGTTGGTCGTTAGGTCGAAATCTATATTTTCTGAGCAGAGTTATTTCGAACTTATAAACCGACACTAGTTTCTGTACGAATATATAAAATAAATTGTCATAATTTAACATAGGTACTTAGTCGGTACCAATAATATTTGACTAAAAACTAAGGACGTACAATTTTATACAAACTGTCACATTTTTATGACAATTTCACGGATACGTCGGGAGCACTCTCGACCAAAATAAATTTTACTGACATCCCTGTGGGAAATATATTTTATTAAATTGTTATTTTCTTTGTTAATTTTATTGATTTCTTTTATGTTTTGCTTTGTGTGATATATTTTACAACTTTTACAATTTTAAATTTATTAAGTCTACTTGACGCGACCCCCGACTAACCGACAATGTTCGCTGCTACCCGCACCCCGGTAAAAAAGTCGGCCGAATCTGACGCGCAGGTAGAGCCAATTCAGACAAACGTCAGAACCAGTATTAGTGAACGGGAGACAGGCCGGATATCCCCCGCCCTCAATACAACCGTCACTGTGGCACCAAAGCCCGATACAAGTTCCGTGCCTAAACAAGAAACCACGAAATCAGTCCCGGAAACATCTAAGAATGCCTCTCCGAAAACATATAAAATTAGTAGAGTTGCTGAGGGAAGGGCTGCCCTGAACAAGGGAAAGATTAACCACTTGCAATTAACCGCCCACCCTCCCAGTCTTGATAAGGGTTATTGATTTTTGGCTGGCCACAACATACCAAAACTTGCAGATTAGAAAAAATTTTGAAATTTTGACATTTTATTATCTATAAGACCTTGTACCGAATTAGACGGTACCATTTCTTTTAGTTTTAAGCTTCGATATTGAAGCTGACTAGGATTTTTACACACTTTTGTGTAAAAATTACATATTTCTTATTATATTCAATTGCTGACTACGTTTATATACATCTTTATTAATTATACAACCTCTTCTATATACTTTTAACTTGGACACATCCCTCTGACCATGTTTGGGTTCCATACTCCCGCTAAAAAGACACACCCACCCTCCTCCCAAAAATCCCCAAAAATGACTATGAAGGCAGGACCTTCAGGGGCACAGAAGCAAGACTCCAGCGTGAGGCGTAGCATCGGGGAATGGGAGGCAAATAAGCCAGAGATACAGCCTAAGTCGAGCAGCCCCCAGGCACCTCCGGCCCCCCCGGCACACTCTTCTAAGTACGCCAATAGAACCGCCGAGGCTAATGCTTGTTTGAAAAACATTCATTATCACCTCGGCGAATCTCGAAACCTGAGGACAGACATAAAGGAGGGTGTACTAGAGGAGTCCCTTCGCCTTTGCAACCTAGTAAAGGAGTCGGAAAAAGCCAAGTCGAAACAACTCATCGCGGCGCCGGCGGGGAAAAAATCTAAGGAGCAATCAGCTCAAACTTCCTTGTCCTTGACCCCTATCCCAGCGGAGGAAGATATTCCTCTTCCGCTTCCCACCCTAACCCCAATTCCGGTAATGGAAGATATCTCTCAGTTGCTCTCCACACTAGCCGAACACAGTAAGCTAGTGAAGGAGAGCAATGAGAGAATGAAAGAACTTCAGACCGCAATAGACACTCAAAAGGAAATCGTACTTGAGAGGACAACGTACGCAGGTGTGGCATCCGGACCTCGTGCACCGCATTCCACAGTGTCAACGGCGCTACACTCTGTCATCGTCACCTCGAAAGACGAAGAGGAAAGTGGTGAGGAAGTGCTCACCAGAATAAGGAATGTGATGGAAGCAAAGGAAGGCTGGGTGAAGGTAGAGAAGATTAGAAAAGCGAAGGACCGAAAGATAATAGTGGGTTGCAAGACCAAAGAAGAGCGGGAAAGAGTAAAGGAACGGCTTAGTAAAGCAGCGGACCACCTACTGGTGGAAGAGATAAAAACAAGGACCCTCTTGTAATCCTTAAGGACATCCTCAGTTATAACACAAATGAGGATGTCCTTAAGGCACTCAGGAATCAAAATGACGACATTTTTGGGCAAGTGACACCAGGAGACACACTAGAAATAAAATATAGGAAGAAAGCCAGGAATGCCCACCAGTGTCATATAGTCATGAAGGTGTCCCCCTCCATATGGCAACGTCTCATCGCGGCAGGATCGGTTAATATCGACCTGCAAAAAATCAGAGTGGCCAACCAGTCACCGCTAGTGCAGTGCTCCATGTGCCATGTGCCTGGGGTACGGGCATGGCAGGCGGTACTGTAAAGAAACAGTTGAAAAATGCAGCCACTGCGGGGGGCCCCATAGAAAGTCAGAGTGCGCGGACTGGCTGGCCGGCACGTCACCCAGATGCTGTAACTGCACACACGCAAAACTTGACAATACAGAACACAACGCGTTTAGTACAGAGTGTGCAGTGAGGCGAAAATGGGACGCACTGGCCCGGTCTACGGTCGCGTATTGCTGAAGTGGTCCCAGGCGTCATATCTTCGTCAGCCAACTCAAAGTCATACTTTGCAGCCCAAGCAAACCTGCAGCGCAAAGCTCTAGCTACTCAAGAGCTGATGCTGAGGCAAGCGACAAAAAGATGGCTTTTGCTCTGGTCCAGGAGCCGTACGTAGGGGCTCTGGGTAGAATGAGAGACTACAGAGGAGTGAGAATCTACCAGTGCACTGGACAGGGAGGTGACGTTGTCAAAGCGGCAATCGCGGTATTTGATAACCAACTCGATGTCATCCCATTACCACAATATACCACACCTAACATCGCCGTGGTAAAACTCAGAACCAGTGCCTGGGAGATCGTAGTCATCTCGTTCTACTTTGAGCCCAGCGTGCGGAATCTGGAATCCTACACGGAGCAGCTGAGGAAGATCGAACGCGAAGTCGGAATAAGGAAAATCCTTATAGGAGGAGACTCTAATGCAAAGAGCTCCTGGTGGGGCAGCGCGACAGTAGACCACAAAGGGGAGGAACTGGCTGGAACTTTGGAAGAAATGGGAATGCAGGTACTCAATGACGGCGATACACCCACCTTCTATACTGTAAGAGGTAATAAGATCTACAGTAGTTTCGTGGACATAACGGCGTGCACGACGGAGATCCTGGACCTGGTGGAGAACTGGAAAGTGAACGAAAGCATGACGAGCTCTGACCATAACACCATTACTTTCAACGTAAGGTTAACAAAAGCTAGGGGTATAGATATCAAGACAACAACTAGAATCTTTAATACAAAGAAAGCAAATTGGAGCCAGTTTCGACAGAAACTGGCCCAATTACTGAATGAGAATAGAATCAATAAAACCGAAATTTCAAAAATAAATAGCCAAAATGAATTAGATTACATAATTGAACAATTTACAAACTTAATTTTGAAAGCTAGTCTTGATTCTATACCCAAAAAGCAAATAAAGGATGTACATACCTTGCCATGGTGGTCAGAGGAGCTCGCCAAGCTTAAGAGAGAGGTTGCCACCAGGAAGAGGAGAATCCGTTGTGCTGCGCTGGTCCGAAGAAAAAAGGTCGTCACTGAGTACCTGCAACATAAAGAAAAGTATGAATTAGCAGCTATTCAAGCCCAGTCAGACAGCTGGAAGGACTTTTGCAACAGGCAGGAAAAGGAGGGACTTTGGGAAGGTATTTATAGGGTCATAGGGAGAACCACTAAGAGGCAACCAGACATCCCTTTAGTGAGGGAGGGAAGAGCTCTTGATCCACAAGAATCGGTTAAACTGCTCGCTGAGACCTTCTACCCGGAGGACTTGGAGAGTGAGGATGATGCGGACCACCGACGGATAAGAGTAGCAGCAAAATGTGCAAACGTGATGGATCATGCTGAAATGCATGATCCACCGTTTAAAATGCAAGAGCTGATTACCGTGGTGGACAGCTTCAACCCAAAGAAAGCCCCGGGTGGAGATGGACTCACAGCTGATATCTGCAGCGAAGCCATAAAACTGGATCCAGAGCTGTTCCTTTACCTCATAAACAAATGTCTCGAGATGTCACACTTCCCTATGACCTGGAAGCTTGCCACAATAGTTATCCTGTGAAAACCGGGCAAGGATAATTATTCAAACCCAAAGTCATATAGACCAATAGGCCTGTTGCCCGTCATCGGCAAAATTTTTGAAAAAATGCTAATAGGTCGCATCAAATACCATATTCTCCCCAAAATTAGTACTCGCCAGTATGGTTTCATGCCCCAAAAAAGCACTGAGGACTCCCTCTATGATCTGTTGCGACATATACGTTTAAAACTAGATCGGAAACGGCTAGTGACGATGGTGTCGCTGGATATAGAGGGAGCCTTTGACAGCGCTTGGTGGCCCGCGATCAAAACCAGACTGGCTGAGGAAAAATGCCCCGTTAACATCAGAAGAGTAATGGATAGCTACCTTACTGACAGGAGGGTAACTGTAAGGTATGCTGGCCAGGAGTACACAAAGACCACCAATAAAGGCTGTGTCCAAGGGTCAATTGGTGGTCCGATCTTGTGGAATATCCTTTTAGATCCATTACTCAAGGGGCTTGGGGAGTTGGGTCACTACTCTCAAGCGTTTGCCGATGACGTGGTCCTCGTGTTTGATGGGGATACGGCGATAGAGGTGCAGAGACAGGCCAATGCCGTTTTGGCCTATGTTCAGGGATGGGGTATCAAAAACAAGCTCAAGTTCGCACCGCACAAAACGAACGCAATACTTCTAACGCGGAAGCTTAAATATGATACCCCATCACTGACCATGGGCGGAGTAGACATTGGGATGTCAAGAGAAATAAAGATCCTGGGGCTCACGATAGATGATAAGCTGACATTTAACAGCCATGTGGCGAATGTCTGTAAAAAAGCCATCAACATCTACAAACATCTATCGAGAGCCGCCAGGATCAGCTGGGGCCTGCACCCGGACATAATCCGGACTATCTATGTTGCAGCAGTAGAACCAGTTATTCTATATGCCGCCAGCGCTTGGGCTCCAGCTGCGAAGAAGATAGGGGTGCAGAACCAGCTAAATGTGGTGCAGCGCGGATTCACGCAAAAGATGACAAGAGCCTACCGAACTGTATCCCTCAACGCAGCTCTGCTGTTGGCGGGGATGCTACCTCTCGACCTCAGGATCCAAGAAGCAGCTGCTCTGTACAAGGCCAAGAGGGGAGCATCCCTCCCAATGCTAGCAGATAGGAAAGTCGAGACTAGATTGTCGTTCGCTGAAATACCTCATCCGGGTGAACATATTGCGCCTGGAGTTCATGAGCTTGGTAGTCCAAAGGGATGTTGCGGAAAACAACACGCAAGACATTCGCATATATACGGACGGCAGTAAAATTGAGGGTCAAGTCGGTGCAGCACTATCCCTTTGGGATGGTGACGCAGAGACGAAGACCCTCAAAATAAAGTTAGCCCCGTACTGCACCGTCTACCAAGCTGAACTTCTGGCCATATGCAAGGCCACGAATGAAATTTTGAAGCGTTCGGAATCTAGTTTCGGCATATACAGCGACTCACGGTCGGCTCTTGAAACAGTTATCAATACAAGCACCACACACCCCTTAGCATCCGAAGCCCGGCACAATATAAAGGCTATCAAAGACCAGAACAAAGCGGTATCGCTTTTCTGGATAAAAGCCCATGCCGGGCTCGACGGAAATGAGCGAGCAGACCAGCTGGCGAAAGAGGCGGCACTGAAATCTAAAAGAAAGCCGGACTATGATCTATGTCCGGTTTCATTCGTCAAGCGACAAATCCGTATGGAATCGCTTGGCGAATGGAACCGGAGGTATCAGGAGGGCCAAACTGCTGCAACCACAAAAATTTACTTTCCGGACGCCATAGCTGCACACGGTGCTGTCAGAAAAATTAAGTTTACAGGTGTCATTACCCAAGTGCTCACGGGGCACGGCGGGTTCTCTGAATACTTGCACCGTTTCAAGTGTAAGGAGGATTCATCGTGCACCTGTGAGCCAGGAGTCCCAGAGTCCATTATGCATCTATTGCTAAAATGCCCAATGTTTGCTCGAGAAAAGTATGACTTAGAACATCAGATCAATAAGGAACTAACGATACAAAATTTAAATTCAATAATGATGAACAAGAAGGAGAGAAATTTATTCATTTTATACGCAATTAATATAACAAATAGAGTCATAAAAAGAAATAAATAGTGTAAGCAAAATATGTTGCATATATATTATGATAATATATACTACTTCAACATATGAAATTAACAGAAATTGAAAAAACAAACAATAAAAAGATGAACAAACATAGAAAATATAGAGCCAATTCATTGTTGAAATAGTAATAACATAGAGATAGTAAAGAAAAACATAACTTAAAAGAATTAAATCACAATATCTTAACAAAAATAACCCAAGCAATATCAAATACTCTGATTCTGTCAGAGGTAACAAGGAAAAAAAAAAAAAAAAAAAAAAAAAACCTAACCTAACCTTTTTTTTTTTTTTTGTTTTCGCTGGGAAAAATGCGTTACGCATACCCTCCCATTGGGGGACTGGAAGGGTTATGTGGGACTCCCCGGTAGCTCGGTATACCCACTAAACAACCCAGCGGCACTCCCGCATCGTCTGTGTGGAGGAGGACTGGGAAATCGGCAGAGCCTTTCCATCCAGTCCCCCGCCGACGACCGCCTGGCTTTACAGCGGGGCCTTCACGTCCCTCCTGGCAGAGAGGGACCCACGAAATGATCACGAGTGCATGGCCATTCCCACCCGACGACGGTAGTGAATAGTGCAATGCGAACGAAGGCGCCCCCGCGCCTGTCGCCCGCTATTCACCACCAGGAAGGAGGGGGGCGACGATCGTTCAATCGCCTTCTCCCACCCAATCTTCGCCTGCGGAGCGGCAACGCGAGAGGGTCATCCTCCCGTGCACGCTCCGCCGCCTCCTTTTGTGACATAACGTCCTCGCAAAAGGAGGCGACCGCTGCCCAGGCGCCCTCACTTCCCAGCATAAAATTGACTACACTAGGAAGCGAGAGGTCTTGTCCGACCACCGCGATCAAGCTGCGGCGTAGCTCTGACCAGGCCGGACACGCCTCGAGCGTGTGTTGCGCCGTATCCTCCGCCGCGCCACATTCATGGCATGAAGGGGTCTCCTCTCGTCGGATCCGGTGCAGGTGTGTTCCGAAGCATCCATGGCCGGATAACACCTGCACCAGACGGAATGACAGGAAACCGTGGGACCTCTCGAGCCAGTCTTGCAGGACCGGCCCAAGCGCGTCCAACGTTCGTCGGCCAAAAGCGGCGGTGGCGTGTTCCTCCGTCCAGTGGTGGACGATTGCAACCCTCGCCTCTTGCCGGACGGCCTCCCGCTCTACTGCGGTGGGGTGCTCCCCGAGCGCCTTACGCCCCGCCGTCCACTCGTACACTTTGGCAAGCACCCACGCCTCGAGCTCCCAGGGAGGGGTGCCGGCCAGAGCGCATGCTGCCGCAAAGCCCACCGAGCGGTAGGCCCTCGCTACACGCAGAGCAATGGCCCTTTGGGGCCTGCGAATGGCAGTGGCGTTCTCTCTCCTGTGGAGGGAATCCGCCCAGATGGGGGCCCCGTAAAGGGCCATCCTCTTCAAGATGCCGGCATACAAATGCCGGCATCGGGCCTTGGGCCCGCCCAGATTTGGAAGGAGCCATGAGAGGGCATCTGCAGCCTTTAGCAGGCGCGTCGACAGCGCACTGAAGTGCGGGCCGAAGCGCCACCTGCTGTCAAGAATGAGGCCCAGATACTTCATCTGGGCCTTGACCTCAATCCTGACGCCGTCCACGACAATATGGGCGTCAGGAGGGATGCGCTGCCGAGGCCCGTGGAAGAACACGGCCTCGGTCTTGTGCAGCGCAACCGTCAATGAAGGCGGCGGATTCGTCCTGCGACTAAGGATCCGCCAGCCGAAGCCAGACTCGACGCCTCCCTAAAGTCCTTCCCCCGGGCAGCGAGAAGAGTGTCATCCGCATAACAAATGACAGTCGTGCCCTGGAGAAGGGTTCCCCGCAGAAGCCAGTCGAAACCGATGTTCCACAGTAGTGGCCCTAGGACCGACCCTTGAGGAACACCGGATTCTGCGCCATACCTACTCACCCTGGCCGTCTTGTCTACCAGGAGGACCGCTCGGTCCTCCAAGTAGCTGGCCAGAAGTTTTTGCAAGTACAGAGGCACGCCGTGATACCGGAGTGCCTCCAAGATCGTTGTGTGGGGGACGGAGTTGAAGGCGTTGGCTATGTCAAATGACACGGCCAACACTCCGCCCCCTGTTTCGACCGCCTCCTTCACTTGACTCTTGAGTCGGGCCAACGCGTCTACTGTCGAACGCCCACATCGGAAGCCGAATTGGGCGTCCGACAGGTCCGGCCCTTCCCTCCGCAGCAAGTTATTTAGCCGATTGGCGACAATCCCCTCAAACAACTTACCTACCTCATCGAGCAGAACGATGGGCCGGTATGCCGAGGCAGAGTCCACCGGGCGTCCTTCCTTTCGAAGGAGGCATAATTGCCCCTCCTTCCAAGGTTTTGGGAACCTCCCGGCTGTTAAACACGCACCAAAGAGTTCCCGAAACCTCTCCTCCATTTGGGAGGCAGCGATAGCCACCACCCGTGCGGGGACGCCGTCCGGTCCAGGTGCCGTCTTCTTGGCGCGGAGGCGGAGAGTCGCTGCGTAAACTTCCGCTGCTGAGACAGGAATGACCTCCTCCTCTGGCAGAGCCGCGTCCCGCGGAGGGTCCATCACAGGTGGGGTGAAGTTGGTCCTGCACGGAAACAGGGACCGTACCACCCCATCCAGCAATGTCGGCTCGAGGGTCTCCGCCAGTGGGGGACCACAAGGGCGCAGCTTATTCCGTGCTGCCTTGTATGGTCTCCCATACGGGTCCCTGTTGAGATCCTCCAGCATTTCGGCCCTAGCCGAGTCGTCAGCGACGCGCATTGCCAGCTTGAGGACCATCTTTGCCTCCACGTACGACGCGTAGAGGAGGTCCTCGTTGGTCGGATCTCGAAGGCGACGCCGTCGGCTCCGCGTGTAAGCCCTATTGGCCGCGACGCATGCAGCTCGGAGCCCCGCCAGTTCCTCCGACCACCAGTAGACGGCACGACGGGGAGGTGGGCGGCGAGACCGAGGCATGCTGGAGTTGCACACCTGAGTCAGTGACCCCCTAAGCTGGACCGCTGCGCTGTCTACGTCCAGGACGTCTAAAGGAGGCGCGAGCCAGTCCTGGAGGAACGCCGCCTCCTCTGCAGCCTCTCGGTCCAGGCGGGTGATAGCCCACCGTGGCAAGGGAGATTGTTTCGAGCGGGCCATCCCCCGGGGGGTCTGGATGGAGATATCGAACCGCACATATCGGTGGTCTGACAAGGTCTCCACCATCTCCACCCGCCAGTTCAAGACGCGGGCAGCCAGCACGGGGGTGGCAAACGAGACGTCGACCACTGACCCTCCCCGTTGCCGCACACACGTGTGAACCGACCCTCTGTTAAGGAGGGACACGCCAGATGAGGCTGCCCAAAATTCGACGGCGCGTCCCCGGACGTTACAAGAGGCGGCCGAATTACCCCAGGCCGTCGACTTAGCGTTAAGGTCGCCCAATACGGCCACTTGGCGTGGTGACGCTCTCCCGACCACTGCGGTGAGGATTTCGAGAAAGTTCTCGAAATCCGATAGAGGGCGGTTCGGGGAGAAATATACTCCCACCAGAGCTATACCACCCCACGCGGCGGCCACGTAACCTGATCCCCTCTCTAAGAGCGAGAGGGAAGGGGAGTGTGTAGAAGACCGCGGCACTAGTGCCACCAAACCGTCCCGATCACCCAGCCAGCGGCCAGGAACCGAGTACGGCTCAGCGACTACTGCCACGTCCACCAACCACTCAGCCATGGTCTGCATCAGCAGATCCTGGGCTGCTCTGCAGTGGTTGGTGTTTGCTTGGAGGATGCGATGTTCGACCCTATCCATCAATCGGACATCGCTCCTTCCTCAACCGCCGCCGAGGTTCCAGCTTCTGGAACGGCGGTAGCAGCGGCAGGCTGGGTCGGCGCCTGCACTTTGCCCTTCTTAGGGGGAGGATTGCAGTTCTTCCCCTTCATGACGTGGCCCGCTGGGCGACTACTTGCAGCGCACACCACACAGTGCGGCGTAGTGGCCTTACAGGAGGTGAATTTGTGTCCCTCCTTGCCGCAACGGTAGCAACAATCCGTCCTGTCCACCTTGGATGGACAGAGGGCCCGCGTGTGTCCAATTCCGAAACACTTGTAGCAACGCAGAGGCTGATCTACAAGTGCCCGGACCGCACTCGAGCTGAAGCCAATAGCAAGCCGTCCCTTAGCTAAGACGGCTTTAGCCGCGGTGACTGGGCACTCAAGGCGAATGGTGCCCATGCCGCCGCGACCGAGCCTGACGCTCCGGCCCTGTACCGCTGCGACGCTGCAGCCTCCTATTGCTGCGACGCTGCAGCCTCCTATTGCTGCGACCGCGGCCACGACCTCCTCTTTGGTGACCGAATCGTCTAGGTCGGTCACTTCTAAGGCCACAGTCTTGACGGGCCTTGCAATCTTAGCATCATCAGCGATGACCTCTTGCAATTTGGTTGCAAAAAGGTCCGCGTTAGCGCTGCCCTGAACCCCCGAAAACTCGAAAATTCGAGCTCCGGCTTGGGTCCGGCGGCACGTGACTGCGCCGATCCCCAGTTGGGTGGGATCGGCGTTAGCACGAGCCCGCACAAGGACGGAGCTATAGGTCTCCCCCCGCTCCGCAGCTTCCGCAGTGAGTGTCACCACCACGGCTGCGGTCTTGGGAGGAACCAAGTTCTTCATCGCCACGGCAGGAGCCCTTTTCGCTGCGAGAGTAGCGGTGGCGGGCTTGGGGACTGACTTCTTCCCCTTTCCCTTTCCCTTTCCTTTTCCAGTCGACTGGGACAAGCTGGGAGGGATGATTGCGGGAGCAGAAGGGGCGGCCGTCGTTTTGGCCTTCTTCTTGGCCTTGCGCTTCCCGTTGCTGACCACCTCCGTCCATCCTTTCTGGTTGGATGGGGTGGTGGAAGGCAGAAGGACATCCTCAATCGGGGCGGATGGTCCCGGCTCGTGCTGCCTCTTGTCCGCCGCGAGTGGCGGTCGGAGGCGTTTCTCCGGCAAAAGTCGGTCTTCGATGCCAGCGAAGCAGGCTCTCGTGAAGGCCCTTTCCTCCATGACGACCTTGCGGATGATGTCCTCAAGGTTGGGGCCTTCTGCTGCAGGTGTCAAGTGAGCTCGAACAGGCCGGGCTGTAGCTTCAGCCAGCTTCTCGTGCAGCTGACTGACTTCCGACTGCAGACGATCAACTTTCGCCTGCAGTTGACGAGTTTCGTCGGTAGTCTTGCGCTGCACCAACTCCGAAACAATGCCGCGCATGCTCGCGGCCCTGCATTTAAGAGACTTTTGGAAGGTCCCTTTTAAGTTGGAGGACTTGGAGGCGACATCCACTATCTCCTCCTTGTCCTCCTGAGCCATCAGCTCCACCTCAGCCAGGGAGTAGTCAGCGTAATGAACGTTAGACGCGCCGTACCCGGACTTAGCCCGAGCAACGCGCGTCTGTTGCTCCTTGGCGGCAACCTTCTCCTCCAGGTGTTGCTGAAGTTGCACCCGCCTAGCCAAGTCCAGCTGGCGTTGAGCATCCGCTAAACCCACGTCATGCGTGTCCGCCAGAGACTTTTTGGCCCTTGCCTTTTTCTTTGGCGTTTTAGTCGATTCCGAGGAGCCTTCTGATCTATTCCTCAAAAAGGCCCGCTTACGAGACTCCTGGCGACTATCCACCGCTGATGTACCGGCGTCGGACTCAAACAACTCATTGTCGGAGTCCGACAACTCATCCGCCCTGCAAAAGACACTAGCCGCAGATGGTGTGCGACTAGTCTCCAGCGCTGACGTGAATTCGTCAGGCTGGCCCTGAGAAGGGCCTTCTGGTTGGCCCTGAGAAGGGCCTTGTGGTTGGCCCTGAGAAGGGCCTTTTGATTGGCCCTGAGAAGGGCCTTTTGGAATGAATCGCCCGAAGGCGTCCCGCGTAGGTTTTGGCATTGCCTCCGCAGGTGTCACAGCGATCCGCATTAAGCTGCGACGGTACAGTGCTCTTTAGCCGAGCCACGGCCTGCCACTCCGTTACGGTGGTCAGAACCGGGTCGTTGCCCAGGGGACGCGACGAGGACGCAAGCACTGTGGGGGGTCCCCCAACCTAACTTTTTTTTTTTTTTTTTTTGACCCAGGAAAATCCTTTATGGATACCAAATCGCCCGGGGGAGCGAGATGGTTATGTGGGAGTCACTGCCAGAAGGGCAGTATACCCACTAAAAACCTGGGGTGAGCAGTCCTCCGCCGAGATGGGGCAAGATAGGGTCATGCTAGCAATCACTACCTTGCCCCGGCGGTAGGCCCGGATGAAAAACATCCAGGCCCCGGCACAGGAAGGGGTGGCCTCGCTCACCAAGGCCACCCCTCACACGTGTGGGGTCGTGCAAGCCGGCCGAAAGTCCCCCGACCTTCGGCCAGTGACCCCACTATGAGTGAGGGGGAAGGAGGCGGGCAAACCGCCTCCTCTTTCCCCCCGTACGTCTGCGCCGGATCGGGTCAGAAGAGGCGTCGTCCTCCCTGGCCCGCTCCGCGGTCTCCTTCTGCGTCATCACCTCTTCGCAGAAGGAGACCACTGCCTGCCACGATCTCTCACTGTCGAGCATAGCATTTACCACGCTCGGCAGAGAGAGATCCCCTCCTATGACCGCTGAAAGCGTGTGCCGCTGCGGGCTCCATGCGGCACACGCCCCCAGCGTGTGGAGCGCCGTATCCTCTGGCGCTCCACACTCGTGGCAGGCAGGGGTCGCCTCCCGTCTCGCGATTTGGTGCAGGTACTTACCGAAACATCCATGCCCGGAAAGCACCTGCACCAATCGGAAGGTCAGCGACCCGAACCGCCGCCTCACCCACTTCCGAAGGACCGGCCTGACCGCATCCACCGTCCACTGTCCAGGGACCGGTGGGGCTAGGTCCTCCATCCACCGCCGCAACAGGGCGCCCTGCGCCTGCCTCCGCATGCGTGTGACCTCCTCCCACGCTGGAGGCTCTCCTCGGGATCTCCTCGCCGCCACGAAGTGGTAAACTTCGGCGAGGATCTCCGCTTGGAGCTCCCAGGGGGGATCACCGGCCAGCACGCATGCCGCCGTCCAGGACACCGTCCGGTATCCACGGATTGCCCTCGTCGCTACAACCCGCTGTGGACGTCGCAGCAGGGTTTTATTGCCACGACTAAGGGCGTCCACCCAGACGGGTGCCCCATACATGGCCATACTCCGGATGACTCCGGAGTACAGCCGTCGGCAGTTGGCGCTTGGGCCGCCCACATTCGGCAGCAACCTTCCCAAAGAGGCGGCAGCCCCCACTACTCTTGGGGCCAGCCCGGCAAAGTGGGCCCCAAAAGCCCACCTCCCATCCAGGATGAGACCCAGATATTTCATCTGGGTTCCAACCCGGACTGGGACCCCGTCCAGTAACACCCGCGTACCTGGAGGAGGTCCCCCCCGAGGCCCATGAAACAGTAGGGCCTCGGTCTTGGAGAGGGCGACCTCCAACCCTAGGGCGCGTATGCGGCCGACCACAAGTGTTGTGCCCACTACGGCCGACCGCACCACCTCCCCGAGGTCCCTTCCCTTGGCCACGACTAGGGTGTCATCCGCGTAGCACGCAACACGCACACTTGCGGGAAGCGTGCCGCGAAGCACCCAGTCGTAGCCGACGTTCCACAGGAGCGGTCCCAACACCGACCCCTGCGGAACACCACAAGAGACACGATGGCGCCTCAAACCGTCGCGTCCCTGCACAAGGACCTCGCGGTCCTCTAGGTAGTCGGCGATCAGCCTCCGCAGATACAGGGGCACTCCATGATAACGGAGCGCCTCCTGTATCGTTGCGTGCGGGAGGCTGTTAAAGGCGTTAGCTATGTCGAGCGAGATAGCCAACGCCCTTTCCCCCTCACGGACCGCTGCCTGCGTCCACCCCTTTAGCCAGAGCAGGGCGTCCATTGTGGACCGCCCCGCCCTGAACCCGTACTGGGCCTCAGACAGCACAGGCCCAGTCCCCTCTAGATGCCGGATGACCCGGGTAGCCACCACTCTCTCTAGCAGCTTACCCGTGTCATCCAGCAGCACAATTGGCCTGTATGCGGCAGGCGAGTCGACAGGACGTCCCTCCTTCCGCAACAGGCACAACCTGCCCTCTTTCCACAGCTTCGGGAATCGCCCAGCCATGAGGCACGCGCTGAATGGCCCTTTGAGGCCTGCGAATGGCGGTGGCGTTCTCTCTCCTGTGGAGGGAATCCGCCCAGATGGGGGCCCCGTAAAGGGCCATGCTCTTCAAGATGCCGGCATACAAATGCCGGCATCGGGCCTTGGCCCCCCCCAGATTTGGAAGGAGCCATGAGAGGGCATCTGCAGCCTTTAGCAGGCGCGTCGACAGCGCACTGAAGTGCGCGCCGAAGCGCCACCTGCTGTCTAGAATGAGGCCCAGATACTTCATCTGAGCCGTGACCTCAATCCTGACGCCGTCCACGACAATATGGGCGTCAGGCGGGATGCGCTGCCGAGGCCCGTGAAAGAACACGGCCTCAGTCTTGTGCAGCGCAACCGTCAATCCTAGGCGGCGGATTCGTCCTGCGACTAAGGATCCGCCAGCCGAATACAGACTGGCCGCCTCCCTAAAGTCCTTCCCCCGGGCAGCGAGAAGAGTGTCATCCGCATAACAAATGACACTCGTGCCCTGGAGAAGGGTTCCCCGCAGAAGCCAGTTCCACAGTAGTGGTCCTAGGACCGACCCTTCAGGAACACCGGACTCTGCACCATACCGCCTCACCCTGGTCGTCTTGTCTACCAGAAGGACCGCTCGGTCCTCCAAGTAGCTGGCCAGAAGTTTTTGCAAGTACAGAGGCACGCCGTGATACCGGAGTGCCTCCAAGATCGTTGAGTGGGGGACCGAGTTGAAGGCGTTGGCTATGTCAAATGACACGGCCAACACTCCGCCCCCTGTTTCGACCGCCTCCTTCACTTGACTCTTGAGTCGGGCCAACGCGTCTACTGTCGAACGCCCACGTCGGAAGCCGAATTGAGCGTCCGACAGGTCCGGCCCTTCCCTCCGCAGTAAGTTATTAAGCCGATTGGCGACGATCCCCTCAAACAACTTACCGACCTCATCGAGCAGAACGATGGGCCGGTATGCCGAGGGGGAGTCCACCGGGCGACCTTCCTTTCGAAGGAGGCACAGTTGCCCCTCCTTCCAAGGTTTTGGGAACCTCCCGGCTGTTAAACACGCACCAAAGAGTTCCCGAAACCTCTCCTCCATTTGGGAGGCAGCGATAGCCACCCCCCGTGCGGGGACGCCGTCTGGTCCAGGGGCCGTCTTCTTGGCGCGGAGGCGGAGAGTCGCTGCGTAAACCTCCGCTGCTGTGACAGGAATGACCTCTTCCTCTGGCAGAGCCGCGTCCGGCGGAGGGTCCATCACAGGTGGGGTGAAGTTGGTCCTGCACGGAAACAGGGACCGTACCACCCCATCCAGCAATTCCGGCTCGAGGGTCTCCGCCAGTGGGGGACCACAAGGGCGCAGCTTATTCCGCGCTGCCTTGTATGGTCTCCCATACGGGTCTCTGTTGAGATCCTCCAGCATTTCGGCCCTAGCCGAGTCGTCAGCGACGCGCATTGCCTGCTTGAGGACCATCTTTGCCTCGACGTACGACGCGTAGAGGAGGTCCTCGTTGGCCGGATCTCGAAGGCGACGCCGTTGGCTCCGCGTGTAGGCCCTATTGGCCGCGACGCATGCAGCTCTGAGCTCCGCCAGTTCCTCCGACCACCAATATACGGCACGACGGGGAGGTGGGCGGCGAGACCGAGGCATGCTGGAGTTGCACACCTGAGTCAGTGACCCCCTAAGCTGGACCGCTGCGCTGTCCACGTCCAGGACGTCTAAAGGAGGCGCGAGCCAGTCCTGGAGGAACGCCGCCTCCTCTGCAGCCTCTCGGTCAAGGCGGGTGATAGCCCACCATGGAAAGGGAGATTGGTTCGAACGAGCCGTCCCCCCGGGGGTCTGGATGGAGATGTCGAACCGCACATATCGGTGGTCTGACAGGGTCTCCACCATCTCCACCCGCCAGTTCAAGACACGGGCGGCCAGCACGAGGGTGGCAAACGAGACGTCAACCAGTGACCCTCCCCGTTGCCGCACACACGTGTGAACCGTCCCTCTGTTAAGGAGGGACACGCCAGACGAGGTTGCCCAAAATTCGACGGCGCGTCCCCGGACGTTACAAGAGGCGGCCGAGTTACCCCAGGCCGTCGACTTGGCGTTAAGGTCGCCCAATACGGCGACTTGGCGCGGTGACGCTCTCCCGACCACTGCGGTGAGGATTTCGAGAAAGTTCTCGAAATCCGAAAGAGGGCGGTTTGGGGAGAAATATATGCCCACCAGGGCTATACCACCCCACGCGGCGGCCACGTAACCTGATCCCCTCTCTAAGAGCGAGAGGGGAGGGGAGTCTGTGGAAGACCGCGGCACTAGTGCCACCAAACCGTCCCGATCACCCAGCCAGCGGCCTGGAACCGAGTACGGCTCAGCGACTACCGCCACGTCCACCAACCACTCAGCCATGGTGCAGACCATGAGCAGACCATGAGCAGATCCTGGGCTGCTCTGCAGTGGTTGGTGTTTGCTTGGAGGATGCGATGTTCGACCCTATCCATCAGTCGGACATCGCTCCTTCCTCAACCGCCGCCGAGGTTCCAGCTTCTGGAACGGCGGTAGCAGCGGCAGGCTGGGTCGGCGCCTGCGCTTTGCCCTTCTTAGGGGGAGGATTGCAGTTCCTCCCCTTCATAACGTGGCCCGCTGGGCGACCACTGGCGGCACACACAACGCAGTGCGGCGTAGTGGCCTTACAGGAGGCGGATTTGTGCCCCTCCTTGCCGCAGCGGTAGCAGCAATCTGTCCTGTCCACCTTGGATGGACAGAGGGCCCGCGTGTGTCCGATTCCGAAGCACTTGTAGCATCGCAGAGGCTGATCTACAAGTGCCCGGACAGCACTCGAGCTGAAGCCGACAGGAAGCCGTCCCTTGGCTAGGACGGCTTTGGCCGCGGTAACTGGGCACTCAAGGCGAATAGTGCCCATGCCGCCGTGACCGGGCCTGATGCTCCGGCCCTTTACCGCTGTGACATTGCAGCCTCCTATTGCTGCGACCGCCGCCACGACCTCCTCTTTGGTGACCGAATCGTCTAGATCGGTCACCTCTAAAGCCACAGTCTTGACGGGCCTTGCAATCTTAGCAGCATGACAACCTTGCGGATGATATTCTCAAGGTTGGGGCCTTCAGCTGGTGGTGCCAAGTCAGCACGAGCAGGCCGGGCTGTGGCTTTGGCCAGCTTCGTGTGAAGCTGGCTGACTTCCGACTGCAGACGATCAACTTTCGCCTGCAGTTGCCGCGTTTCGTCGGTAGAGTTACGCTGCACCAACTCCGATACTATGCCGCGCATGCTCGTGGCCCTGCATTTTAGGGACTTTTGGAAGGTCCCTTTTAAGTTTGAGGACCTGGAGGCCACATCCAATATCTCCTCTTTGTCCTCCTGAGCCATCAGCTCCAGCTCGGCCAGGGAGTAGTCCGCGTAGTTGACGTTAGACGCTCCGTACCCGGACTTAGCCCGAGCGACCCGCGTCTGTTGCTCTTTGGCGGCAACCTTCTCCTCCAGGTCTTGTTGGAGTTGCACCCGCCGAGCCAGGTCTAGCTGGCGTTGAGCATCTGCTAGACCCACGTTATGCGTGTCCGCCAGAGACTTTTTGCCCCTTGTCTTCTTCTTCGGCTTCTGAGACGAGTCCGAGGAGCCTTCGGAACTTTTCTTTAAAAAGGCCCGCTTCCGAGACTCCTGGCGACCATCCACTGCCGAAGGACCAGCGTCGGACTCAAACAACTCATTGTCGGAGTCCGAAAACTCGTCCACCATGCAACAGACAGTAGCAGCAGATGGTGCGCAGCTAGCCTCCGACGCCGACGCGGCGTCGTCAGGCTGGCCCTGAGAAGGGCCTTTTGTTTGGCCCTGAGAAGAGCCTTTTGATTGGCCCTGAGAAGGGCCTTTTGGTATGAATCGCCCGAAGGCGTCCCGCGTAGGTTTTGGCATTGCCTCCGCAGGTGTCGCAGTTATCCGCATGAAGCTGCGACGGTACAGTGCTCTTTAGCCGAGCCACGGCCTGCCACTCCGTTACGGTGGTCAGAACCGGGTCGTTGCCCAGGGGACGCGACGAGGACGCAAGCACTGTGGGGGGTCCCCCAACCTAACCTTTTTTTTTTTTTTTTTTTTTTTGTTTTCGCTGGGAAAAATGCGTTACGCATACCCTTCCATTGGGGGAATGGAAGGGTTATGTGGGACTCCCCGGTAGCCCGGTATACCCACTAAACAACCCAGCGGCACTCCCGCATCGTCTGTGTGGAGGAGGACTGGGAAATCGGCAGAGCCTTTTCATCCAGTCCCCCGCCGACGACCGCCCGTCTTTACAGCGGGGCCTTCACGTCCCTCCTGGCAGAGAGGGACCCGGAAATGACCACGAGTACATGGCCATTCCCACCCGACGAGGGTAGTGAATAGTGCAATGCGAACGAAGGCGCCCCCGCGCCTGTCGCCCGCTATTCACCACCAGGAAGGAGGAGGCGACGATCGTACAATCGCCTTCTCCCACCCAATCTTCGCCTGCGGAGCGGCAACGCTAGAGGGTCATCCTCCCGTGCACGCTCCGCCGCCTCCTTTTGCGACATAACGTCCTCGCAGAAGGTGGCGACCGCTGCCCAGGCGCCCTCACTTCCCAGCATAGAATTGACTACACTAGGAAGCGAGAGATCTTGCCCGACCACCGCGACCAGGCTGCGGCGCAGCTCGGACCAGGCCGGGCACGCCTCGAGCGTGTGCTGCGCCGTATCCTCCGCCGCGCCACATTTATGGCACGACGGGGTCTCCTCCCTTCGAATCCGGTGCAGATGTGATCCGAAGCATCCATGGCCGGATAACACCTGCGCCAGACGGAACGAGAGGAAACCGTGGGACCGCTCGAGCCAGTCTTGCAGGAGTGGCCCAAGCGCGTCCAAGATTCGACGGCCAAAAGCGGCGGTGGCGAGTTCCCCCGTCCAGTGGTGGACAATTGCGTCCCTCGCCTCTCGCCGAACGGCCTCCCGCTCTCCCCCAACCTAACCTAACCTAAGCTAACCTAACCTAACCTAACGACCTACGACCATTTCTGGTGTGCGATCTGCGGAGCTTGGTTCATGGATAGTTGCAGGCCACTATTTAAAAAGTTAAACATTTTACCTCTAGTCTGTATGTATATAAAAGAATTGTGCCTGTTTGTAACGAAATATGCACAATACTTTGAGAAAAAGTCTGGCGTAGTAACTCGCAATGGGAGAACTACAAAATTTAAATTATATTATCCACCGTATAAAGTTGACATTGCCAAAAGAAATTCCTTTAGAATGGCCATAAATGTTTACAACAAATTGTCTATTTATTTGAAAGAGTTGCCTTTCTTTTTATCGCTCTTTCTTTTTATTTAACTAAGTGGTTAGGGGAAAAATGTATTTACACAATAAATGAATTTATGACATATAAAGAAAATACTTAAGTAAATGATGTATCTTATGTTATTAATTAACTATCATTCCAATGACATTCTGATTATTATTATTTATTTACGTTATTTATTTTCTTTCTTAGTTTTAGGTTTTTTTACAATAAAGATATCCAAACAAAAATAGAAAAAAATCATTACAAATAAACAATATTATAAAAAACCTAAACCTAGAGTGCCGCCAGCAGCGGGGCAGGGCCCAAGCTACCGGTGGTTAGGGGCAGCCCTAAGAGAGCGCTGCAGTGAGAGGAACCTCCTGACGATGCGTGCCGTGTCAAGAAGTACCGCCTTCTGTATCTGGCCCTTGATACAGCCGTCTAGCGAGAGTCTTTTGAGATGTTGGTCGAGACTCTTCGCTATTAGGCCGTTCGCAGAAACGACTATTGGGACAATGCTAGTCGAATCAACATCCCACATGGCGGTAACCTCGAAAGACAAGTCAAGGTACTTGCTGATCTTGTCCTTTTCAGCCTTCACGAGGTTCTCGTCATGAGGGATGGTGATGTCAACTAACACTGCCCGCGGCTGGGACCGGTCGACTATCACGATATCAGGTTTATTGGCGACAATAGTCCTGTCCGTGATAACCGATCGGTCCCAATAGAGCAAAGCATGACCATTTTCAAGAACTGGCGCAGGTGCGTACTTATAGTACGGCACCTCAGACTCGACAAGGCCGTATTGAAGAGCAAGTTGCTGGTGGATGATCCTGGCTACGAGGTTATGCCTGTGCAAGTACTCGGAGTTAGCAAGATGAGAACAACCAGAAATGATATGTCTGAGTGACTCTCCGGGACGGCGGCATGCCCGACATATGTCGACCGTACCGTCCTTTATAATATATTTCCGGTAGTTGTTCGTCTTGATAACTTCGTCCGCAATTGCACAAACAAAACCTTCGGTTTCCCCAAAGAGGTCCCCGAATTGTAGCCAGTTCACCGACGCGAGCAGGTCCACATCGGGTCCCGTTAAGACTCGATAGAACCGGCCATGCAGCTCCTTGCTCTTCCATACGTCTTTGCGGTCCTCGGTGCTCAGCACCTGAGGCGTGCGCCAGTTCTCTTTACCTAAGGATAGAGGGGTGAAAGTCTTGTCAACTGACACCACATCGCAATGCATCCCACACTCGTTGTTTAGGAAATATTCCCGGAGACTGCATACCTCACGGTTGTGGAGTGTCTTGGCATTTAAAAAGCCTCGACCACCCCATTTACGTGGGATATACAGTCTCATAACAGACGACCGTGGGTGAAGCATGCGATGTGATGTCAATTGCTTTCGAACTTTTCTATCCAGGGCGTCTAGTTCAGTCTGAGTCCACCTTAGTATGCCAAAGGTGTATATAAGTAGAGGCATAACCCAGCCGTTAAAGGCGCGCACCTTGTTGCCTCCTGACAAAAGTCTGTTAAGTACCTTTGTCAGGCGACCAAAGAAACGCTCCTTCACCGACTGTTTTATCCCCCCACTCTCGGTACCTAATGACTCTGACATACCAAGGTATTTGTAGGTGTCGGCTTCGGAGAGAGATCTGAAAGTCATTGTATCAGAGAGTTGTAAATTCATGGAATTCACAACTTTCCCCCGCTGCACGTGCATGACCGCACACTTATCTACACCGAAATCCATGTTGATGGCGTTGCTGAAAGTCTCAGTAACTTTCAGTAATTCCATCAAATCATGGCGCTTCGGTGCAAAAAGTTTGAGGTCATCCATGTACAGCAAGTGTGAAATGACTTCACCCTCTCTCTTAAGCCGATAGCCTAGCCCTGAATCCTCTAATAATGTGCTTAGAGGATTTAGGGCTAGACAGAACCACAACGGACTCAGACTGTCACCCTGGAAGATGCCTCGCTCAATCCTTATAAAGTCCTGCGGACCAGAGAGGCGGTCTCCATCACCCGGTTGACGAAGGACTGTGGTCCACTGTCTCATACAAGAACCTAGAAAAGATCTCAGAGTTGTATCAATTTTATACAACTCCAAGATCCTCTCCAGCCAGGTATGAGGCACTGAATCATAGGCCTTCTTGTAGTCAATCCAGCCGGTGGAGAGAGCCCCTTTGTTCCGCCGGACTTGTTGGCAAATGGCCGTGTCGATGAGGAGGAGCTCCTTAGTACCACGGGACCCAACCTTACATCCATTCTGAGAGGGGGCCAAAATGTTGTGCGCAACAATGTGCGAATTAATTTTGAATCTCAGAATAGTAAGTAGCTTGTAAAGCATCGGCAAGCATGTGATGGGTCTATAGTTTTTCGGTTCCGTGGTACTACCGGACTTGTGGAGCAGCAAGGTGACACCGGTTGTCATTAATGTTGGCAAGGAACCAACCTCGAGGGCTTGTTGAAATTGTGTCGCTAAGCAGTCGTGTGAGCATCGAATCCATTTTATCCAGAAGTTGTGTAACCCGTCTGGTCCAGGACTTTTCCAATTCTGGGCCGTACGGATCGCACAACTCACGTCTTCGGGGCTAATACTAATAGCCCCCATGGATTCGATAGGCTCACATGCACGCTCAACGACGCTCATCCAATCACCCTCCGTGTGTTCGACGGGCACTGACCAGATACTACGCCAGAAGTTATTCATGACAATAGCATCCGGATACTGCCCATCACTCACACATTGGTTGGTGCCTTCCCAACTCCAGTACACCTTCCTTTGGTCATTTTGGAAGAGGCGATTTTGCCAATATCTATCCACACGCTCTCTATAGCGACGAATACGGTTTGCCAATGCATAAATTTTCTGCTTCAGAAAGTCAATACGTTCCGTGATACAGGCCTTGTAGTCCCGGGGTCTAATTCCGGTCCCAACAAAGGCCTGGTTCACGAAACGCATGACTCGGGGACGATGGTTGCCCCCTCTGAAGCAGATCAACTTCGCGATGAGAGTCCTAAACAAATTAATACGACACTCGATTCTTTTTTGCCACGCGGGGACAGCGGGGTGTCGCGGCGATCGGTCAGAGTCCGGAAACTTAACACGAGCGACGCGACACGCCGCTATGGCCGCGCAATATAGAATCGAGTGTGTGTCAACTAATGTTTCGCTAGTCCGCATATACGGGACTAGCAAAACGTTTAGGGCTCCCATTAACGCGAGGCTACGTTTATTCATTGGCAAACGTGGTAGTCGCGGCCTAGAATCTGGTGTAGAGCGATACTCCAAAATCGCGTCTTCCAAAACCCTCCTCAATTGCTCATTAGTCTGGGTACTTACAATAGTATTCGTACAATCGTCTGCGTCTAGCGCGGCACCCGCCGGGGCAGACGTCAAAGCCGAGCCTGCCAGCCCCTGCGTTGACGACACACCGGGCGCGTCCCGCGCTAAAGCAGAAGTAGTAGGAATAATAGGTAACGCCTCCAGACGCAGCCGATTAAGCGCAGAGTCGTCCAACAACTTGAGCCGCTGGATGGCCCGCACCTGATCCGACAGTCGTTGTGCGGTAACGGCGACGGCTGGTTCAAGGGTCTGAAATAGAGGTAGCATCCTATCACGGTACGCGGTCAGGTTTGTTCCTCCCTCTGTAACCCCGTAGTAGGCGCGCATGCAATTCTCGTTCATACATTCAGTCCATCGCATGCGTCGCTGTGGTGCGCGTCGTCTGCTGGTGGCGGTGGTTATTTTTTTTATTATTATTATTTTATTGCAATTTTTTATTCATTTTATTAAAATTTTTGACTTCAGAATTTCTATCAAATGTATAAATACTATTTAATAATTTTTATATTGAATCGCGAATGACATATAGTGTAATTAAAAACATAAGAATAATAAAATACTGTTATTAATTTTAATTTTAGATATAATACGATATTTGCACACCATGACTCATGGTAGACTGTATGAGGCGCTACTATTATTATTATGTAACAATCAACATGCGTGTATACCTACATTCTGCAAATAAATTAATTTTGATTTTTTTTGGTTATGAAATGTTTAGTTATGTGAGGAAATGTCATGGAATTTCATTGAACCACCTTAGACAGGACACTATAAAAGAACATTCATAAGCCAAAAATTATATCATCTTCGACCGTATAATCACTTTCCAACAGGTGAGATAGTGGCAAACGCTAGCCTATAAGATATTAAAAAATATTTAAAAATCACTTTCCCGTCCTAGGGCGGAAAAGATCTATTTTGCGCGCACTTTTCGAGGAACCAACCGTCGTTTTTCGAATAGATGGGATGAAAACATATTTACAGTATCCCTAAAAGTGAGGTATACATTTAAAAAAAAATTGCTAACTTATCCATTTACTTATCCATTCATTAAGTACATAGACAATAATATATTAGGGTAGTAAGTTTTTACTGCATGGCAACACTCACTAAGAGCACACAGTCATGTTTACAAAACCGGCCTCAGTGCGTTGTTCGGCGGCCGGGGTCTGGACTTCTTATTCCGTCTGAGGGGCAGACATACAGACAGACAGATGACAAAAAAGGGTTCCGTTTTTTGCTATTCGGCTACGGAACCTTAAAAAGAAGATATACCATTTCACATACGCGAGTGAAATCGCAGACGACAACCAGTAGTAGAAAAAGTACGCACGGAAACGATTATTGTTTGAACGTGGAGTGGGCGGCGACAAGTGGGCCGCCATCGATCACCCGGCAAGGTCGGTGTCCGGCAGTCGAGGTGTCACGGTGTGCGCCCGGTGCGAGCACTCGTCCACCGACACTCAGCATGGAGGGCGGCGCGACGCTGGTGCAGGCGGAGCGCGCGCACGCTGGCGAGGTGGCGTGTCTGGACGCGTGCGGCGCGCGCCTCGTCACGGGCGGCGGCTGCGGCGCGCTGCGTCTGTGGTCGTGGCGTGCGGGCGGGGGCTGGGAGCGCGCGGCCGAGGCGCGCGCCGCGCACCGCTACGGCGCGACGGCGGTGCGCTGGGCCGGCGGCGGCGCGCTGCTGGCCTCGGGCGGCGTGGACGGTGCCGCGCGCGTGTGGGCCGGCCGCACGCTGTCGGCGCGGCGTGCGCTGGCGGCGCCGGGCGCGGCGGCCGTGCGCGCGCTATGTTGGGCGGGTGGCGGCGGCGCGCGGCTACTGGCGGGGCACGACGACGGGCGCGTGCGCGTGTGGGCGGCGCCGCGCGGAGTGCTGCTGGCGGTGTTGGCGGCGCACGAGGGCGCGGTGCACGCGCTGTGCGCGCCGGCGCGCGGCACGCTGCTGCTGTCCGCGTGCACGCACGGCGTCCTCAAAGTGTTCGACCTCGCCGGTAACGACCCATTTGTGCCGCGACACATGTCTCGTTCGATATCATTCGTTTTGACGATCAGGTTTATATTTTAATGTTTCTTTTAGGAGTATCGGTTACGACTACGACGAGTAAAAATATTTTAATAAGTTAATCCCAAAGAAACATTTTCATCTAAAATGTTGCCAAGACGAGAACGTGCGGCTTGCACTGTCAAAAAGTAATCCAATCTCACGTAGAGCCAAGCTTCTACACGCCCTAACCACAGCCGTACGAGCTCTAACTTTACAAGCTTTACAACTTAGTCAAAATATCTGGCATGGCTATTTCGCTACATTTATATGAGTGTAAGGTTAAAGACGTATTCACTTTTCAATGCCTTTCTCTTATACAATAGTTTTGTAGTAACGAAATGACCAAGCCTCATATTTTAAAGGCTACGCCTTAAGCTTGTGAAATTAGAGCTTGTACAGTTAGGCCGTGTAGAGTTAGAAGCTTGGCTCCACATGAGATCTGATAACTCTTTGACAGTGCAAGCCGCATGTTCTCGTCTTGGCAATATTTTACATAAAATGGTATTGATGGGATAATTTTTTCTGTGGCCACGTGTAGTAAAAAATCCGGCCAAGTCGAGTTGGACTCGCCCACCGAGGCTTCCATACCAACTTCTCAGACTAGGTTAAAGGACAAACTTAACTTTGTAGTTCGATTCATACAAAATGTATAGCACTTACTACAAATAATAAGTTTGTATTAGTAAATTTACATTTATTTTGTTGTTAAACTACATATTTACGGTTTTCAGATTTGTTCCTTTATGAGTGCTTCAAGACTTTGCCTCTTGCCAAATTTCATGATTCTAGTTCAACCTGAAGTGAAGTAGGTACTTCCGGTTGACCTAGACTCGTCAATTTTGGTTAAAATTAAGTTCTTACAGCACAAATAAAGGAACAATTCCAACAGACGGACAGACAACAAGAAAGTGATCTTATAAGGGTGGTGGTTGTAATAAGGTCTAGTCTTGTATAGGATCAGGTGAAATGAAATGCCTGGTGCCGATTGCAAGTTGTATTGGCGACTAACTCATTGAGCGGGGCGCGCGAACTTAAATAACATAATAGTAACGCCATACCGCCCACCAAAAGGACTATAGGCCTTTTAAATCAACTTAAAATGTAACTTACAAACATAAATTACTCGTATCAAATAACCATACAACAAAATGTAGGAAGAAAAAAAAAATAAGGTAGGTAGGGTAATAACTATTCGATGGTAGGTAGTCAAGTTGCGGGGAGCGCAAAAGCACTTTTTAAAAACACTTTTTAAATTTAAAATGATTTAATTAAACATTTATAAGATACGTCTGAACAAAAGAGGATGCTCTAAACGAATGAATCAAACTTATTGCTATTAACATCATAACAACCTTATCTCTACCGGGCATCATCCCACGCAATGTGATCCGAGGAGTGTTATGACACGTTAGCAGTTTCTTAAGAAACAGTTGTTATGATTCTGCCAGGTGCGTGCATAACTCCTCCCTCATCAAGTGCGAAATTATCTGAAACCGTGGAAATTTGGATCGGGTTTCGATGATTTCGCTTAAATTTATATATAAAATAATACATTACACGAAAAATAGAAATAAAAATTAGAAACACATACAATAAAACAGTTGCTAAACTAACGCTTTTAGTGTCAATTTTCACTTTTCCACTTTCACTATAATGCCCTTCACTAAACACATCACTTTTCTTCAATTTCAAAATATACGATAAGTGTCGCATCTCCTCCAGGTTCATATTCTTGATATTCACGGATGTTAATGATTTGGGGTTTCTGGGTTTCAAGTCTGGTAATGCAATAATTGGCATTATTTTATACTGCAGATTTTCGGCAATTGTTCGTTGATGTACCAGCTTTAAATTATTTATGAATATAACGCATTTTTATTTTGTGGTAATAATGTAGGTTCCTTGGAGAGTCTCTTTGGTGTTCTCATTTTCACATTTCTCTGCCATTTCTGTTGGTTTTCGTGTAAAAATTATCCAACTTTCCAAACCTATCCGTTGGACTTTAACATCTTCTACTTCGACGATATACTATACACATTTGGTAGGGTTCTGGTACTCTAGAAGCTGCTCAGCACACGTTAGTGTTTGAAACTGTACGACATTGTCTTCTGCACAAAGGAATTTTTCATTGTCTATTCTCTCGCATGGCTTTGTTACAGGTAAGTATTTTGAGCTTTTTGCCAAAAGGTAAGGGAAATCGGGAAAAACAACAATAGTTTTGTTGATTGATCCATTATAAAAGGGTAATGAGTATAATTTATAATAATCAAAAATTATTTTATCAGTTAGCGGTACTTCTAGAATAAACGTTATCTGGCTTTCCTTCACATATGCTTTTACCTTAATTATACGCTCAAATTTTAGTAGATTACTTTCATTTACATCATATAATAAATTGTGAGTCTGTTCTATTGATTTAAGTAAATACAACAACTCCGTAGAGTTAACAATTGTCTGGTGTAGTACAGAGACCTTGGTGAATGCTAATGCAGTTTCGATTTCATTTAATATATCATAAATTGTTCTAAATGTATTCATAAAAGTGTTAAACATGTTTAAAACATGAGTCAGATATAAATAAGTATTTTCCTTAGTTGACGTTTCATTTATAATATTCTCAATTGCCTTTAATCTCTTATCTATTATTAAAATATTGTCATTTAAAGTTCCTGTACTGTTTACAAAATTATCTAGTACTTTTGTTACAAGAGTCATTTTCCTTTGCAGAACTATATCCTTATTACTAAGCATAGATATGTCTTTGTCGTAACGAATAGCATCATCGTTATCCAGATTTCCGGAAATTATTTTAATGAGTGAACCAAGAGGGTTAATAAGACCTCGTTTCATCCTACGTGAAGGAACCAATTGCCAGAATTTAGAAATTGTTGCATTATTCAAATGCTCTGCTTGATTTTTAATATTAACAAACTCGTTTATAAATGCTTTATTTGAATTGACTAATTTAATGAATTCCATATATTTATTCGTATTTAAAGTTAATTCATTTCCTAACTCATTTAAATCAAATCTTTTAACAATAATCCATTTATCTTCTTGCCTAGCTTGCCCTTCTTTAATTGGTAGCATTCCTGGGTTCTGTTTAAGTTTTTGAAGATGAAGGCCCTGGCTCTGGGGAAGAAGGGCCATTACGACCACGCACCACCTGTGGAGGACGTTTAACATTCTTTATTGCTACTTTTGTCTGTCGTTTTCCTATTTCTACCGGTAAAACGTTTCTCTCTACCTTTCCTTTTACAGTTGCCTTTTTATACCTAGCTTTGTCCTTACTACTTCTCTTGTTAATATCTTTAGTAAATACTACGTCACCTTCCCTAAATTCTACATTCTCACCT
This sequence comes from Cabera pusaria, assembly GCA_954871355.1. Classification (NCBI taxonomy): domain Eukaryota; kingdom Metazoa; phylum Arthropoda; class Insecta; order Lepidoptera; family Geometridae; genus Cabera; species Cabera pusaria. The sequence goes on along the minus strand of OX940899.1, from coordinate 26,808,333 downwards.
ATATGCTTTTCTCTGATTTTCTCTTTTGCTTCAAGCATCTTATCAGATATGTAATTATAAAGATATTTTGTGCGTTTAGCATGATCTTTAAGTAGTTGTTGTGTGTAACTTTTTTCAAATTCACCATCAAATGCTTTACTGGAATCTGTGTGCCCAAAAACGATTTCAAACGGAGTCAGACCAGTTGTTGTATGTATCGTATTATTGTACGCCATTATGCTGTAAGTCATGATTGAGGCCGCGTCTGTACATTTTTGGTCATATTTAGCTAGACGATATATTTCAATAAGGGTTGAATGAAAACGCTCTACAATGCCTGTAGAGTTGGGATTATTTGTAGTGCATATGTGCAAATCAATTTTGTACATTAAAGCCATTTCCCTCATAAGTTCGTTATTGAACTCTGATCCTGGGTCGCTACTGATCTTTTTTGGTATACCATAAATTGAGAAGTATTTAATTAACGCGCGAATCACTTCCGCAGTTGACTTATTGTTTATCTCAATAGCTTGTGCCAATTTGCTAAAAGCGTCTACGATGGTTAAGTATTGTCGACTTTCTATACTAAAAGTATCGATAAAGATCTCCTGGAAGGGAGCATCCTGAGTTTGAGTTAATTGTACTGTTGGCTTTAATGGTTTTCTGTCATATTTTAATTTCCTACATGCTTCACATCCATTTATTATTGCTGATACTGACTCTTGCATATTAGGCCAATAATAGTTTCTTTTAATTCTCATTACAGTTTCTTTAATTCCCCAATGACACGTTTTTCCTTCATGATGTTTGATTGTTACAGCCTTTTGTTCCTCTTCATTCTCTACATTTACGACCCTAAGCGTACATTCATAAAACTCTACCATACCTTCCTTGAACAGTGAAATGATTACTCGGTTAAATTCCTTCCTATGATTTTCGTTTTCAAAGTATATGAAGTATTTAATTTTAGGTTTAATATATTTTTTTAAAAATTCTTTAATTAGTTCTTCTTTGTTTAGGGGCAAATGTACCTCAAGTATTTTTTGTTTATCTGTTGAGATGTCTTTAACCTGCATGTTATTTTTGAACCACGTAAATACCATAATTTGATTAGGTTTAGTGTCAATCGCCTCGTGTAGAATCGGGATTCCTTTATTTTCTAGTTCTATGGCTGAGTGGGCTGTTTCAGTGCTACTGCCTATTGATGGAATGGGATATTGTTTGTCTACTTCAGATTCGTCACTGACAGTAATAGTTTCTGAGCTATCGGATATGGTTATAGTTTCCTCGCTGTCTTTTCGTTTTGCTAGAATCTCTATCCTATCGTCTATTTCCTTTAAGTGGTCCTGTAATTTCTTTCTCTCGTTTTCATCTAAGTTTACCTGCATAGAAATGTCGTCGGTGTCACTTAAGGCGTTTAATTTTATGCGTGACAATGCGTCTGCATTTGTATTTTGCTTCCCATTTTTGTAAACTATTTTGAAGTCATATTCCTGTAAACGGAGCCTCCAGCGAGTTAACTTGCTGTTAGGCTCTTTGAGAGAATACAACCATGCTAATGGTCGGTGGTCTGTAAAAATGGTGAATGTATTTCCATACAAGTAGGGTCTAAAATGTTTTACTGCCCATATAATAGCCAGTAATTCGCGCTCTATAGTACTGTAGCGCATTTCAGTGTCACTCAGCGTTCTGCTTGCGTAAGCGACTGGTTTGTCGTTGCCTATAGTACCTTGGGATAATACCGCACCCAAGGCTACATTTGAAGCGTCAGTTGTCAAAATATATGGTTTAGTCTGGTCAGGATATTGTAGAAGGGGTGAATTCGTCAGAAGTTCCTTGCAGCGTTCAAATGCGTCTATGTAGTTTTGGTCGATCACAATTTTATTACGTTTTTTCAAGCATGCTGTCAATGGTTGCGTAATTTTTGCAAAGTCTTTAATAAATCGTCGGTAGTAGCCTATTAGTCCTAAAAAGCTTTTTATCTCGGTTGTTGTTTTAGGTAGGGGATAGTCTAGAACAGCTTTGATTTTTGCGTCATTAGGTTTAAGTCCTTTATCGGTAATCGTATGTCCCAAGTATAGTACCTCTTTTCGCACAAACTCGGACTTATCGAGTTGTACTTTAAGGTTCGTCTCCCTAAGTCGGTCAAATACAGCTCGTAAGTCATGAATGTGGTCTTGTAAGCTGGGGCTGTAAATTATTATGTCATCCATATAAACAAGACAGTGGTGCCCTTGTAATCCCCTAAGAACATTGTCCATTGTTCTCTGAAATGTCGCTGGGGCGGTTTTTAGCCCAAATGGCATTCTCAGAAACTCATAGTGTCCGTTCGCGCTAAATGCTGTCTTATGTCGGTCCCTCTCTTCAATTTCAATTTGGTGGTAACCATTAGCGAGATCTAGTGTCGTAAAGTATTTACTTTTGCCTAATTTGTCAAATAAGTCTGTTATGTTTGGTAATGGGTATTTGTCGTCTACAGTTATGTCGTTCAATCGTCTGTAATCTATGACCATGCGATATTTGACCTCACCTGATGCGTCCATCTTCTTAGGTACAAGATGAACTGGTGCATTCCAGGGTGAGTAGGATTCCCTAATCACTTTGTTTTTTAAAAGTTTCTCTACCTGGTTTTTTATTTCTTCGGCTTGTACTGGAGGCTGTCTGTATGGTCTTACATATATTGGGTCCTCGTTTTTAGTCCTGATACTGTGTTTCACATTGTTAGTGAATGTCAAAGGTAATTGGTCACTATAAAATATGTCCTTGTATTCTTTGCACAATTTATTTATACTTTCTTTCTCCTCCTCATTCATGTGATCAAGTCTCAGTCTAGTCAGATTTTCGTCAAGTATTATGTCCACTTCTAAATCTCTCATCTCTACATCAGTACAGTTTATGCTTTTAGCATTGTCTAAATACTTTGTAACCTTGAAAGGTGCTGTAATAGTCAAAGTCATTGGTTGTTCTAATGTATTTTGTATAATGGTAGTCGCATATCCATTCTCACAGTTAACGATGGCTGATGGCATCCTAACACCCTCACAGAATTTTGTAAAGGTGATAATAGCTGCTCCGGAAAATTGATCCGTTGGTAGCTTAACACGTTGTTCCATTCTTGAGTCTAATTCTATTTCGAAATTACCATCATTTACTATTGGAAGAGTTGTAGCCTTTGTAATTAATTTTGAATTTTTCAGGTCTATAACGGCTTCCAATTGCATTAAAAGGTCATTACCGATTAATCCATCGTATTTTTCGTCCACATCATAAACATAAAATTTGTGACACTCATAGCTATTAAAAGATGGCATTAGTGGAATTTGGACCACTTTGTCATGTGTGCTTGATGCATGTGTGCTAATAACTGTGAACGGTTCACAAATTTTATAAGGCTCGAAATATTCGCGAGCTTTGTGAGAGCTTATGAATGACCTGGTGCTACCTGTGTCAATCATAAGTTTTGAGTCTATATCCGGTATGTATACATAAGGAAGCTTAAGTTTTACATCGCAATTTAAATGTACTATTTCCCGCTTTTCATTGAGGCCTGGATGTGAAAATTTTGGACTTTTTCAGGTGTACTTTCATCCGTCTCATTTACGCTATCGCTTTCATGCTCATTCATGTACATCTCCTGCTGTGAATCATCTACGTAATACATTCATTCATCCTGTTGCCAGCATTCCTGACCATCATACCCGTACGCATTCTCACCATTTTCATAAAAACCTGTTTCCCCTAATTCTAGTTCATTGAGTCAAAACCCTTGAGGTTGTGGCTGTCCCTGTGGTTTCAACGGTGGTGCAGTACGCATAGACACGTCACTGTCAATGACTTTGTTATTTTGCTGAGGAGGTCGGTACCCGAACTGACCTTGGCCAAATTGTGGGCGATACCCAAATTGTTGCTGGGGTCTCGCATTGAACTGACCCGGTGGCATAAATCTCTGTTGCATGCCTGATGACTGCTGGGCTAATTGTGGTTTATATCCAAATTGTTGTTGAGGAGCATTATATTTGTAACCAAATTGTGGTTGGGGGTTAATTTGGGGTAATTTCATCTGATTATTAGGGATGCCGAAATTAAACCGAGGCGGAATTTGCATTGGTAACATTGGTTTAAAGCCACTAGGCTGCATAGGCATGCGAGGCATGTTAGCCATGCTTGACATGTTGGCCATGTTAGGCATGTTGGGCGTACTTGGCTGTACATTAGAAATGCCGAATTTAAATGGTTGCGGTGTTCCTAAAATTTGCTGTCTATTTATTTTATTTCTCATATTATACTGCTCATAAAAGTTTACTTCCTCAAGGACATACTCTAACGCCTTTTCTAAAGTTTGTGGTGACTTTAGCCTGACAATTCGAATAAGGTTTTCGGGTAAATTATATAGGAATACAGAAATTAAGTGATGTATTATTATAAATTGTAACTTTAGCTTGTTTCATATCTTCGTCTGTCAATTGGTTCACTTTTGATATCAATACTGCTCTGATGGATTGAATACGATTGCACAAGTCTATATAACTTTCCCCTTGCTTCATTTTTAAGCTTTCTAATTGTATAGCGATACACTCTTCGCTTCTAGGATCACCAAAATGCTGTATCATTAATTCTTTAAATGTTGTCCATGTCTCTATATCAGCTCTTTCACTAACTAGAGCTGCTGCCTCATCTACTAACCTACTCGTTATGGAGGCCATAACGTATACATTTTGATCATGACTCCCGCGGTAGCTGTTTATAACATATTCACACTTTCTTAAAAATAAATTTAAATGACGCTTATCCCCACCAAATATTGGGATAATTTTAAGCATCTCGTTTGGAATAACCTTCAGGGTTATTACCTCTGGAGGTGGAGTTGCCATTTTGCACAATTTATATAAATTCTAACTTAAAAATAACAAAACCTATTTGAGGTTAACCAGATCACGTTATAATAGAAGATGTTCAATTCAATATATAACACAAAAAGGATAAGAGAGGATGGCAAAAAGTTCACTCACCAGCCAATCTGGAACATGCTCCTTGTTAATCTTGACAGATTTGTTTTGTTCGAGGATCGCCACACGCGCCGAACAGTCGCGGATTGTAAGCACGCACTTTTAGAATCGCGTTTTCGATGCTCACAACTAATAACTTATTACGAAGTTTTTTCGCGAAAGACGGCGCAGCTAACGTGACAATCCTACCGGCTGCGCCAGTCAAGTTGCGGGGAGCGCAAAAGCACTTTTTAAAAACACTTTTTAAATTTAAAATGATTTAATTAAACATTTATAAGATACGTCTGAACAAAAGAGGATGCTCTAAACGAATGAATCAAACTTATTGCTATTAACATCATAACAACCTTATCTCTACCGGGCATCATCCCACGCAATGTGATCCGAGGAGTGTTATGACACGTTAGCAGTTTCTTAAGAAACAGTTGTTATGATTCTGCCAGGTGCGTGCATAACTAGGTAGTCAACAATTATTTCCGACTGACACCTCACGACGCGGCGATGTAAACAACTTAGTTGTGGGTTCAGACGAATAAAGTGGCATATGAAAACTTAGAATTTTTTAACTTGACAACTATTTTACTTAACAATTTTGATATGTAAATTCATTAGTATGAATTTCGAAAACAAACTTAAAATTTCATACAATTATAAATTGAAACGTAACTTAGGTTTTTAACATAGCATAAAATTATGACATACATTTTGGTATCTACAAATATTGTACGGGTTATGTATTAAGTAGAAAATACAGAGTTATAAAATCACATATTTTAATCTTTTTAATAAATAATGCTGAGAAACATTTTGTAACTGAGTTAACAAAAAAAACTTAAAAATCTAATATGTTTGAAACTAAGATATTTAACTTCAACATTTGCAACAAGTTTTATAAAAGTATAACTTACTAATTGAAAATATACAGTATTCATACACATATGTAAATGTATAGCAATTTGCAGTTACTTAAAAATATTACATGAAATTTTAACTTAAATTTGACACTTTCACTGCACTAAGAGTTTATTTTGAGTCAATGGGTAAAAAAGTGCACAAAGTTTCGTAATTGTTCTCTTTGTCACTAAATCACCAGATTTAACACTATATACTCTGGTTAAGCCATCAGATCCGGGATGTTTGTCGAGGATTCGACCAAACGACCATTTTCCGGATGGCTGATTGTCGGTTTTGATCAAAACTATGTCTCCAATCTCAAACTCCTTCTCTTTCTTCAACCATTTTGGACGTTGTTGAGTCTAGTCAGGTATTCATCTTGCCATCGCCGCCAGAAATCATTCAACAATTTCTGTGTGTGTCGCCATCTGGATAAAGTCGTCATTTTGACGTCTTTCATATCAGGTGCCGGAACAACTATAGGTGCTTCACTGATTAAAAAATGTCCCGGTGTAAGTGGATCAGTGTTGTCTGGATCTGTGTCATCAATTGGGCATAATGGACGTGAGTTTAAGCAGGCTTCGATCTGGCAAAGTACTGTCGTCATTTCTTCGTATGTTAGGTGTGTAGTGACGATTCTTTTAAGATGATGTTTGAAGGTGCCGGAACAACTATAGGTGCCTCACTGATTAAAAAATGTCCCGGTGTAAGTGGATCAGTGTTGTCTGGATCTGTGTCATCAATTGGGCATAATGGACGTGAGTTTAAGCAGGCTTCGATCTGGCAAAGTACTGTCGTCATATCTTCGTATGTTAGGTGTGTAGTGACGATTCTTTTAAGATGATGTTTGATTGACTTGACACCAGTTTCCCATAAGCCACCTAATGACAGCCTATAGGCTGGAATAAAATGCCATTGTGTCCCATCTGTGGCCAACGTTTGCGCGATTTCACCCGCAAATTGCAGTTTTGCTTCGTTCCATGCTTCTCGCAATTCTTTGTTGGCTCCAACAAAGTTTCGACCCTGGTCGCTCCAGAGGTGGTTGCATTTGCCTCTTCTGGCTACAAAACGTCTGAATGCACCAATGAAACTTTCAGAAGTAAGATCTCCGACCAGTTCAATGTGTATAGCAGTTGTGGTCATGTCCACGAAGATAGCAACATACGTCTTCACAGTTTTAGACCCTCTGCCTTTGGACATCAATGTTTGAAATGGCCCAGCAAAATTTACGGCGCTGTTCAAAAAAGGTCTTGCAGGTGTCACTCTTTGCTTAGGTAAGTTTCCCATCATTTGAGTTCTTGCTGTAGCTCTTAGTTTTACGCAAAGAAGACATTTGTGGTTGTGTTTCTTGACCATGGATTTACCTTTTATGATCCAATACTTCGATCTTAGATAACACATCATTAGCTGGATGCCTCCATGGAGAGTTTTAGCGTGGGCATCAGTAATGATCAGTGAAACTAGCGTGTTCTTGTTGCCGATGATAATTGGATGCTTTTTATCTTCAGGTAAGTTTGCATGTTTAAGGCGACCGCCCACCTTTAGGAGTTGTTGTTTATCAAGGTAAGGGTTGAGAAATCGCAGTGTACTTGTACTTTTTACTTGTTTATCATTCTTTAATCTGTTTATTCCTTCTTGAAACTCTTCTTCTTGTATTTTCTTTATGCAAATGTTCAAAGCATTTTCTATTTCCTGTGTTGTAATGTCTTCATCAGTGCTGGAGTTTTTCTTAGAATTTAAAAATCTTCTACAGTATGTAATGGTTTTTAGTACTTCGGTCAGACTGTCAAATTTTTCAAATTGAAGAATTCAAATTCAAATCATAGATGGCGCCACCAATGCATAATTGGGTTAACAAATGCAATCCACTAATTTCGTCGTAGCGATACTTCGCACCGTGGCTTAATTGGCAAAGCACCGGAACATGTTATTCCGGAGGTTGCGGGTTCCCGCCGGTACGATGAAATTTTGGATTGTGTTTAAAAAAAATATATTGTTTGACTCCCAACAACATGTCTATAGGCCCTGCTTCAAGATAATTTGGATCAGCTAGTTTCAAACCATTGAGATGAGGCCATTGTTGTGCTGAGATTATGTTGTGTTTAGCAGTGGAGGAGACCCTTGATACTACGTAAGCTTGAAAAGGTAAGCTTGAAAAGGTAAGCTGAAGTTTAGGTTCAGTCTCGATCCGATTTTTATTTGTACTGCATGTTTAATCCTGGTTCTCATAGACACCAATCTCGAGGCACTTGCGTTCACTGGTCGCCTTAGTTGTAATAATTGAGTCGCCCTCTCACTTATAAAAGATGCATGTGAACCTAGATCTGCCAGCGCGCGTAGTGAAGTTTTGTGACCTTCATCGCTTGTTGTCTCCACTAACGCTGTCGCCAGTAGTGCGTTGCCTTGCCCAGCTGTATATTGTGACGATATCATTGTATTGACTTGCACTTCTACTTCGTCTACTGCATGATGTACTTGTGTTGAAGTCTCCTCTGCTTCCGTAGTTTTCTCCTTGTTTTCATGCGATTGCGAATGATGTCGTCTCTTACATATGCGACAGGAGACGGGTACCTTACAACGGGTAACCGTGTGTCCTGGAGCTAAGCAGTTGTAACACAAATATGTGCCCTTTACATACTCGATTCTCTTCGCAGGTTCGCAATGACACAGAGTGTGGTTCTCTTTGCAGAAGCTACATGATTTTTCATTAACAGGTGTGGCAACGTGAAATGATCGTTCCTTTATAGGCTTCGTCTGAGAAGTACTTGCAGTTACCAGTTCTAATGTACGGAATTTTGACTCCATAAATGTTTGAAACTGCTTCCATATCGGAAAATCTTCCGTTATCTTGTTACTGATATGTTCCTCCCAGTCTTTGTGGGTTTCTGGATTCAGTTTTTGTACAAGCAGATGTATCATAATTAAATCCTAGGAACTTGTTTGTATTTCCATATTTTTTAAATTATTCAAGCCGTGGTGTCTATCAGTGATTTTATTTGCAACGCTGATTGAGAGTTTAGTTTTCTTTGATTGAATAATTTCTTCATTATGTTATTAATAATCAAACGTTTGTTGCCATATCTGGTGTTCAATAATTCTCAAGCTGTTTTATAGTTTGCAGAAGTAACTTGTATGTGTTTTAAGAGTACCTCTGCATCTCCCTTGACACTGGTCTTCAAATAGTGTAGCTTCTGCATATCGCTCAACGCAGAATTTTCATTGACGAGTGAATTATATAAATCCTTAAACGCTGGCCATTCTTCATAGGTGCTCGTAAACGTAGGTCATTGAATTTTAAGTAAATGCACAAACGTATTGTGGGAGTTGGAACCAAGGTTAGAGCCAATGTTACTTATTTCAGGATCCAATAAATCGTTGAGCTCACCTAGTAAATCGTTATACAATTCTTCTGTCCCGTAAAATTCTTCATTTGCAAAATATGGCTACTGCCATAAATAATACCGCAAAAAGTAGTACTCTACTTTTTGCGCTTTGCTAGTAGATTTTACCAACTCATCGTGTGCATTTTTAAATGTTGTCCAATATTCTTTTACGAGACTTATTCGCGTTTGTATATATACTTTTGTTAATCTTGTTTTAGATGCCTTTTTAGGGTTCCGTACCCAAAGGGTAAAACGGGACCCTATTACTAAGACTCCGCTGTCCGTCTGTCTGTCTGTCTGTCTGTCCGTCTGTCACTAGGCTATAGCTCATTAACCGTGATAGTTAGACAGTTGAAATTTTCACAGATGGTGTATTTCTGTTGCCGCTAGAACAACAAATACTAAAAATAAAATAAAGTTAAAAATTAAAGAATAGTTGAAGAAAATTTTTTTACGATAGCGCAGCGCCACCTATCTAGTTGCTAAGATGGCGCTATCGTCTTTACCTTAATCTGAATCTCCCCCATACAAAAAACGTGTTTTTAAACGCCATCTATCTAATTAGTTTCGGCAAAATGACATAGATGGCGCTAGTAAACGAGCCCCGTTTTTCTAGATCGCGACCAAACCAAATATTCTTTGTCATATCAATTAATCAAATATATGAGGTTGAAACACTGTTATGTTTCGTATTGTACGGAACCCTCCCCAAGTGTGCGATAAGAGACACGATGTTGACTCGCACTTGGCCAGTTTTATTTAAATTTGTTTGTGTTCTTCTTAGTTTTTCTGCACTGTCTTCCAAAATAGATAAAATATTTTCTTGTTCGGATGAAGAAGCCATTGTCACTCGTACTGATTTCACTTCACGTATTTACGTAGATTTTTGTCCAAAAAAACTTATATGTCGTTTTTCACTTCACTGTTACAGCCGATCCTTATATTCGGGTCGTTAGGACCAACTTTATGGTGGTTGTAATAAGGTCTAGTTTTGTATCAGGTGAAATGAAATGCGTGGTGCCGATTGCAAGTTGTATTGGCGACTAACTCATTGAGCGGGGCGCGCGAACTTAAATAACATAATAGTAACGCCAAAGGGTTTCTTTTTGTACCTTTTGAGGTATGGAACCCTAAAAATAAGAACTGCATCTTTAGTCTTATTACGTACTAGAAGTGCCCCGCGGCTTCGCTCGCGTTAAAGACCTTTTTAAAAACCTTTCTGTCATAAAATACATCAAAGAAGTCAAAGCCAAATTGGTTCATCCGTTTTCAAGTTATTGCGTGACTAAAGGAAATAGGGATTCATATTTATATACAACCCGAAAAACCATATCGATTTTCAGACTTTTTTATGCAACACGTATTTACTTATTTATTTACAGAAGTACTTAAGTAAATCTATAAGTTTATATATATAATTAAAAATAATAAGTAATATCCGGGGGGAATTTTTAGTGTTTAGGTTACGACCAGTGGTTTAGGCTGTGCGTTGTCTGTCAGTCAGTCAGTCAGTATGTCAGGACAAAGATTCTTATAGTATTAAAAGATTAAGCAAATGCCTTTCAAAAAGAGGTTCTAACATTCAGATTATCTATTTTTGCAATGTGAAATTCTTTGTTGGAATTAAAAAATAAAACTGGCCAAGTGCGAGTCAGACTTTGTGCCGCACACGGAGGGTTCCGAACGCCATCTGTCGAATTTCTAACGAACTTCTAACACCAACTAAGTAAACGTTAACACAAAGGTAGAATAGTATTATATAGTAGTAATAGGAATAGTAGTAATAGTAATAGTAATAATAGTAATTTTAGTAATTAATATTATTAAATATCTGGTTGACCGAACTTTGCTCGGTATTTTTTGCCACTTAAACAGACAAATATGACTCTTCCCGACATCTATTGACGAATAATAATACTATTTTTTTTAATTGAGAGCATCTAACTGCTTTACTGATACAGTACTTCTACTCGCCAATAGATGTCGGGAAGAGTCATATTTTAAGTTGATTATCAATAAAGTTGATTATTGAAAACACGAATAAAACAACATTTTCTGAAAATGACTCCTAGCTAGATCGATTTATCGCCCCCGAAATCCCCTGTAGGTATACTAAATTTTATTTAATCGTTGGAGCCGCTTCCGAGATTCAGATTAAGGTAAAGACGATAGCGCCATCTTAGCAACTAGATAGGTGGCGCTGCGCTATCGTAAAAAATTTTTCTTCAACTATTCTTTAATTTATTAACTTTGTTCTGTTCTTAGTATTTGTTGTTATAGCGGCAACAGAAATACATCATCTGTGAAAATTTCAACCGTCTAACTATCACGGTTCATGAGATACAGCCTGTTGACAGACGGACAGACAGACAGACAGACAGACAGACAGACAGACAGACAGACGGACAGCGGAGTCTCAGTAATAGGGTTCCGTTGGTACCCTTTGGGTTCGGAACCCTAAAAACCATAAAAGATATACGCACGGTGCCTGCCATACTTGATGGATAGATGAATGTGAAGATAGATTCGTTGCTCTTTCACGAAAAAATGAACGGATATTAATGAAACTTTACAATGTTACAAATATAAAATTATACATCGGAATATTTTATATTATATTATACACCGGTATTTCTCTGCGGGATCGAATCCGGAACGAAGTAATTCGTCAGAGAACTAAAGTTATCGATATAGCTCAACGGATTAGCAAGCTGAAGAGGCAGTGGGCTGGTCATATCTGCCGCAGGACTGATAACCATTGTCGGGGGACTTTCGGCCGGCTTGCACGACCCCACACGTCTGAGGGGTGGCCTTCGTGAGCGATGTCACCCCTACTTGTGCCGGGGCCTGGATACAAAAAAGAATCAAACCGGATCATAATCCGGGCCTACCGCCGGGGCAAGATGGTGAATGCCAGAGCGACCCCAACTTGCCCCATCTTGGCGTAGGACTACTTCCACGTGGGGTTTTTAGCCGGTAAGAGTCCGGCATAATCACTCCGGCACCCCCGTGCTGGAGTGGTATCCATGAGGATTTTCCCCACGTAAAAAAAAAAAAGCACTGATAACCGTTGGGGTGCGAGTCGGAGCACCTCCTCGTGGTGTACCCTGGGTATGGGCCGACAACTTTTCCCAGTCAACTAGGTTAAGTTGTCGACCGATAGCGAAGTTCCGACGTGAGGGGTCCTCCGCGTGTCCCTCTGTTATTCAGCAGAGGGCACAGTGTGACGGGGCAGGGCGGGCTCGGTGGTGGGAGCCGCCCGGTGGTGGGCCGAGCATATGCTCGAGCCAAGTGGAGGGGCTGGTGATGGCCGATGGAGGGTTTCTCGCATGCCATTTTGGCGTGCGAGGTGGACGGTGCACAGTGTGCGAGTAGGGGTATGTGCCCTTCGCATACTAGTCATTTGAGGGACGGAGGGTGTGGGGCGTTGCACAGGAGTATGCGTGCCGCATTCCACTGTAATAGAGGGCTGCACTTGTGAACCAGGTCGTGGGTCCAATGGGCCGAGTGGTGGGGCCAGCGACGGTCGAAGAGTGGGGTCTCGCATGCCACTGGCACTGGCATGCGGGTCGAACAGCGGACGGTGTGCGAATAGGGGTATTTGCTCTTCGCACACCAGTCATCAGAGGGACAGAGGGTGTGGTAAGTTTAACGAGAAGACGAATCACACTCCTCTGTCATTGTGGGGTAACTGTTGGAGAGTCGGGGGACTCTTCAACGGCTTGCACTACCCCACGTGACGGTTGAGGGGGACCTTGGTGAGCAAGGTTAAGGCCTCCACAGCGGCAGAGGCCCCTTTGGGTCTGCCACCGGGGCAAGGTGGTGAATGCCAGCGCGATCCCATCTTGCCTCACTACGGTGGATGACGGCTCACCCCAGGTTTTAAGTGCGGTATCCTGCCTGTAAGTCAGCGAGTCCCACATAATCATCTCGCTCCCCCGGGCGAGTGGTATACATAAAGGATTGTCCTGGGTAAAAAAAAAAGGACTGATAGACTGCAGCTAGAAACTTTTTTGCCTTAAACTAATCAGAACTAGCATTATTATTATATTGTCAATGTGTGTATATATATATATATATGTAAATATTTAAATATATTATTTATTTTTTTATTTTAAATTCCTGTTTGTTTGATTGATATGGTAAGTTAATAGTATTGCAAAACGTTTTGTTGTTAGTGTCATTTGCCCGTGGTATATGACTTCTTACACTACCAACGAAATATTTATATCTTTTTATTTTATTTTTTTACTATTACTGTTTGAACTTTTAAACATTTTTAATTACGTTTCTATTGGCGAAAGCTCCTTAAGGCTTCTCGGTCTAAAATTATTTTGTTTTTTCACTCATGTATGTATTAGCTGTTAGCTTTCCATGAAATAAATAAAATAAATAAATAACCGTTGGGGTAGACTTGTCCTGGAGTGGAGACCGCGAATCGGTAAACGTAGCGTAGGACGTCCTATGACTAGGTGGAGCGACGACATACGCAAAGCGGTGGGCAGTGACTGGAAAAGAAGAGCCGAAGATCGGGCTCAGTGGCGCACCTTGGAGAGTCCTACGTCTAGCAGTGGACGGACACCGGCTGATAATGACATCGGAATAGCACATAGGCAATAATAAATATATATATATATACATATATATATATATATATATATAAAGATAATACCTCTGCCCCGTGGTTTCGCTACTTTCATTTATTTAAAACGTTTTTCATATAAATGAAAAAAAAAAAAATTATATAAAAAACAACAATTTTGGCGTGATCGCAGACACGGTTGCGGCGGGCGCGGAGGGCGCGGAGCCGGCGCCGCTGCACTGGGTGGACGGCGCGCACGACCTGGGCGTGCTGTGCGCTGCCGCCGCGGACGACGGCGCCGCCGCCACGGGCGGGCACGATGCCGTGGTGCGCGTATGGCGCCCGCCCGGCCTGCAGGCCGCCGGCGAGCTGCGCGGACACACTGCGGCGGTGACGGCGCTGCGCTGGGCGCGCGCCCGCCTCGCCTCCGCCTCGCTGGACCGCACGGCGCGCGTGTGGGCGCCGACAGAGGCCGCCTGCCTGCTCGTAGTGGCGGCGCACCCGCGCTACCTCACCGCGGTACTGCTGGCGCCCGACCTGCGCTACATGATCACCGGTCAGTGACCGCGCTCGACGCGCACCTCTCGGTAGATCACCGATCATCGTTTTCGGAGTGACTTCGTGCTTAACCCCCGAAGCCACACCGAGAACGTCCATCGTTCCGTATCGTGCGAGTGTTCGGGAGCTCTGACCGTCGTCTCGTCGCAGGTTCTAATGATCGATCGTTCCGGATGTGGTCGCTGGGCGCGTTCTCGCTGGAAGACGAGCTGGAACCGTCGTGCGAGGCTCTCGCACACTTCGCTCTCGGAGATCTGGAGGTGATGACCGCTTTCGTTCGTAGTAACGTTGGATTTACCCGGTATATCGATACCGAGGACGTGCCGTTGTGTGCAGGGGATCGGGCCGGTGGAGGAGGAGGCGGCGGGTGAGGCGGCGGGCGGCGCGGGGGAGGACTGCGGCGAGGAGGCGGCGGAGGGAGGCAGCGGAGCGGCGCGCGTGTGGGCCGCACAGGCGCACGCTGGCGCCATCAACTGTATCGCCGTGTGTGACGACCTGCTCGCCACCGCCTCCAGGTTTGTTTCGGCAGTATCGTTCGTCATCGTCACTCTCTGATGATGCTCTCGTGAGAGACAATAGCTCATGATACTCGTATAAGTATGCATCGTACGAGTATTACAAGCGAGCTGTCTCTAGCATAGTGTGTTGCAGCGACGGCTGTGTAAAAGTGTGGCGATGGCGAGAGGAGGATGAAGGAGGGGCGCTGGAGGAGCTGCACGCGCTGGCGGGGCACCGCTACCCCGCGCTGGCGGTGGCGTGGGGCGCGCGCGGCGCCGTGCTGCTCTCCGCTGGCCTCGACGACACCGCGCTGCTGTGGGACGTGCAGGTACTCTCACCGCTCGAAACACTCTCGCTGCAATCTTCACTTCGACATCTGAATTTCGTATTACTAAATTCAACCGTATTACGATCGTAAAACGATTGAATTTTGTAGTACGAAATTCGAATCCCACCGCGGATTCCGCTGTCGAGATAGCTTACAGAATAGCCCTACTACACTGTTTAGCACTTACTGATGTTTGACCTCACCACCAATTTATTGGTGCATATAATAAATTGTCAAATTTTCTAAAATCAAAATGCAATAACATTAGTGCTTATGCGTCTGAACAATCTATAAACTTCAAATTTTCACCTGCGTACAGTCCTCATTTCAATGGACTCGCAGAAGGATCAGTTAAAACTGTGAAATATCATCTCAAGAGTGTTGTCTCTTGCTCACTTAACATATAAAGAAATGAAAACTGTTCTTATTCAAATAGAAGGAGTCATCAACTCACGACCTTTAAGTCCATTGTCATCCGATCCAAACGATTTAATTCCCCTCACTCCTAATAATTTTCTTCTGGGACGAACTCTCACAATGTTACTAAGCACACCGGGCAACCTGGATGAGAACCCACACAAAATCAGGATGCTGCAACGGTACCAGAGAGTCCAGGAGCTTGTCAAGCATTTTTGGAATAGAATTACGAGGAATATATTTCAGAGCTTCAGAGACGTGTCAAGTGGCAACGAAAGGATACAAAACAACTCTGCCTCGGAGACATGGTGGTGATAAAAGATGAACGCCTCCCACACAATCGCTGGATGCTCGGTAGAGTAGTGCGCATCTTCCCTGGTGCCAACAACTGCACACGCATAGCAAAAGTCAAGACTGCCACCTGTCCTGCGTAGAGCTTACAATCGTCTCTGCCTATTACCTACCTGTGACGACACCGTGGAACAGACTGTTCCACCCGGGGGAGCCTGTTAACGCAAGCGTTCAGTCTACGGAACAAATTAGTAATTTTTTGTCTGTGGCCATCTGGCAACACTAGAGTCGACGCCATATTAATATTATATTCATTCTGTGATTTTACAATTATACATACGTTCTCCTTTAAAACTTTTCTGCAATAATGCAATGTATCAAAGTGCAGTAAAGCAAGTAAATAGATTGCTACCGATACCATGAAGACTTTAAATTATACCTGATCAACTCAAGAAACCCCTATACTCAACACTATTATATAGCAGCGTCATAAAAACCTCTCAGCACTATACATATACACATATGGTTTTTTTAATGCGCTATTTGTAAACTAATAAATATCCGAACTATGTAGATAAGGGTCAAGGTATTTGAGTTGATGTTGCAGAGCGGCGTATTGCTGCGCACGCTGCCGCTCGGCGTGGGCGGGGACGATGCGGGCGGAGGTGGGGGCGCGCGGGGGGCGGCAGTGTCCCCGCCGCCCGCACCGCTGCGCCTGCTGCTGGCCACGGATGCGGGACAAGTGTCACTGTGGCCACTCACCGACCCCGACCCTCGTCCCGCCTTGTACGTATCTGCCAGTGGGGTCGTCGGAGCGTCCATGAGCCGTCGGTACAGTGTCGTGTGTGTGCAGGGTGTACGCGGGTCACGCGGAGGCGGCCACGTGCTGCGCGTGGAGCGCCGACGGACGGCTGGCGGCCACGGGTGGCTCCGCGGGCGAGCTGCGGCTGCTGGCGCCACCCGACACCTGCCAACTTCATCACGAGCCGCGCGCGCACGACCTCGGTGAGACTTACAATAGGAAGTCACGTCCGACGTCGGCATACACTGAGGACGCGATAGCGTAATATTAGGCGATCGTCGGAGCGTCGACTGATCGTCCCGCACGAATCCGCAGGCGTGCTGAGCTGTGACTTCGCGCCGACTACGCCCGAGATTCAGCTGCCGGAGGGCAGCTACCTGCTAGCCACGGCCGGATGCGATACGTTCGTCAAGTTTTGGAGGATAGACTTGCGCGAGGTGAGCGCTCGCTCACATTCGATCACCTGTAATTCGATCGAATACTGGCTAGTTGTACGCGATCCGCAGGAGGACGAGGGGCTCGCGTGCGACTTGCGGTCGGTGGGGCAGGTGGCGGCGCACGGCGGGGCGGTGTCGGGCGTGCGGTGGGGGGCGGACGGCTGGCTGGCCACGGCGGGGGACGACCGCTGGGCGCGCGTGTGGCGCGTACTGCTGGATGCGGGCGGCCTGTGCGCGGTGGCGGCGGGCGCGGCGCCGGCACGGGGTGCGGGGGGCGCGCTGGCGGCCTCGCTGCTGCGAGCCGACCTACTGGCGGTGGGCTCGCTGTCCGGCGAGCTGGCGCTGTGGCGGCTGAACGGCGCGCCACCAGACGACGACGACGACGGCGCGGAGCCGCGTCTGTGGGGGACGCCCGGCGTCGTGCGCTGGCTCACAGACTACGTGCTGCAACCGCCCGGTGAGTCGCTAGATAACGCTCTTTTTAGGGTTCCGAACCCAAGGGTACTGACGGGACCCTATTACTGAGACTCCGTCCGTCCATCTGTCCGCCTTTCACAGCGCTCTATCTTCTTAACGTAAGAGGCAGATAGATACCTTAGTCATATAATCTAAGGTAGATACTTGAAATGTTTACTATATAAAAAATACTAAAAATGATATGAAGTTAAAAATTAAACATGGGGCCCCATACAAAACACGTATTTTATCAGTGTTTTTGCTTGGTCATATAAATTATTGTACTATGGTACGGATCCCTACGAGTGCGAGTCCAACTTCCATTTGACCAGTTTATTTTTTATTGGCCTATGTATGTTTTTTTTTATCTTATAGGCTAGCGTGTGACCACTATCTCGCCTGGTAGAAAGCGATGAAGTAGTCGATGAGGTGAACTCATTCGGTCCAAAAGAGTCGATTATTCATTTACCTATATGTGGGATTTAGCCCCGTATTGGGTTAAATTTCGGGTGAAATGAAGAGATACGATACGCAAACAATGATCGTAATAAATTGGCGTCCTACGAGTATATTTCCCGACTTGCACATTTCAAAATCTCTTCTCTTGAATCCAGACGCACTCTTGCAGATGTTTTATTTATTTATAAATTAGTACTCGGATAAGTTATTTTTCAAAATAAATAAAACCGACTTCATAACCACAAACAGGCACTCAAAAGCAAAAAATAAATTACATAAAATTATTATAAGCACTACCCACTTCTCTATTTGAAGTCGGTGCCAGCCAAGTCCAATAGGTAGTAGATAACTAAAAAATAATTATAAGCAATTATTTTTTTGCAGTGTTGATTGGTACAAAGTACGTTCATAATTCTGAGTTATTTAATAATGTATGCAGTGTCGCTTGACTGATATGGCCGCCATCTTCGCCAAACGTCATGTCATGTCAAAAAATATTAGGTATGCTCCATAAAGAAGGTATATATATTTAGAGAGAACATTCGCGTATGCGAATGAAATAGCTATAGAGACATAACCCGACTAAAACGACAAACACGTGATATATATGCCAATTATAAGATAAAATGAACAACGTAATTTGTTCGGATTATACATGACAGTGGGTGAGAGCCAATGGGTGCACTAGAACTTGGTTCCAAACATTGCTGGAACCAGTTTAATCGCATACGCAGGTAAAGGATAAAAATATGTTGTTCATCTCGCTCTCTCATACTAGTGATTGTATAGTTTTATCCTTCTCATATTATTATTATTATTTAAATGCCACATCCGCTTAATATTTAATCCATGGGTATGCTCAAAAAATTTGCATATTAACAAGACTTTGCCAGGTAGAACATTCCTGTGAAGACAAATTAATTCTCCCCATCTTTGTTTCTGTTTCGCTCACAGTTACCGTAAGAATATCTGTCAATAATACTTAAATTAAAATATTTAAAACCACCCCTGACTGATTTGTATATGTAATCCGAGTTTATAATCAAAGCATATATATCGACCCCTCTGGGATGAAACGACGAATCCCTCTCTAAACCCGGGTTTCTTGTTTTAAAATGTCGTAATGAGCAACTTTTTAAGAAAATTTTCAAATTTCTGCAGTAAGAGACATATTTTTTCGTGTCATGGTTAATACGACATAATATAATACAATGTAAGAAAATAATACTTTTTAACTTTTTGTAATAAAAGACACAAGATTATCAAATATGGCTTTTACGTCAATTTTTGAAGTAAAAAATTAGAAATAAACGATGTCAATTTACGTCGTAAAATCCACGACTTTTAAAAATATGGCTTGTACGACCATTTTATTACTAAGAGACTATTGAAAAGTAATGCTAACTTTGGTCTTAAAGAGCATGACGCATTTTTATTTGGCTTATTACGGCTTATACACATTTTTCTCAGGTCGTCTATATAAATATTTAATCTGCATGAAAGTGTAAAAGACATTATATCGACCCCTTCAGGACTATACGTAGAAACAAAAGGCCATTTTATTTCTTGTATATTTTTTGATTTACTTAAACTATAATGTTTATTATAAATTAACACTATATCTCATTAAGCTAAGATTTTTGAGTTGTTTACTAAATAGAAACCCAAAATAACCTACATTAATTAGTTCCTGAGATTGCATGGCTTTTACTACAAAAAAAAAAGTTGTAAATGGCTTCTACGTCTTTTTTCTTTAGCTTGTTAACTGTAACCTTCTTTTTATTAAGTTGCATAAGACTTCATAATTGGTTTTATCAAAGGGATTATCGAATTAAAAGACAATTGTAATAAGAGGAAAGTGAAATTTAGTGTTGTAAATGAGGAACACATTAATGACCAAAATCATATTATTTTAATATTTTTCATTATATAAATGTAATATTGTACTTTTTCTGACAAACACTAATAAAATTATCAAAATAAAATCAACACAACCTCTAAACTATGCCAAATAGGCAGTAATTTGAACCTAGTAATGAAAATCTTCTAATCTTCTGTTTTTTTAAAGTACGAGATAAAACTGCGTATTGTGCACACACGAAAACAGGTAAGTATTTAACAATAACATAGCTTAAAACAAATCAATGTCTTAATACAATCATCAGCCTATCTCTGTCTGCTGCTGGACATAGGTCTCGCCTATGGTACGCCACTGAGCTTGATCTTTAGTTCTTTGTTTCCAGCCGCTGCCAAGCCTTGCAAGCTGTGGATGAGTTTGTGTGCAGTGGCAGTGCTAAGGCAGATAGCGATGATGATGATAGTAATAGTGAGGTCTCTTTTTAACCGACTTCAAAAAAAGGAGGAGGTTTCTCAATTCGACCGTATATATATATATTTTTTTTTTTTTTTTTTTTATGTTTGTTCGCGGATAACTTCGTCGTTTATGAACCGATTTCGTTTATTCTTTTTTTGTTCGAAAGGAGATATCCCAAGTGTGGTACCATGGTAATTTTATCGAGGTATGATAAGTATCTCCAGAGATATTGAGATAAACATCTCAAAATTGGTACTGAAAATGAATAGCGCGGCATTGAAGTCGGTTGTTTTTTAGTTTTTAAACGATATTATTCAAGCATGCACCTTGATGCCTTGACACAGAGGACGACTATCTGTGGCGCCAATTATGTAGAGGTGATAATTTAGATTACAGTATTCCGTGATGAGGCCTACTATGTAGTATACGAATATCACGTCTTTGTAATATTAGCAGTCTGTTTGTAACTTTGCCGTCTAAATTCGGAAAAGCTGCTTTTGTATATTAACAGCTTGTCATGTCCACACTGTCCCACAACTTTTGCTGCTCATTTTCGGTATGACAACGTAATAGGTCTCTGACTTCCATTGCTAGCGGTCTACAAAGGTTCATCACATCGTCGCTTACCTGTTGTGTCATTCTTTCTGTAGCAAGTATGTCAGCGGTGATATTGCTAGCACATGATGCATGGCTTTTCGTCCATCTTACCTTAAAGTTATACTCGGTTGCCAGTGTTTGCAGAGTATCGTGGCATTTCGCCACTACTTTTGATCTTGTTGTAGGTCTCCTGAGTATGTATAAAGTGGCTGCACTATCAGTGACAAATTCTATACTGACTTTATCTTGATCATTTTCGAATTAAAACTGATTTATGGACACTGCTTGCGCAGACAGTAACAGTCCGTTTGTTTCGGCTTGTAAGACGGTTATAGTCTTGGTTAGCGCTATCGATGCCAAAAGTCTTATACTCAGTTATTAGTTCATACTTTTTACTATCTAGATGAGTACTGTCTATCCTGTCCATGCCTTAAATGGCTTCCGAAATGATCATTATCGCTATTTACAGTATTTTGCAGTGGTTTGTGGTCGGAGGATATGTTCAAGACGCTGAATTGGAAAGGATGGGGCATACATATAAACGGCGAGCACCTCTCACACTTGATGTTTGCGGACGATATGGTCATCATGGCTGGAACCGCGCAGGACTTGTAATACATGCTGATCACTCTAGCTGATTCTTCTCCACGCATCGGTCTCCGTATGAACTTGGATAAAACCAAGATCATGTTCAACGAACATGTTATTCCGGACCCGACTGCTTTAAATGGAGTTCTTCTCGAAGTTGTTCACGGATACGTCTATCTACCTAAGCCAAATCTTGCAATTGGGTAGAAATAACTTTGAGAAGGAAGCTCGCAGAATGATACAACTGAGATGGGCAGCATTTGGACAACTTCGTCGAGTCTTTTCGTCGCCCATACCACAAACCCTAAAGACGAAAGTCTTTAACAAGTGTCTCCACCTGTTGTTGCTTACGGGGCCGAGACGTTTACTCTGACAGTGCAACTGTTTCACCAATTTCAAGTCGCTCAGCGAGCTATGGAGGTGGCTATGCTCGGAGTCTTGTGGAAGGATCGAATTCAAAATGAAGTCATCCATTAGAGAACCCAAGTTATCGACATAGCTCAATGGATTAGCAAGCTAAAGTGGCAGTGGGCTGGTCACATCTGTCGTAGAACTAATAACCGTTGGGGTCTACCCCAACAGTTATTGGTTTTAGACTGGAGACCGCGTCTCGCCAAATGTAGTGTAGGGCGCCCTCCAGCTAGATGCAGCAATGATATACGCAAGCTGGCTGGCAGCGGATGGAAACAATAAGCTGAAGATCGAGCTCAGTGGCGTGCCATAAGTGAGACCTATGTACAGCAGTGGACAGGGATAGGCTGATGATGATGATTACTTTACGATATCAATTTGTTTTAAGCTATGTTTTTGTTGAATACTTACCTGTTTTCGTGTGTGCACAGTGTGCAGTTGTATCTCGTTGTTTAATAAAATAGAAAATTAGAATATTATTATTACTAGGTTCGATTAACTGCCTATTTTGCATAGTTTAGAGGTTATATTGATTTTAGTTTGATAATTTTATTAGTGTTTGTCAGAAGAAGTACAATATTACTTTTATATAATGAAAAACATTTAAATTATATGATTTTGGTCATAAATGTGTTCTGCATTTACTACACTAAATTACACTTTCTCCTTGTTACAATTGTCTTTTAATTCGATAATCTCTTTGATAAAACATGTTGTGACATCTTATACAACTTAATAAAAAAAAGGTTACAGTCGCCAATTAGAAGAAAAATGTCGTAGAAGCCATTTACAAATTTTATTTTTGTAGTAAAAGCCATGCCATCTCTGGAACTAATGAATGTACGTTATTTTGAGTTTCTATTTAGCAAACAACTCGAAAACCTAAGCTTAATGAGCTATAGTGGTTTATTACAGATTAAATAAATCAAAAGATATACCAGAAATAAATTTTACCATTTTTGTTTTTCGGCCGTACTGAAAAATGGCCATTTGGCTTTTACTACGTTTCATCCCAGAGGGGTCGATATAACTTTGTACATTGAGACCATTCCAAGGAGATGTCTTAGAATTAGATCAAGCTTACCATATTTTTGCAATATCATTGAAGTAACAAGATACTGCGACAGCGCCATTTTGATTTTGTAACGTCCGCGGTCAAAGGACTACGAGCTTACGAAAGTTGCTACCGTAGTTTTTTTAACCAAAAAAGAGCTGATAATATTTAAACGGCTAAACAGATTTTCATGAAATAAAGCTAAGAACACTCTCGACGAAGACATCTATCAAACAAAACAAACTAAATCGAAATCGGTTCATCCGTTTAGGCTCTACGATGCCACAGACAGACACACAGACAGATACACACGTCAAACTTATAACACTCCTTCGTTTTGCGTCGAGGGTTAAAAACCAAAATCAAGGTGAAGAAAGATGTAAAAACATTATTCAAGGTCATAATTTTTAGTCATCAAAAGTATATGCAATAGCAACCTCCATTTTGTATAATCATCTTGGGACTCTTCTTCTAAAACCAGTACATTCTCCTATGTTTGAGGTATTTATCTCTATCTAATAATGTGTGCACGCACGTGAATGAATAATAAATAATAACGAATGAACTTTGATACAAATACGAGGAAATCGAAATATAATGTAATTATCAACATTAACAACAAACGATATGAACTATTACTGTAACTAGAGCAAAACCTTACACGTATGCGCAGAGAGCGGTGTGTCGCCGGGCGGCGCGGCGGGCGCGGTGGCGCGCGCGCGGCGGGCCGCCCTCACGGGCGCGCGCCTGCTCACAGACCCCGTCGATGACCTGCTTGCCCTTCTAGGACTCGGTAAGGTTAAACGTCCATCCTCTCACAGACTGACTCGTAGTGTATTTGTTTCGTACCATACTAATTTGATTTCGCGCCATTTTTACATCGCCTGTCCTTTGGCGAAATATGTCTATCTTATGCGATGAAATTTGGGCTACATGTCTTTTTTGACGTCTGCGTTGGCTTCCCGTACAGACCGTAAGGGAGACGAGAGCGGCGGTCTGTCGGCAGAGCAGAGTGAGGAGGCGCAGGCCCGCGCGCGCCTCGAGCTGCGCTGGCTGCGCACGGAGCCGCCGCCCGGCCTGGTACGATGCTGCCGGAACGTACGCATTACATTTCCATTACACGGTCCGTGTCCGCGCTGCGCACTGGACTGACGTGGAGTGGAAATTATAAACGCGAGCCCTCTGTACCGAGGATCCTTGGTGAAATGTAGTTTCAAGCTAAGCAAAACTAGGTGCTGACGTGGTTTGGTTGATTATTATTGTTGCCGACCGTGTAGCAGGTTCATTATAAATTACGATATAATTACGAATTAGGTTCATAATAAATTATCGCTCAGGCTATTGACCCCTATCGGCCCTATCTCACCTGTTGGCACTTGATGATGCGGCGGAGGATGGTAGCACGCTAAAAATGAATGCGAATGCTTGAAAGCCGATTTGTGTAAAGGTCATGTATAATAAACCGTGGTACAAACAGGAGAGTGTGGCGCCGCATGCACTGCTGTGCCCGCTGTCACACGACGTGCTGCGCTCACCGGCGCGCGCAGCTGACGGCTACACGTACGAGCGCGCCAACCTGCGCGAGTGGCTGCGAGCCGCGCCGCCAGGTCAGTAGCCTCGCCGAGGTAAAATTCTACTAACAGGTGCGTGCTGCGCTCGCCGACGCGTGCAGCTGACGAATACATATTTTAACTAAGGAGTAGAGCTTGTGAAGTTAAAGCTTGTACAGTTAGGGCGTGTAGAGTTAGAAGCTTGACTCTAAATGCGATTTGATAATTGATATGAATAATTGATTGATTGATTTTTGACAGTACGAGCTGCATGATCTCGTCTTGGCAACATTTTACATGAAAACGTTTTTGGTGGGATTATGTTTTGTTAGTGTTACTAAACGTGACTCGGCAGTTTGGTGGGATCCCATAAAACAGTGTTGGTTGCAGAGGGCGCCGTGTCGCCGGTGTCGGGGCGGCGGCTTCGCAGCACGCGGGTGGCGCCTAACTACGGTCTGCGTGCTACTCTCCGCTCCTTCTTGACCGAGGCTTTAGCTAAAGAGTCGCCCCCCGACGGAGCTGACCGACTGGCGGACTCTCCGCCGGACGACTGACGCGACAGAATGATGTCCGCGAAGCGCATCGCTTCTATATTGAATGTTGTCCACGGCCTCGTACCGCGGCCTGTGTTGCTATTCGGAATGCTTCGGTCATGATTCGATTATTCTTTTACCATTGATAACTTTCGCTACCGGTTATCATAAAGCGGCAAAGAGATGCGTATCGATGATTCCTATTACCTGAACCGATGCTATCGCTCGACGAAAACATATTATAAGAGTCAGGAACGTAGTTTACGAAAGAGATCTTGATATATTTTGTATTTATAACCTAATGATTAGCCCCTGTGCACCGGTATCTGTTTTTAAAATGTCGATAAGTGGATAATAATCCCTGTATGGCTTTCGGCTCTACAGAAATAAAAGTTTGAGTAAGTTTAATTAAGTTAAGTTCGTGAGCCGTATGTTTATTTATAGTGTTTGCGTTTTATCTCACGGCCAATTAATAATTGGTGGAGTGTCATGTTGTTTATGCACTCTGGTAACGATTAAATAAAATGATTGTGTCCATATTTCACCATATTTTGTGAATATACAATATGACGTTAACAAACCAGTAAGAGTGATAATATGATTATTAAATAAAAGTCACACAGAAATGTTTCAACGATCTCATCTTTATTTGTATTTTCTTAAGATATAGTATTTACAAGTGAGGCAGTAACAGTGTCAACCGAACGTCCGGAGGGCGCAGTTCACCGCCCGCAGCGTGCGACCCGACCACCGACCACCGACCACCGACCACCCGACCACCCGACCACCCGACCACTATATTTACATAACATCAGTGGCCGCAGCCTTAACGATCTTATGTTCACAACGTATTTATAGAGTAGCCTGACAGAACTATAAGACGTGTGCATTACAAAACGTCAATGTTTTATCATTTTCCCTCCGAACTAGCTAATTTTTAGGCTTTTCAATGTAGATACTACTAATGAAATGATCAATATTATCTACTGGTTTCAATGTATGGATCCTTGTTATTTTGCACAACACTGTTTAGTTATTGTCGTGTGAGTCTCGATAGCAAGCCACCCTAACTATCGAGCAAAAGACAGAAAGGAGTGGGTGGTGCAGGGGTGTGGTCCGCTGACTGCAGACTGCAGACCGCAGACCGCAGACCGTAAACTGCGGGCGGCGGGGCGCGCCTTCGTATGGTTGCGCGACACGCTCGCGCGCCAGTTACGAGTATAATTAGTAATTATTAGATAAATTATCAATACAATAGTATGTACATGTTTACAGGTGCGAGAACGACGCGCGCTCCCTCTATTTACACTCCTTCGCAATATAAACTCTAGGACCGATACAGATAACTTCGTAATTATATCTCTGCACATATCTCACATCTCTCACCGTTCATATCACATCGCGGACGACCGTTCTCCTTCGACAAAATCGATTACTTTTTAAATTTTTACATTAAGTTTAAATAACCGCACCGTGCATCAAATGCTTAGTGTCCTTTGGACGTGAGGAGAGGCGACGGCGGCGCTCGGGCGGCGCGGCTCCGCCGGACGGCGTGACGTCAGGCGGCGTGACTCCGTCTAACGGCGTACGTGAGGGCGCGCGGCTCCGCCCGCCGGCTCGCCCGCCGCCGCGGAGTAGCTCCGCTATTTGAGCTCGCCCTCGTCCTCGTCGTGGCACATCAACCTGAAACAATCATCCCTCTATCACACTATTTTACACAAATTGCGGTACGTCCTTGTGATTCCGATCCTCCACCTGCATCTTTGTAACCGTGCGCAGGATATGCTGAGCTAAGGAAACGAGTATGGCATCGGCATAATTGGGCTGGTTATTAGATATTTAATTTTTTAATGCTTTTCCCGTATTTAGACCGAAGCTCGTGGCGCGAGGTGCGAGCGTTCGTTTTATTTTTTAAGGATAGCTCCCCTACATGAGAAGTGGGGATGATTTTTTTTTTCATCGTCTACCCCATCCCGTGGGGTATCGTTGAATAGGTTTTTTAAAATGACTTCATGGTTGCTAATTCCATTTTTCGATTGAGTTCTCCATTTACGAAATATTAAACTTTAAAGTGCAAATTTTTGTTCTAGTAGGGCGTCCCCCCCCCCCCTCTAAAAGCTAAACTGCTGGTTTGAAAAATCTGAAAAAAATTGTGATAATAGTGCATTTCATGAACTTTAAAGGAAAACTATAGCGGTTAAGATAACTTTATTAGGTTAGCAGTAATAGTCGTTGAACTTGGGTGTTGGATAATTTCGTACCAAATACAAAATCCTTAGAATAAATCCTTTAAAGTGACAAAGACGAAGTACCTAGTTGCTTGTTTACAACGGGTAAAGACTTGCATTGAATAACGGGCTACTACGGAACCATACACTGCACGTGGCCCGACACATACTTGGCCGGTTATTTTTAAATTCAAAACGTGAATAGGCTTTTGAACAACATGTTCATGTCAGCCCCATAGACACCTTACATCTACTAAAATTTTGCAAGAAAAATTATAACAAAATGAACTTAATCTAAATCATAAATCAGTTGGGCTTCATCGGAGTATGAAGCTAAATAAAACTGGCCAAGTGCGAGTCAGACTTTTGTCCCGCACACGGAGGGTCCCGAACGCCATCTAACAATTATCTAACGAACTTAATAACAACATAATAATAATTAATGTATCGCTTGAACATACTATTTATGTAGAGGACCTAGTGCCTAGACAAACCTGCATAAGGTTTACTGGTACTTTACGTTAGAAAACCTGTAAATTACTTTGTTAAGAATAAATAAATAAAAAAAAAATAAAAAAATAACTTCTAACACCAACTAAGTGAACGTTAACAAAGGTACCTAATTAATATTACTAAATATCTGGTTGACCGAGCTTTGCTCGGAATTTTTTGCTACTATTATTGCCACTTAAACAGAAAAATATGACTCTTCCCGACATCTATTATTGGCAAATAATAATACTTTTTTTTTTAATTGTTTATTGAAAACACGAATAAAACAACGTTTTCTGAAAATGAATCCTAGCTAGATCGATTTATCGACTCCGAAATCCTAAATTTTATTTAATCGTTGGAGCCTTTTCCGAGATTCAGATTCAGATTCCGAGATTAAGATAAACACGATAGCGCCATCTATGAACGATTCATAGATGACGCTATCGTAAAAAACACGTTTTTTGTTTTAAACCCTTGATATACAGCCTGATGACAGACGGACAGACAGTCAGACAGACAGCGGAGTCTCAGTAATAGGGTTCCGTTGGTACCCTTTGGGTTTGGAACCCTAAAAACATTGAAATGCGTCTTTGCGCAGTAACAACTTTCGTCCCACTTAGATCGTAAACAAAGAATAGAATATAATTGGTCGGATAGATAAATACCCGGTGCAGTCTCCATTACACGATAGGTTTTGCTGTCAGTTTGCTGGCAGTCACGGCTATGACTGATGGATAACCTACCGTCTGATGGGGTGAATGACGGTGAATGACCAATATTTAGATACTTTGATTTTGTACGTCAGCTACCATCAGACATGAATGATAGCTTTGAATGACGGATAACCTACCGAGTAATGGACGCCATTACGAGCAGCCACACAGTTGACAACCACGCCATGAAACCTTCATCACCGACACTGCGCTGCGCACGGGCGCTGCGTTTCGCCGCATGCACGCTAGTTCTACGACTGAATCGTGCTTGTCAGGAATGAGAAAACAGCAATGAAACTGGGCGCCGGACCACTCATTTCGATGAAATCTATCTTCCCGGTTTAAAGTAACCATGCGCGCTGGCATGTATTCGTCAGGTTTTTCGTCTTCACTGCGACATCCGTCGGGTTAGCTCGAGCCGAGCGGAGAACATACATGTAGCGGTAAATCTAATAATCCGCTGGTGACCGAAACCACTGCCCACGTAAAAAGACTATCTTCACAGACTGTTTCCCTGTATTTTATCCTGATATTCAGTGGCAGTCTGTTCGAAACACGGTTTGAAACAGTCAACACTAACAAGCGCAAGCGGTCGAATGCTCGTCGGTCAGATATAAGAAAATCAATATAACGAGTGCACTCAGCGATCAGATCAGGGAGCGTGCAGTGTACTCACCAGAGGAGCGCGGCGAGCGTGCAGTGTACTCACCAGAGGAGCGCGGCGAGCGTGCAGTGTACTCACCAGAGGAGCGCGGCGAGCGTGCAGTGTACTCACCAGAGGAGCGCGGCGAGCGTGCAGTGTACTCACCAGAGGAGCGCGGCGAGCGTGCAGTGTACTCACCAGAGGAGTGCGGCGAGCGTGCAGTGTACTCACCAGAGGAGCGCGGCGAGCATGCAGTGTACTCACCAGAGGAGTGCGGCGAGCGTGCAGTGTACTCACCTGAGGAGCGCGGCGAGCATGCAGTGTACTCACCAGAGAAGCGCGGCGAGCGTGCAGTGTACTCACCAGAAGAGTGCGGCGAGCGTGACGGAGAGCAGCAGGCGCGCGAGGGGCGGGCGGCGCGCGGGTCGCGGCGCTGACATCGCGAGCGTGTAGTGTACTCACCAGAGGAGCGCGGCGAGCGCGACGGAAAGCAGCAGGCGCACGAGGGGCGGGCGGCGCGCGGGTCGCGGCGCTGACAGCGCGATCGCGCCGCCCAGCGTCACCAGCAGCGGCGCGGGCGGGCGGGCCGCCGCTGACCCGTGCTGCATGGCTGCCGGCTGCTCACCTGCAACCAAGACACACACACACACTGCACTTTCAACGATAGCACTTCATACGAACACATTCGTAGCAGAACCGGTCGTTTACGCCGACCTCGCTTCTCTCTCTAGTGGAGCGACTGCGCTCAGGATAAGTAGAATATATTTCCTTAGTCCAAAATAATCCGTGGATATTCGAATTATTGACCAATTTATTCCACTATTATCAGCCCGTGTAGGTCCCCCGCTGGTCATAGGTTTATTCTGAAACACGCTCTGAGGACTGCGGCCGGAACGATAGTTTCGACCATACTGACACATATAATATATTGTAGGCTTCCAGTTAAGACCGTACAGTAGTAGTAGTAGTAGTAGTAGTAATAAGATGAAATTTAAAAAGTTTAAAGTAGAGTTAATTAGACACAAATCACAATAGAACATGTGACGATGTGTCAGTCGCGGCGCGTCAAAGCGTACGACACGTATAGTAGACTAGGTGAGTATATATAACATGACGTGGTCCGTGCACGTACCGCTGAGCACGTGCAGCACGACGGAGGCCGAGTCTAGGTTGGAGGGTGCGCACGAGTAGTTGCCGGAGTCCTCGCGCCGCGGACTGTAGATGATCAGGTTACCCACCTGGAACAAAAACCATACGTTACAACACGGATGGAATTCCACGAACGAACCCTAATCAATTATGAAGCTTTCATTTCATATATTACTAGCTGTACCCCGCGGTTTTACCTGCGTAGACATTGTTCCCTTGGAAATATCGGGAAAAAGGACTTTATATGTTAATCCAGGGTGTATCTACACACCAAAACACAGCTCGTAGTTTTAGCGTGAAGAAGACACACTTGCAAACTTTCGCCTTAAAAATATTAATATAGGAGGATGAGGTCGGCAAAAAAGTCTTATCGTATTGCTTTTCTTGGTGAAACGGGGTAACAAAGTCAGAAAATCAATATTGTTCAGATAGCTCTGAAATTCAGCACGCAGATAAGTATTATGATGGAAGTATTTGCTAAGAAATGGTTTTTCAAAATTCACCCCTTAGGCGCATGAAACAGGGGCTCAAAATTTGTATGGAGAAACAAGATTAGATGGTCTATTTTATTTAAAACTTTACCCATGTACTTCAGTAAACAAATAAGTAAATACGTGTTTTAGGATTTTTCGAAATTTCACTCATAAGAGGATGAAACGGGGTAACACGGTCAGTAAATCTATATTGTTCGGATGGCTCTAAAATTTGACATGCAGATATAGGTTATTATGATATAGGTTATTATTATGGTTATTATGATGGAAGTATTTGCTAAAAAAGGGTTTTCCAAAATTCACCCCTTAAGGGGATAAAACGGGGGCTCATAATTTGTATGGAGATACAAGATTAGATAGTCTTTCACACAAGTACTTCTCTAAAAAAATAAGTAAACACATGTTTCAGGCTTTTTTGAAATGCCACCCCTAAGAGGGTGGAACGGGGTACAAAGTCAGAAAATCAATATTGTTTCAGATTGCGCTGAAATTTTTCATGCAGATAGGTATTAAGACGTAGGCGTCCGTTAAGAATTTTCCAAATCCACCCTTTAAGGGAATAAAACGGGGGTTCAAAGTTTATATGGAGAAACAAAATAGTATTTTTATATAAAACTTTACACAAATAAATGAATTAGAAGGCACGTGTTTCGGGCTTTTTTTAAACTCCAGTACAACGTGGTGGAACGGGGTAACAAAGTCTGAAAATCAATATTACTTTGGATTGCGCTGAAATTTGGCATGCAGATAATTAATATGACGAAAGTATCTGCTACGAAAAGTTATTTTTTCAAAATTCACAAGATCAAGATAGTCATTTTATTTGAAGTTACACGATTATTTGTAAGTAAATAAGTTTTGAAAATCAATGTACGGGTTTTATAATGATTGTTGGAAATACATCAAAATAAATCATAGCTAACGCCATCTGTCAATCACCTTTGTTATTGCTAACTGTCAAGTATCAATCAATAAACTAGTCGTTCAGTTGACAAGTAAGAGAACGTGCGTGTTTTAATTATAAAGATTAACCCTATTTCCCTTGGTTACTTACGCCATAACTTGAAAACGGATGGACTGATTTGGCTTATTCTTTTTATAAGTGTTGTGATATGTCTATTTTTCTTGAATCGACTTCATGCATGTTTTCATAACCCATCCTCTTTTTATATTGGAATGTAGTCGTTTTATTTTTCGAGTGGGGGTGGAACGTTTTTAAAATTTAAAAGAAAGATTGAAAGATAAACAAGTAATTTTTGACGGGATTCGAGTTTCAGCTCGAGAGAATGTAACTTGTTGAAAATGGGAAAAAGTAATATTTTCCTGAGTATTGAATTTGGGAAATTCGAAGAGACTTTCAAAATAGTAATGTATTCTGGAGAATTGAATTGAAGAAATCCGAGGATATTTTCATCTGAAACTGTCCCGTGGAATTGCAACACCAGGATAGCTGAAAAGGCGCGGAATCGCGTCATGGATCTCCCGTGTTGAGGTGATGTAAACTCAAATTTCTACGAATTAGCTAAATGCTGAAACTATCCCGTAGAACTACAGCGTCAAGAATATCTAGATAGTGAGCCCCTTCAACCCGACATTCCTCAAGGCCCCACTCTCCTTTTTATAAATATACTTCTACATTTTGTGATTCGTTGTTTACATTAACTTTACGTTGTAGGTTCCTGGTTCCTTTAGGGATGTAGCGTGCGGTAGGTCTCCTCCAGGCGCTCCGTTACGTTACAGTGTTTTTATGATTAGACGATTCTACGAAAGAAAAGTTTTAAGAAAATTAATGAAGTTTTTAACGTGGGCAATGCCGCGGGCACAACCTAGTGTATGTATAAAATTGAAGAAAAATATTTTTTCTCGTACTGTTTGTGTCTGCTGCCGCTGTATACACCCTGCAGTAGGTTAGGTATCCTATATACCTAACCTACTGCAGGGTGTATACAGCGATAGTATAGTTTAGTGATAGTGCTCGAGCGCTATCCTATATAGCGCTCGAGCACTATCTCACCTGCGGCGTGACGATGTAGACCGTCTCAAGGACAGAGCGAGAACGGAACGCGTAGGGCGGGGCGTAGAGCACACGTACCGTGGTGTCGGGCGCGACGCGCTCCATGCGGATCTCGACGAGGCTGCGGTCGTAGTTGAGGACGCGCTCGTCGTTGTGGTACCAGAAGATGTAGGCGGGCTCCTCGAGCGCCTGCGTGATCACGCACTTGAGGCTCACCGTGCTGCCGGCCTTCACGTACAGGTCCGCCTCGCCGGCGATCTCGATCTTTGGCACTGGAACACCACTGGCTTTGTATTCTACTGCACATTCATTTCATTATCTGAGGTATCGGGGCCTGCGAGACGCTCGCCTCGTGTTAGGCGATCACGGCTGCTGATAACGATGTCGTAGAGATTGCTGAAATTGGCGCGTCATTGTACTGCATGAAACTCATTGTACGCTTTTTTCTTTCAAAAATATTTCTATTTAACCGATTTCACAAAAAGGAGGAGGTTCTCAATTCGTCTGTATGTTTTTTTATTCTTTTTATTTTTTTTGTGTGTATGTTACGCGATTACTCCTTCAATTGTGAACGGATTCAAATAACTCTTTTTTATTAAAAAAAGAGTTATTTGAATCCGATTGACCGATGAACCTATTAAGGTAGATTACGTTTTCGAGGTGGTCTCATTTTAATTTTATCAAGATCTGATTAGTATCTTCAGAGATATGGAGATAAATACCTCAAACATAGGAGAATGTACTGGTTTTAGAAGCAGAGTTCCAAGAAGATTATACACAATGGAGGTTGCTATTGTATATTCTTTTGAAGACTACATAAAGACCGGCAAAGTCGAGTTGAACTCGCCCACCGAGGCTTCCGTACCAACGTTGGTTGGTGCCAATTAGGCTAGACCTCTAAATTGTATGAGCGACCATATAACTTAGAGGCCTACCTTGATTGGCTTTAACTATGTATGTATGGGGATAACCTTTAATTGTCAATTTTTTTTATTTTTTGGAATTTTTCCTTTATTTGTGCTATAAGACCTACCTTCTTGCCAAATTTTATGATTCTAGGTCAACGGGAAGTACCTTATAAGTTTCCGACCCAAAACCTATAGGATACTTCCGGTTGACTTAGAATTGTCGATTTTGGTCAAAAGTAAGGTCTTCCAGCACAAATAAAGGGAAAATTCCGAAAAATAAAAAAAAATGAAAATTAAGGTAAATTTTGGTACTTACAAGTTTTCGAAAATCTAAATTGCCCATATCTTTTTATCGTGTTAACTCAGGACCTTGATTTTTATACACCTAATAGGGACTATAGATTTCTATATTTGGTATAAATTTCAACTTGCTAAGTCCACCCGTTTCTGAGAAAATTGGTAGTGACACACGGACAGACGGACAGACAGACAGACAGACAGACAGACAAGAAAGTGATCTTATAAGGGTTCCTTTTTTACTTTTTGAGGTACGGAACCATAAAAATATGACCTTGAATAATGTTTTTACATCTTCCTTCACGTTGATTTTGGTTTTTGACAGATATTCTTACAGTAACTCTGAGCGAGATAGAAACAAAGGTGGGGAGAATTAATTTGTCTTCACAGGAATGTTCTACCGGGCAAAATCTTGTTAGGGTGCAAAGATAGGTAATATTTTTTTACATGACATGACCTTTGGCGAAGATGGCTGTCATATCAGTCCCGCGACACTGCATACATAATTAAATAACTCAGAATTATGAACGTACTTTGTACCAACCAACAATGCAAAAAAAAAAATTATAACCATACCACAGATTATATAATAGTTACTACGTAAATAATACTTTCCATTGTTAGGTTGGCTACACAGTGCTTTCATAATTCGGGTATCAACAATGTAGGGAAGTGCCAACTCTTATAACGTAGTAGAGTGATTCAGTAGTATCTGTCGGTGGCAATTAATGTTAATAATCGCAAATAATACTTTTTAATATTCATTTTGGAATACATCTAGTCCGTGTTATAAAAGTATTTGGAATTATTGTATTAAAATAGACAATTAATTATCGTGTGTGTCAGATGCTTTTAATGCGCAGGGCCATTTTGGACATTGTCCTTTGATACCTTGATGACATCATTATGACTAGTGGATATTTTTACTAGCGCGGCAATTTAGGGTTCCGAACCCGAAGGGTACCAAATGAACATTTTTTTAGACTTTGTTGTCCGTCCGTCCGTCCGCTGTATCTTCTTAACCATAATAGGTACATACTTGAAATATTCACAAATTATATATCCATCAGTGTATAACGGCCCAGACACGAAATTTTATAGATACATGTAATTTAATTAAAACATGTTTTGCACTAAAAAGGGTAAAATAAATTATTTTTCAAAAAAAAAAAATCCGACTTCATAACCACAAACAGGCACTCAAAAGCGATAAATAAATTACTTAATATAATTATTATAAGCGCTACCCACTTATCTATTTGAAGTCGGTGCCAGCCGAGTCTAATAGGTAGTAGATAGATACTACCTACATGTATCTACCTACTTACTACTGCTACTACTACATACATAGTATCTATCTACTATCCAATAGACTCAATGGCGCATCTTGGGAGAGGTCTACGTCCAGCAGTGGACTGATACAGGCTGATGATGACGATGATAATCCAATAAGACTTGGCTGGCACCGACTTCAAATAGATAAGTGGGTAGCGCTTATAATAATTATACTAAGTAATTTATTTATCGCTTTTGAGTGCCTGTTTGTGGTTACGAAGTCGGTTTTTTTTTTTTGAAAAATAATTTATTTTCGACTAAATAACGGACATTTTAAAGGTAACGCCACAGAAGTAGTGGTAGGCGAGTCCTACCTGAGAACACGTTTGCGCGCTTATTTTTTAGGGTTCCGTAGCTGGTAAAACGGAATCCTATTACTAAGACTCCGCTGTCCATCTGTCTGTCTGTCTGTCTGTCTGTCCGTCTGCCTCCAGGCTGTATCTCATGAACCGTGATAGTTAGACGGTTGATATTTTACAGATGATGTATTTCTGTTGCCGCTACAACAACAAATACTAAAAATAGAATAAAGTAAATATTAAAGGGGGTCACCATAGAAGAAACGTGTTTTTAGGGTTCCGTACCCAAAGGGTAAAACGGGACCCTATTACTAAGACTCCGCTGTCCATCTGTCTGTCTGGCTGTCTGTCTGTCCGTCTGTCACCAGGCTATATCTCATGAACCGTGATAGTTAGACAGTCGAAATTTTCACAGATAATGTATTTCTGTTGCCGCTATAACAACAAATACTAAAAATAGAATAATTTTAAAAATAATAGAGGGTCCCCATACAAGAAACGTGTTTTTTTCGGCATTTTACGCCATCTATGAACGCTTAGTTAGGTAAACGTCCTATAGATGGCGTTATATTGAAATGTCGATCCCTAACACTTTTGTTAAACGTTAGATGGCGTTATAAGAAATAAAATGTTTATTAATATTATTTTTTTGCTGGCGAAAAATGATAGTGGTATTTTTTGCTCTATCTTATAAAATACTGTAGTGTGGTACGGAACCCTACGAGTGCGAGTCCGACTTGCACTTGGCCAGTTTTTTTACGGCATTTTAATATAACGCCATCTATGAACGCTTAGGTAAACGTCCACAGATGGCGTTATATTGAAATGCCGATCCCTAACACCTTTGTGTTAACTTTCACTTAAATAGCGCTAGACGTAAGATGGCGTTATAAGAAATAAGCACGCGGCTCACAACTCTGTTTTGATAAAATGTTTATTAGTTATTATTTTTTGCTGGCGAAAAATGAAAGTGATATTTGAAATAGTGACATTTTTGCTCGATCTTATAAAATACTGTAGTGTGGTACGGAACCCTACGAGTGCGAGTCCGACATGCACTTGGCCAGTTTTTTATTATTCCTTTGCGTGTAATTAGCAATGTGGGATTAACTTCATCAGCACGTCGCATTCCTATCTACGGGCTCTATAGAGACACATCATAAGCTAACAATCAAAAAATCACTTTCATCCTATCTGTTAAAAATACCGTGAATTGGTTCCTATATAAGTGTGCGCTATAATTAGGTATTACATATTATATTAGGTATTTTTCTTTTGAGCGGGCATTAAAGTGATTCATTATTTTTTAGCACAAGATGGTCTTATAACGTGTTTCCGAATGGTGAAGTGAATCTTTTCTATGGTGTCCTGTCTAAAGAGGCACAACAATAATATCGAATGGGAATTGTTAGTGTCCGATCCAGTAGAGGGCGCGCCGCGCTCATAAAGTTACCGCACGGCTAAATATTCGAGGAAAAGAAAATAAAATATGAAGCATGTGAAGTAGTTCAATATGCAAGTCGTCTTGTGACCAAGAAGGAAAAAATAAACCGACCAAGTGCAAGTCGGACTCGCAAACCCCTGGGGACCTTTAACTTTATTCTGTTTTTAACCGACTTCAAAAAAAGGAGGAGGTTTCTCAATTCGACCGTATATATATATATTTTTTTTTTTTTTTTTTTTTTTTTTTAATGTTTGTTCGCGGATAACTTCGTCGTTTATGAACCGATTTCGTTTATTCTTTTTTTGTTCGAAAGGAGATATCCCAAGTGTGGTACCATGGTAATTTTATCGAGGTATGATAAGTATCTCCAGAGATATTGAGATAAACATCTCAAAATTGGTACTGAAAATGAATAGCGCGGCATTGAAGTCGGTTGTTTTTTAGTTTTTAAACGATATTATTAGTATTTGATTTTATTGCGGCAATAGTAATACATAATTTAGAGGAAGTGAAAAACGCATTTCTTGTATGGGGACGCCTTTTAATTTTAATTTTTATTTTGTTTCTAATATTTGTTGTTATAGCGCCCATAGTAAATACATACTTTGTAAGAATATCTTTCCTTTGAGTACGGAACCCTAAAAAAAGCATGCGAATGTGCGATGTGTTAATCCCTTTCATGGGTATTTTATTGGGCAGTTATCATTAATAAATAGAAATGTATGTTTATATATATGAATTAATAATCATAAATGAATGAGTTCAATTCCGGTGTTCCGCTAGGGATACAATACTTGTATAATATATTGATGGAGGCCGCTAGAGCTTGGTAGATAGCACGGTACACGGCGGCACGGTAGATAGCACGGTACGTACCGACGACGTTGAGCTGCACGAAGTGGCTCATCTTGGGCTCGGTGCCGACCTGGCACTCGTACAGGCCGGCGTCGCGCGCCTGCACGTACTTCACCTGGAACCATGCCACCCACCACGTTTCTATCTCACGCTGATTAGAGAACCATAACTACATACATCGACTGTGACTTCTACTTCATCGGAAATGTGACTTTGACTCAACTTTATGACTTGAATTTACAAAAACTTAAACAATTTTAATACTTGATTCTGGCTGAATACGCTAATAGTATGGAGCCATAATGAATACAAAAAAAGAAAATATAACCAAAATAAGCGGGATTTTTATTTTTATTCAATTTTATAGCTTCTATGGTATATCTCCATTAAGCCGGCCACCAGGCACTATCAGCAATATTTTTTAATTTTTTTGTACATAATTCTTATTTAATGCTTGTTCCAAATTCAAAATGAGTTTATTCAACGAGTGAGTAAAAGAGCGTTTTATTCACTTATTTCGCTGAATAAAGTGCTCTTTTTTGAGTGGTAATGGTAAAATCATAATTTTATTAGAGTGGATATAAAGCACCGATGAAGCTAGATGTACATATATTAATGTGCGCGGGGTCCGCGAGAGATAAGAGGATACCTGCAGCGTCCAGGTGTCGGTGGCCTCCACGAGAAAGGCCTGGAAGCGCTCGTCCGCGATGAACGTGAACCGGTCCACCGTGAGGATGTGCGCGTCGCGCCGCCGGATCCACGACACCGACTTGTTGCTCAGCTGCCGCACCTGTCACACGGATCACACCTGTCACCCTGATCAAGCCTGTCACGCCGACCGCACCTAACGCGAGTCTCTTCTTGTCAAACACGGATCATTTATATGATTAGTAGCTACACCCGGCGTCTTCGCCCGCGTTGAAAAGTATCCTATGTTCTTTTCTACCATATCGGCTATTACTATGTAAACAGCCAAATCGGTCCAGCCGTTTGACCGTGAAGAGACACAACAAACTAACTTTCGCATCTTAAAGATCTCAAAGAAAAATCTCAAAGATCTTAATATACACCATCAAATGAATCAGCTGTTGTACAGCGTGATTCAGCACCGATGGTTTAAACAAATCAGGGTGGTAGAAGACCTCACTGCGCATCTATTGAACCCCCGTGTATGTTACCATTTTGGATAGTTAATGAGATATGATATTTTTTTGAATATTTTTACCTACCGCCGGTTTGGTCACCAAACATTTTTTTTTCTGCTATACCCTTTACTCTAAGGTGATTTTTTAAAAAAATTAGACCAATAATAGACCTAACGAATGGTAGTATTATTATTTTAGTCGAAAAGTAAACACTAACATAATAATAAAAAAACTTACAAAAATCTCATTGACGAATGTTACTGCATAAAGTTAGCGAGGCCAATTTAAAAACATAGTCACATACAATTTTTTTGTCGTAGCTATTTCAAAAACATTAATATTTATCCTCAGACGGAATGAGAAGTCTAGACCCCAGCCGCCGAACAACGCACTGAGGCTGGTTTCGTAAACATGTGTGCTCTTAGTGAGTGTTGCCATGCAGTATAAACTTATTACCCTAATATATTATTATTGTCTATGTACTGAATGAATGGATAAGTAAATAGCCCCATAGAGTTTCTTGGTGTTTCTTCTCTGATGGGAGTATTTCCGAAACACCGGTAGATTCAACAGCCATTCAGTTTTCCCCTTTTGTCCGCAGATCTTTCTAGGCTTGCCATTTTTATTTTTATTTAAACAATATTATGCAGCTGACAGACGGACTATCAGTTCCATTCGGATCATGATATGTACTGTGATTGGTATGCGTTTCTCTAAGTTGTGTTTCACTATTTCACTTTTTTTATTTTTTTTGTACATAAAAATTGTCTGAAGTACTGAAACACACAGTTACATGTATGGTTGGTTTTAACCTACTTTAATTTTTTTTAAATATTCTGACGTAAACGATTGGATGACAGCTGAATGGTTCATTACTTTTTTTTTCTAATTCAAAGCGTTAAATTCTGCTTTTGCTATGTTTACTTGATAATTGGTTATGATTTATTTTATGATTTATGATTTTGACGTGTATATGTGCGTATATTTATACTGCCTACATACTGAATAAATGCTTTGATTCTTTGATTCTCTTTGATTAAATATCTGGTTGACCGAGCTTTGCTCGGTATTTTTTGCCACTTAAACAGACAAATATGACTCTTCCTGACATCTATTGACGAATAATAGTACTATTTTTTTTTAATTGAGAGCCACTAACTGCTTTACCAACATAGTAACTGTCTAAACTGTCTAAAGCTACTTCTACTCGCCAAAAGATGTCGGGAACAGTCATATTTTAAGTTGATTATCAATAAAGTTGATTATTGAAAACACGAATAAAACAACATTTTCTGAAAATGATTCCTAGCTAGATCGATTTATCGCCCCCGAAATCCCCTGTATACTAAATTTTATTTAATCATTGGAGCCGCTTCCGAGATTCAGATTAAGGTAAAGACGATAGCGCCATCTTTGATGCCTAGCTAGATGGCGCGGCACTATCGTAAAAAACTTTTTTAAACTTTTCTTTAATTTTTAATTTGTTCTGTTCTTAGTATTTGTTGTTATAGCGGCAACAGAAATACATCATGTGTGAAAATTTCAACCGTCTTACTATCACAGTTCATGAGATACTGCCTGGTGACAGACGGACAGACAGACAGACAGACAGTAATAGGGTTCCGTTGGTACCCTTTGGGTTCCGAACCCTAAAAATGAGGTTCGTTAGATGTAATGGACAGTTGGTTTTTGCAGTTGCACAGATTTTGTCTTCTCGTTCCTTTTTAGGGTTCCGTAGTCCTGACCTGGAACCCTTATAGTTTCGTCATGTCCATCTGTCTGTCTGTCCGAGGTTTTGCTAAGTGACCGTTAATACTAGAAAACTGTAATTTTGTAGGGGTATGTATATATATTACGCCGACAAAGTGCTGAAATAAAATTTGAAAAAATATTTTTTTTAGGGTAGCTCCCCTATATGAGAAGTGGGGATGATTTTTTTTTTATTGTCTTTCCCATCGTGTAGGGTATCGTTGAATAGGTCTTTTAAAATGATTTAAGGGTTGCTAATACTATTTTTCGATTGAATGCTTCGTTTACGAAATATTAAACTTTGAAGTGCAAAATGTTGTTCCAGTAGGGCGTCCCCCCCTCTAAAAGCTAAACTACTGGCTTGAAAAATCTGGAAAAATTCGTGATAATAGCGCATTTCATTAACTTTAAAGGAAAATTATATTGGTTGAGATAACTTTATTAGTTTAGCAGTAATAGTCGTTGAACTTGGGTGTAGGATATATTTGTACCAAATACAAAATCCTTAGAATAAATCCTTTAAAGTGACAAAGACGGAGTACCTAGTTGCTTGTTTATAACGGGTAAAGACTTGCATTGAATAACAGGCTACTACGGAACCCTACACTGCGCGTGGCCCGACACGCACTTGGCCGGTTATTCAAATATAAATTCTGAATTCTATTTTCAGATTATGTCAAGGGTGAACAAGTCCTCGGAACTTTACATAATTCTTCCTTGGTAAACACTCACTGCCTTCATACATCCGTGACAGCCGTGACACAGATAGGTGTATAGGTATTTATCATCTATGTACAACAGTGAATATCTATACTCGTATAATTTGTGTACAAAGTGTTTTAAGTATGAATAAACAAAGTGCATTTATTAATGAAGAAAGTCATGAAAAAAATAGTGAAAGAAAATGAGTAAGTACTCTATATACATTTTATTATTGATATCACAAATGCAGTATTATTTTTTGTTTTGTTAATTTATATATAATACTGCTATAAAGATAACCAACATTTTTGATATTAAAATGAGCGATATTAAAAGTTGCTCACTTCTCATTTATTTAATAAAATAAAAATAATTGTTTTCTTATCGGTCACCACGCTCAAAATGTGTAACTTGAATTAATATCAAAGAAAAAAAATACTGCATAAATAAAAAAATGCTATGCAATAGATTTACCGCGGCAGTGCCCGAGTGCCACACGTCTTTTTTATTATTATTTTAGTATTTACTTTTCGACTAAAATAATAATACTATCATTTGTTAAGTTATAATATTAGCCTACGTATGAAAAAAAAAATTATCGCCTTGGTGTAAAGGGTTTAGCAGAAAAAAAATGTTTGTGGACCAAACCAGCGGTAGGTAAAAATATTAAATAAATATTATATCTCATATACTATCCGAAATGGTAGAACATACACCGGGGTTCAATAGATGCGCAGAGCGAGGTCTTCTACCACCCTGCTTCGTTTGATCCATCGGTGCTGAATCACCCTGTATAATTATGAGCTAACGTAACCAGAACAGTTCACCATAATATTTGTATGATTGTGGTATCCATTAGCTCGCCTATCTATTACTTACTTAATTAGGCTTAACATTAATTTTGTAAAACGTTAATGTTAAGTTGTATTGTATGGGCCATGATACCCGAATAAAATAAAATATCAATTCTATTATAACACAAACAAATAATTTTTCGTCCGTGAGTAGACTGACAATAATAGCTAGAATCACACAAAATAATCAGTTCTCGAGCTTGGTGTACTTTATTCTGAACGCGCGCTGCCCAGAGATCATAAGACAGCCCTAGCAGCGGGTCGCAGACAGAGCAGGTCGCAGACTGCGAG
This sequence comes from Cabera pusaria, assembly GCA_954871355.1. Classification (NCBI taxonomy): domain Eukaryota; kingdom Metazoa; phylum Arthropoda; class Insecta; order Lepidoptera; family Geometridae; genus Cabera; species Cabera pusaria. The sequence continues at coordinate 26,765,581 of OX940899.1, read as the reverse complement.
TGCGGGGTATATATAGTACCTTGCAGGGGAGGTAGGCGTGCGTGCCGAGCTGCGTGGTGATGTTGTTGGGCGCTGCGGGGTCGAAGTAGGGCCCCGTGTACAGCCCCACGTAGCGCTTGTCGAGCCGCGGTCGTAGACTGCGAGTGCAGGGTATATATAGTACCTTGCAGGGGAGGTAGGCGTCCGTGCCGAGCTGCGTGGTGATGTTGTTGGGCGCGCCGGGGTCGAAGTAGGGCCCCGTGTACAGCCCCACGTAGCGCTTGTCGAGCCGCGGTCGTAGACTGCGAGTGCAGGCTATATATAGTACCTTGCAGGGGAGGTAGGCGTGCGTGCCGAGCTGCGTGGTGATGTTGTTGGGCGCGGCGGGGTCGAAGTAGGGCCTCGTGTACAGCCGCACGTAGCGCTTGTCGAGCCGCGGTCGTAGACTGCGTGTGCAGGGTATATATAGTACCTTGCAGGGGAGGTAGGCGTGCGTGCCGAGCTGCGTGGTGATGTTGTTGGGCGCGGCGGGGTCGAAGTAGGGCCCCGTGTACAGCCCCACGTAGCGCTTGTCGAGCCGCGGTCGTAGACTGCGAGTGCAGGGTATATATAGTACCTTGCAGGGGAGGTAGGCGTGCGTGCCGAGCTGCGTGGTGATGTTGTTGGGCGCGGCGGGGTCGAAGTAGGGCCCCGTGTACAGCCCCACGTAGCGCTTGTCGAGCCGCGGTCGTAGACTGCGAGTGCAGGGTATATATAGTACCTTGCAGGGGAGGTAGGCGTGCGTGCCGAGCTGCGTGGTGATGTTGTTGGGCGCGGCGGGGTCGAAGTAGGGCCCCGTGTACAGCCCTACGTAGCGCTTGTTGAGCCGCGGCGCGCCGCCCGTCTCGCCGCACGACAGCACTGCAATCAACGATACTCTCGTTACTGTCTACGATAGTACACCTCTAGTGGCAACAACGTCACACACTTTGTCTAAACTAGTAGACTTTGTGAGCTCTTATAACCATGCCGTGACCGACACTTTCCCCTTTTCCCCTGGATAACTAAAACCATTTCAGAGATTTGAAACTGACCGAACCGGTTACATGGCCGGATATGCCAATATAAAGAATTTGCGAAACTTAATTAACCAAGAAAGTTCAATTCGATAACATCATCACTTACCAACAGGTGGAATAGTTGTCAAACGCTAGCCTATATGACACAAAAAAACTGCGAGTGTGACTTCATCAATATAATAATGGTCAGTTGTGACAATTTGCAGCAATTAAAATAAAAAAAAAATTAAAGAGCTAGAAATTGATAAGAGTGCGGTCGGGCAGCAGGATTAGAGAGACCCTCCGAAGCGCAATATCGCGTGTTTGCACAAACTCTCACTCTCTTTGAACCGCTAAGTCTGGTGTTGAGTCTGTCGGCGGAATGAATGATGCCGTGTGGCGACATCTCTACACCCGTGCTCGGATGTTTGGATTGCATTAAATAGATTTAGCCATTTGTAACGTTCACTTCTCAAAACTAGCAAATACAATTACATCACAGTATAATTGTACACACACACATCTGCTTAACTAAAAATATGATAGTTTAGATCCATGTGCTCCGTCTTACATTACAATTGTCTTCTAACCGAACCCACAATTTACGTCCAAACGGCCTCTTGATATGAATTCAATCCCGATACTTTGCGATCAAACAATACTCGGCACAATATGATAAAATCTATTAAGTTATAATGTATCTTCATCTATGATATGTATTATGTTTGTGTATATGTATATTTCATATTTATGTTAACTTATAGCTGCCCACCCCCGCAATATTATAATTTGTAAATCCTGTCCATCCAAAGGTAGTCTGGTAGAGATCGCTCTAAGCGATGAGACCACCAATCGTACTACCGATATATTATGTTTTTCTGTTACTATTGTCTGTTTTTTTTCCCTTGGTGTGCAATAAAGTATTACCTATTCAGTCATTTATTGATATAATTTATTACATAAATTATTGTATAACTAAACTTCTTGTACAACGTGTTGCAAGTGTTTGATGGCGGTGGTCGGTAGTTTGTTCGTAGGTATGACTATATAGACTACCGTTAGGGAGTGACACCGAAATAACTCGTTTCAACAACTTACTACCTAATTCCTAGAATTACATTCAGTGCATTGCTACCTACTTACCTAGTAACAGTAACGTCCTACCTAAATAACTGTACCTACACACACCCGTCTATGTATAAATCGTAATTGCTGCATATTTATTGTAAATCGATACTTACTTTCCTCTTACTTCCTATCTTTCGTTTTAATATTACCTGTTGGAAAATTATACAACTTACTATTACATTCAATGCCCGTTAGCGCGTAAACAAGCTCTTACAAAAATTAAAACAAAAGAACTTTCCGTCAACGTAACATAATTCCGTAAATGTAAAGTACTAAGTTAAATATAAACCGGCAGAGCTTATACCTTCTTACAATACTCGAACTGAAATAGAAGAGTTGTCACTATTATTCCTTCTCATATTATTATTGTTATTTTAATGTCAGATCTTTTTAATTTGCCATCTACGTTTCACAGACTACTGGAAGGTTTTGACGGGGACGTGTAATGGTGTGCACCCATGCATTTATCCTATAACTTGTAATTTGTATTCTTCTGCGAGCAAGTTGATGTGTAATACAAATATTGTAATAAATGTAGATTACAATCTATTAGTGCCGAGGAACGTGCACGAGAGTAGGGAAATAGCACATTGCGCAAAACATTCGCGTTTACAAAAAAAAAAAAAAGGAATAGCTTTCAGTAAAGTCTACTTATTTACCGAGGGTGTCTGACTATGTGACTTGGAACAGACTATTACTTCAATTTGACTTTGACTTGACATTACGACGGGCATCTACTAAAACTTCTATTTCATATTATTTTTTTACTGTTTTATGTACCTGTACCTGTAGCCTGTATGTATGTTATTACTGTTACCTGTTAGCCTGTAACGTGACGTCGCCGACCGGCATCACCGGAAGACCAGCGTTGGGCATTAGACCAACAGTTATGCTGGGGTGGGGCCGATTAGTGACACTTTTGTCAAAGATTTATACGCATAAATCTTAACTTTTTGTACTTTTATTTTGTATCTTTTTTAATACCAAGTGTCATTAATAAACTTTTTCACTAAATGTACACGAACAAGTTCTTGAACCTGATAATAATACCGAAAATGAATCTCAAATCATATATCAATACTCTCAAATTGCTTTAACCCAAGAACTAATTGATTGATTTTCAGCCGGGTAAAACCGCGGAGTACAGCTAGTCGGTTAATAAAATATAAACGGTGGTAGAGATAGGAAGTAACAAACATTTAAAAAATACAGGTGAATTAAGTCTCCTTCTTTTTTGAGAAATCGTTTAAAAATACAGTAACGAATTTGCATGCGATATAATAAAGGAACAATCTAGTTGTCCGACGTTTGTTTATTTCTCTCGACGCAGTCATAATTTGCATGCGATATAATAAAGGAACAATCTAGTTGTCCGACGTTTGTTTAGTTCTCTCGACGCAGTCATAATTTGCATGCGATATAATAAAGGAACAATCTAGTTGTCCGATGTTTGTTTAGTTATCTCGACGCAGTCATAATTTGCATGCGATATAATAAAGGAACAATCTAGTTGTCCGACGTTTGTTTATTTCTCTCGACGCAGTCATAATTTGCATGCGATATAATAAAGGAACAATCTAGTTGTCCGACGTTTGTTTAGTTCTCTCGACGCAGTCATAATTTGCATGCGATATAATAAAGGAACAATCTAGTTGTCCGATGTTTGTTTAGTTATCTCGACGCAGTCATAATTTAAGATTGTTTACATAACTAATAAAACAATTTTCAAAAAAAATAAAACCGACTTCATAACCACAAACAGGCACTCAAAAGCGAAAAATAAATTACATAATATAATTATTATAAGCGCTACACTTATCTATTTGAAGTCGGTGCCAGCCAAGTCTATTGGATAGGAGATAGATACTACGTATGTCGTAGTAGTAAGTAGGTAGATACATATAGGTAGCATCTATCTACTACCTATTGGACTTGGCTGGCACCGACTTCAAATAGATAAATGGGTAGCGCTTATAAAAATTATATTTTAAAAAATATTTTTCGCTTTTGAGTGCCTGTTTGTGGTTAAATAAATTTTTTAAAATAATTTATTTTACCCTTTTTAGTGCAAAACAAGTTTTAATTAAACTACATGCATCTATAAAATTACGTGTCTGGGCCGTTATACACTGACAAATTTACTGCACTGACACTGAAAAAAAAATGAAAATTTCAAGTATTATTACGGTTAAGAAGATACAGATCTGTAAAGCGCGCACATATAGACACACGGATGGACGGACGGACGGACGGACGAACGGACAACAAAGTCTCAGAAAGTGTTCATTTGGTACCCTTTGGGTCCGGAACCGTAAAAAATTGACTTTAAATGCCGCGCTAGTAAAAAATATATTCATTAGTCATAATGATGTCATCAAGATATCAAAGGACAATGTTCAAAATGGCCCTGTGCAATAAACGTTATAAGAGTTGGCACTTCCCTACATTGTTAATACCCGAATTATGAAAGCACTGTGTAGCCAACCTAACAATGGAAAGTATTATTTACGTAGTACCTATTATATAATCTGTGTTATTATGCTTATACATTTTTTTTTGCAGTGTTGGTTGGTACAAAGTACGTTCATAATTCTGAGTTATTTAATTATGTATGCAGTGTCGCGGGACTGATATGGCTGCCATCTTTGCCAATCGTCATGTCATGTCAAAAAATATTAACTAACTTTGCACCCTAACAAGAGTTTGCCCGGTAGAACATTCCTGTGAAGACAAATTAATTCTCCCCACCTTTGTTTCTATCTCGCTCACAGTTACCGTAAGAATATCTGTTAAAAACCAAAATCAACGTGAAGAAAGATGTAAAAACATTATTCAAGGTCATATTTTTTGTCTTCAAAAGTATATGCAATAGCAACCTCCAATGTGTATAATCTTCTTGGGACTCTTCTTCTCAAACCAGTACATTCTCCTATGTTTGAAGTATTTATCTCCATATCTCTCTGGTGATAGTAATCAGATCTCAATGAAATTAAAATGGGACCACCTCAGAAACGTACCCTACATATTGAAAAAAGAATCATTTGAATCCGTTCACAATTGACGGAGTAATCGCATAACATACACACAAAAAAAAACATGCAGACGAATTGAGAACCTCCTCTTTTTTGTGAAGTCGGCTAAAAATAACCGACTACACATGCCACGATAGTCATTTTTAGGGTTCCGTAGTCCTGACATGGAACCCTTATAGTTTCGTCATGTCCGTCTGTCTGTCTGTCTGTCTGTCTGTCTGCTGTCTGTCTGTCTGTCTGTCTGTCTGTCTGTCTGTCTGCTGTCTATCTGTCTGTCTGTCTGTCTGTCTGTCTGTCTGTCTGTCTGTCTATCTGTATGTCTGTCTGCTGTCTGTCTGTCTGTCTGTCCGAGGTTTTGCTAAGAGACCGTTAATACTAGAAAGCTGTAATTGTTTAGGTGTATGTATATAAATTACGGCGACAAAGTGGTGAAATAAATTTGTGAAAAATATTTTTTTAGGGTAGCTCCCCTACATGAGAAGTGGGGATAATTTGTTGTTTCGTCGTCTACCCCATCGTGTGGGGTATCGTTGAATAGGTCTTTTAAAATGATTTAAGGGTTGCTAATACCATTTTTCGATTGAACTCTCCATTCACGAAATATTAAACTTTAAAGTGCACATTTTTGTTCCAGTAGGGCGTGCCTCCCCCTCTAAAAGCTAAACTGCTGGCTTGAAAAATCTGGAAAAATCCGTGATAATAGTGCATTTGATGACCTTTAAAGGAAAACTTTAGCGGTTAAGATAACTTTATTCGTTTAGTAGTAATAGTCGTTGAACTTGGGTGTTGGATAAGTTTGTACCAAATACCTTAGAATAAATCCTTTAAAGCGACAAAGACGAAGTACCTATAGTAGAGTCAATTTAATAGATCACATTTGGCACTTCATCATAATTCAACAACGTGGCCTTGTAATAGGGCACATAAAATTATTAATTATTTAGAAGTCAGAACTGCATAAATACTTAAAATGTTTCAGTTACAATACATATTTATTCTAATACTTGTGGCATATCTTTAAACGACCTCATACATTTTCATATATCATATGTATACTCTTTTGTATTAAAACGATTTGTTTCTTTATGACGGCTCACGTTGCCATGGGAACGGAAAAAAAACAAGAAAGTCAGTCTGGGAAAAGAAATGTACTGAAAAATGTTTCAAAAAGGAGAAAAATAATTTAACGTGAGCAAAGAATACGATATAATGATGATAGATGCTGCCGTCCTGGAAGCTGATGTGGGAGCCAGATTCGACCAGCAGCTAGCGGGCATAGACCCTCAACTGACCATCGGCATGGGTCCGAAGGCTCACCAACAGCTACGTCACAAATTATGTTCATACGGGAGGAGCTGCGATAAGTTAAGATGCAGACTTTGGCTAATGAATTGATATACGTCACAAATGATGTTCATACGTGAGGAGCTGCGACAAGCTAAGATGCAGACTTTGGCTTACTTAATGAATTGATATACGTCACAAGGTCTTTATAGAGGATTTCTGTAGAAGAGCAGTGATAAACTCTAAGTGTCATTTAGATAAGTATCGTAGAGTATGGTAGAATCATAGGAATATAACTGTAATAACCAGCCTGTGTTCATATTTTCCCCTTTTAGGTTCCATCCACATCAAGGTAACGTAAGTGTGAGTATGTAGCTGATCGACACCCTAAAAATAAGCTTTCAGATCACCAGGAACATTACTTCTTGAGTCTGAGCCATTGGATCTTTTTAAAGTCGTGAGCCCAAACCCAAACTTTTGAATGTTGTATGAATGGGGGTTTGAATGTTGTGTTTGGTGGTGTGAATGGTGAAGTATATGTTCCATAACCTCAAATTTTTTCTGTGTTCAAAATTTTTTCTTGGTTGGGGGGATAATGTGGCATATCTTTAAACGACCTCATACATTTTCATATATCATATATATATATATATATCTGAGAGTACCACTGCAACTCAGGATATAAAAAATTATATTGATTTTTTATCGGGAAAAGTAGGTACTTTCGAGTCTGTGTTGACTAGCATTGATAACGAACGGAAGCTGCTAGCCAACGACGTGGCCATGTTACGTGAACACATTGATATTATAGAGCGTAATTCAATTAAGACTTGTATAGAAATTAGGAATGTACCTAAAGTAACCAAGGAACCCCGCAGCCATCTGCTCACCATGGTCGAGCAAGTTTCAAAAAGCCTGAACGTGCCGGTGACCCGCGCTGACATACGGGACATATTCCGCTTACCAAGCAAAGCTGACTCAAATGTCTCGACTATGATAGTCGAGTTTCAGAATACTTTTTGTAAATCGGACTTTCTGTACGCTGCAAAAAAGTATAATAAAAGCCGCCCCGGAGATCAACTCAGCACTAAACAACTGGGGCTTAGCGATGTTAAAATACCTATATACATATCGGAACGGCTAACAGCCAGAACTCGGCGACTTCATTTCCTGGCCAGGGACATAGCAAAGACTGAATCCTACGCCCACTGCTGGACATCGAACGGTAAGGTGTACCTGCGGAAGCAGGAAGGGGCACCTTATATACAAATCAAGAACGATGCACAGCTTGAAAGTCTTAAATCGTCAAAACCTAAGAGTAACTGACTAATTATGTGCTCCTATATTCTTATTTATATAGCTATTTCGTGTATTTTTACTTTCCAGCTGCTTACCACATTGAAACAATTCCATAAACTGCTACTTCACAGCAGCAAAACTATCATGCAACTTATAACTATTTTATCACCGCACTCACTATATCATTTTTCTATTTTGTCACTATTTTACTATTATAGTAATAGCCCCACATATATCACTACTATACATTTAACACATTTAGTCGTAGATTACAACGGTTCAATCTACAAATGCAATAATCAATATACTTGTATACTTATACTCAAAAGATCTAGCCTTTTAAAGTTCGAACACATTATATTTAAAACACTTTCGCATCTATTATCATTAGTGAGTTCATCTTATTGCACATCCGTGCACGTCGGGCGCTTCCATATGACTGGCTTTAGTTATTATGTAACTGGGCCCATTGAGAAGTTGACTTTGTTGCCTTTTAATATGATTTGGATACTCGTAGGGACCTACGTAGTGAATGTTTTTAAATCTATGCTAGAACTGAATAACCTGACCTTAACTTGCTTTCTTATCACAGTTTTATGTGTGTTACTGAATGCAACGTCGAACTATCAGATGTACTTAATGACATTACCTCCTAATAATTATGGATAGTACGGAACTTATAGATAAAATCGACGATACGTCGCTCATTGAAAATATCCGAGTTAACACTGCAGAAGACTGTCTACAAACGCTTGGGGACTGCTCAAACAGACTCACTTTACTGACTCAAAATATTCGTAGTGTCCGTAAAAACTTTGACCAGTTCATTGTATTACTAAAACGGTTAAAATTTTCTCCCGATATTATTGTTCTTACTGAAAGCTGGATAGACGACACATTTCATCCCATAGTTTTACCTAATTATACCTGTCACCACTCAAAAATATTCTTAAACCAAAATGATGGCCTAATAGTGTTTGCTAAATCTAACATTAAAATTGAGGTACAGGAACCAACGTTTACGGACGCCAATTGTCTCTTAATTAATATTGATTCAAAAATTTCAATCATTTCTTTATATCGCACCCCTTCAATTAGAGATATTACAAACTTTATAACCTCTTTGGAATCTGTGATTACAACAGTTAAATGCGAGTCTTCGATAATAATCGGCGATATAAATATAGATATTAAGCCCACCTCAACAGACCCTAAGTCTGGAGAATATCTCGACTTGACCTCGCACTATGGATATATTCCAGGTCACATGCAGCCAACAAGAGGTCTGAATTGCTTAGTCCATGCAATGATTAAAACAAAAAAAGGCTGTCGAGTTGTTGTATGTGACTCTGACGTCACGGACCATGATATTGTCATAGTGTGTCTCGATAACTCTGTTCCTAAACCCACACCTCACCCCAAAATAATCGAAAAAATCAATTACCCTGAATTCTTTTCTCTTCTAGAAAAAACCAATTGGAATGCACTTTACTCGGAAATTGATACCAATAATGCCACTGATAGCTTAATTGAATATATAAAAGATGCATTCAAAAAATGTACAATACAAATTAAATTAGGCGGATCAAACACTATAATTAGACCATGGATGACAAGGAAACTTCTTAACAATATTCGTAAAAGAGACACGCTAACCTCAAGGTAAAAAAGTCACCAAATAATAGTAACCTTAAAGATAGGTATAAAAAATATCGTAACTATTGTAGTCTCCTTCTTGAAACTTATAAGAGTAATTACGAGACAAATAAAATTAAGTCACATAAAAATAACATTAAAAAGCTGTGGACCACTGTAAAAGACATCTGCAACTTTAAAACAACACAAACTGACTCTTACGACCTATTAAAACTTGACAACGATATACCTAAGTCTCTGAATATTGTAAATAACTTTTTCTGTTCTGTAGGTCATACCTATACACATAACCTAGCTAATACTACCTTACAAACGATAAATAAAACTGAAGCTGAGTTAGCAAGTAACACTGTCATATCCCATAATCCTTCTGGTTCCCTATTTTTATCCCCCACAAATGCCCCCGAAATGATAAAAATTATATCTAACCTAAAATCATCTTCCGCAACAGGGTGTGATGGAATTAGCAATAATGTTTTAAAACGGGCCAAACATATTTTAGCCTTTCCAATGCACATGTGTGTAACCTTAGCATATCTTCAGGTATAGTTCCTAGTTGCTTTAAGATTGCTGACGTATGTCCAATCTATAAATCAGGTGACAGGCAAAAGGTATCTAATTATCGGCCTATCTCTTTAATTTCATCGCTCGCTAAAATATTAGAGAAACTAGTTAACAAACGTCTTCTTGATTACTTAGAGAAACAAAGTTTTTTTTATCACAAAATCAATTTGGGTTCAGAACAAAAAAGTCTACAGAAGACGCTGCAGTGGCTCTAGTCGACCATGTCACGGAAAAATTGGACTCGGGACATAAATGCATAGGAGTTTTCCTTGATTTGGCCAAGGCATTCGACACAGTGTCTTGGCCAATATTACTACGCAAGCTAGAGCTGTCAGGAATTCGCGGCATTTCACTAGATTGGTTTCGTTCTTATCTGTGTGGCAGGAAACAAAGAGTTCGAATAGCCAACCAGTACAGTGAGTATGCCCCTGTTTCTTTTGGCGTACCACAAGACCTACCCTCTTTCTGGTCTACATCAACGACCTCTGTCAATTAAGTCTTAACCAGTCCAACATTTTTACCTTTGCTGATGACACAGCAATTACCTTCTATGGTAGTAGCTGGGCAGAGGCTGTGGATGTAGCCCAGAAAGGTGTGTCTGAGGTTTTAAGCTGGCTACATACCAATCTTCTTACGTTAAATACAACTAAAACAAAATATATAGCCTTTCATATTTCACAGCGCACAAAACCAACAGCCATAAATTTAAAATTACATACCTGTAAATCCCTACACAACTCATTATGTGACTGTTCCAAACTTGAGCTCGTAAGCAGCATTAAGTATTTAGGAGTTGTAATTGATGAACACCTAAATTGGGCATTGCAAATCTCTAACCTTTGTGCGCGCCTCCGAAAGATGAGCCACATCTTCAAAAAACTTGGCCGAATTGCTGACCCTTGCATTACACGCATAATTTATCAGTCCCTCTGTCAGTCCATTCTCACATATTGTATTGTTTGCTGGGGGTCAGCTTCAAAAACCCAATTCCTAAAGTTAGAAAGAGCACAGCGAGCACTGCTTAAAGTAGCTTATCGTAAACCCTACCGATATTCTACAAATAACTTGTACAAGGAAACTAACTTTCTCCGTTTCCGACAGCTTTACATCTTAGCTGCTACACTACGTTTTCACAAAACAGCTCTTTTGACAATTAAAGACAGAAGTAGATCTGCCCGACGGAACACATGGAACTACCCTAAAACAAAGACAACATTTGCAATGCGTTCATTTTCCTATAAAGGTGTATTTATTTACAAATATGTAGATAAAGCACTCCATGTTATAAATCTAACTCGATACGCTTGCAAACTCTTAATTACTACCTGGCTCATGACCTTGGGATATGAGGAGACCGAGAAAGTTCTTCGAGTTGATAAATAACAATAAGGGGCCTGTCCCCGTAAGTAATCGCACGACTGACTTTAAAATAGATTACTAGTTTTCAGTATTGGATAACTCTAAAAAATGTTCTTAATTAAAAAGTGCATAACTTATACTGAACTTAATTTTTTTTTACTTTAAAATGTAATTGCTATTTTGTTTAACAGTTGTCTTCTCTATTTTGTAGAATGCTTACTTCTTTACAATAATAATGTATTATATTACACTTTTACTTATCATGTCATGTCACATCTACTAAACACTCTGAACACTCTTCTCATTTGTATATAATTCTCTTCTTTCTGACACCTCAATCTCTATATCTCGCATTACACAATCGACGACTCACAACTATCGTTGCACTTACACTTATTTTTTAGTATACACTTACGATTCCACAACTTTACTTATATTCATAACCTATAATAAACTTAATTAAATTTAGTAAAACTCGGAATTCACTATATTCCGCATTCTATATGTACGACATGTCAAATTACTAATTAATTATTATAATTCTGTGAATAAAATTAACTTATCCTGCTGTATCTTCAATCTGCTGTATCAACAATTCAAGGGATTGTTTTCTTTGTGTTTTGCTTTTGTTAATATGTATAACATAACTAAGTTATGTAAAACCTTGTTTAAAATAGTATTAAGTATGCACCTAGTTACTAATCTAAACTGGAAGAGACTGAATCTCACGACACAGGGATTCCCTAGTGTGAGACTCAGAGCTCATATGATGCTATGTTTTACCATAAGCTATTTATAAACTCTGTTTCTGATGAGCTAAGTTTTGCAAATAAATTTATTTATTTATTTATTTATTATTATACTCTTTTGTATTAAAACGATTTGTTTCTTTATGACGGGTCACGTTGCCATGGGAACGGAAAAAAAACAAGAGAGTCAATCTGGGAAAAGAAATGTACTGAAAAATGTTTTAAAAAGGAGAAAAATAATTTAACGTGAGCAAAGAATACGATATAATGATGATAGATGCTGCCGTCCTGGAAGCTGATGTGGGAGCCAGATTCGACCAGCAGCTAGCGGGCATAGACCCTCAACTGACCATCGGCATGGGTCCGAAGGCTCACCAACAGCTACGTCACAAATTATGTTCATACGGGAGGAGCTGCGATAAGTTAAGATGCAGACTTTGGCTAATGAATTGATATACGTCACAAGGTCTATATAGAGGATTTCTGTAGAAGATCAGTGATAAACTCTAAGTGTCATTTAGATAAGTATCGTAGAGTATGGTAGAATCTATTGGAATATAAATGTTATAACCCGTCTTTCATATTTTATTGTCTAGGTTCCTGGTACCTTTAGGGATGTAGCGTGCGGTAGGCCTCCTCCAGGGCTCCGTTACATTACATTCGGTTACGTTACATACTTACAAAAGAAAACATTTTTACGATTTACTTTGACTAATAATTCATTTTAAACATAATAAACATTGTTTGTTTTAAAAAACTAAACGTTAGTACAAGGTTACGTCAGTAAACACTTTATAAACACTAGGGATGCTACCCAAAACATCAAAAAATTGATCAGCCGATAGGTTAAATCGAATGCAATGATTACTTGTGAAGGATGTTTAACTATAAAAATAACTATTTGTAATAACTAATTGTAATTAACACATAATATTATTCTTTTACTAAAAAATACAAAAATAATTGAATAGGAACTAAAATCAATAATAATTTGGGTTAAAAAACTAACGATAAACTACTAAACTTTAGATCCATAGGTACATTTGAGTATATTTTTTATTTTATTGGGCCATTTTCTATGGAGCTACATTCTAATCCATAAATACATATAAAATCGTTTAAATATGTACAATTTCCGATTACTATAATTTGTATTAAGGTGTCTTATCAATTTCATATTAACGCAAAACAAACAAGTATATAACACTGAATAATGTAAATACTAATTGTATTTCTCATTGAGAGCTGCCGGAAAATTTATTATTTCGAATAACATCAAACTAACATAACTCTTGTTTGTGTTGATGCGTATCGATTCATCAATTGAATCGATGTTTTTAAGCAAGTCACCTTACTATGAAGCTAAGACTAACAGATGTCAAATGTGATCTATTAAATTGACTCTACTATAGTTGTTTATAACGGGTAAAGACTTGCATTGAATAACGGGCTACTACGGAATCCTACACTGTGCGTGGCCCGACACGCACGTGGCCGGTTATTAGTACTAAGTTTGAGATGTTTATCTCCATATCTCCGGAGATAATTATCGGATTTTAAAATGGAACAAATGGGAAGCATACTCTATCAAACAAAAAAATAATTTTCCAAATCGGTTCAGATTTGACGGAGTTCTGAGGTAGGTAACATTAGGTAACGATTATAGAACTTCCCTCTTTTTGTGAAGTCGGTTGAAAAAGTAGACCGTACGATACTAAGGTTCCTCGTGTTGTCGTCGCCTCTGTCGGGACAATCAAACAATAGAGGTGTTGTCGCAGATTTTATAATACACGTAGAGTCAAGTAAGGTGGCAATGACCCAAGTGATTGAGGCAGACTGCGAGAGTCGGCGTGGTCTAGCCGAGGCTCAGCGCGCGCCCCTCACATGTCTACGATAGTGAACAGTTCAGCCGCTGACAACATGTGGACCATGTCTACGGCTTCGCGTATGCACATGTATGTGCAGACAAAACTAATGTTAAACTTTACAGATAATAGTGGAGGTAATGAAGTCCGTGTCGATGGTGCTATGATCTTAAATATGTCTTACCGGCGAGGTCAATGGAAGCAAACTTTAGACAGTGCAAAGATGAGCGCCGGCCGGTTATATCCTCGGCCTAGATCTGCGGTGTGTAACAAATGGCTAGTATTCATTACCTTCCTCCCCTCGCTTCCGCTCGCCCCGTTGCCCCGTTCCCCCCGTCGCCTCAAAATGTACAAGTTTATTATCTCAGATAAAAAAAAAACATACACTCAACAACAACAACCTCCTTCTTTTTGGAAGTCTGTTGAAAAGTTTAGCAGCTAATCGAAATATTTCTATTGTTTTTAGTGATGTTGAAGTTCTAATCTGAGTAACGACCGCAATCAACCGGTCAAATGTTATCTAAGAAACATCAAACGATGACTTGTGTTACCTGTCTAGAGCTCGATCGGCGTCGTTACGGAGCGAAGGTAGCAGCTTCCAAAGAAGATGTGTTTATTCTGTGTGTCTGTCTGTGGCCCAAACGGATGATCCAATTTTGATGTAGTTTTTAGGGTTCCGCACCTTAAAAGGAACACCTGTCTGTCTGTCCGTATGTCAAGTCCATTTTCCCAGTAACGCGCAAATGTATCTAGTTGAAACATATATCAAATACTACTAAAAATTACTGAGACTTCGCTGTCCATGCGTTCATCCGTCCGTCTGTCTGTCTGTATATCCGCATTCCGCAGGCCTGTATCTGCTGTTATAGGTAGGTACTTGAAATATTCACAAAGTATGGATTTAACATCAAATACTAAAATCATAATAATATTAATTATTAAAGGGGTTCCTCATACAAAAACGAGTTTTTGTCGGCATTTTTTGCTTGAACTTATGAACCATAATAGATAGAGACATGAATTAATATTCATAAAGTATGTAATACTATGGCCGCTATAACAACAATATACTAAAAACAGAATAAAGTTAAAAATAAACTGAGGTCCTCATACAGAAAACGTGTTTTTTCAGGCGTTTTATGCTCGATATTACAAACCGTAAGAGACCGTAGAGATATGAAATTAGCTCATAGTATAGGTATATTATAATTATTGCTATAACATCAAATAATAAAATGTGAATTAAATAAATAATCAAATCCCCATACAAAAATCAATTTTTTCCGGCAAATGTTGTTCAATCGAAACCCTACGTTCGAGTCCGACTCGCACTTGGCCAATTTATTTCCAGTTAATGACGCTATGCAATCAACTTTCATCGGTCTGATCAATTCGAATTAGGTATCCTTTTAATTCATTGATATTGTAAGAACATAGTTTGAAAAACAAACATTGACACGGTAGATATCTCCTAGAATCTGCAGAATACTCAACTCCTCACAATCTTACAGCCGAGATGTCGAGTATGGGCTCATAGGAATGGTTTCAATGAACAGCGTATACATAGATCAGCCGGAGGGGGTGGTTTTAAATGTTGAATGTAAGTATGATTGTTTAAAAAGCCGTGTCGTGGTCTCGTTGGTTATCCACACTTTGAATAGCCACGTGGCTAGAGTTCCGAGCTGAGAAGGGGCGCGACTTTCCTCGTCAGACTGGTACAAGGCGAGTTCGATTGTGTGACAGCGCGAGGTTTACAAACGGCACACAAACAGTGGCGATCAAATGAAACACGATCGTCCTCATAAATCAGCAAGGACGCGGAAACGAGGGCGCGGAAATATGAACGTGCCGAATAAAGGTAACGAGTACACCGGGGAGAGGGGTGACAGGCTCTCATACTGCTCTACCACTACATTTTCACAAGCTTTTATTTTACTTGCCGTCTTGTTATTGTTTGTATATAGGCTAGCGTTGACTTCGATCTCGCCTAGTGGTAAGCGATGCTGTGTCGAAGATGGCTATGCGTGTGTACACTAGGGTTAGAATACCCTGGCTCTCGACGGTTGTATGCTGCCGCAACACGTGTGTACACTAGGGTTAGAATACCCTGGCTCTCGAGGGTTGTATGCTGCCGCAACACTAACAGGCGGCCGATTTTCAACCGACATCCAAAAAGGAGGAGGTTCTCCCTTCGTCCGTACATTTTTTAGGGTTCCGTACGTCAAAAGGAAAAAAGGAACCCTTATAGGATCACTTTGCTGTCCGTATATCTGTCTGTCTGTCTGAGTCTGACTGCGTATGAGTTTTATCAGTATCTCAGAGATATAATGATAAATGTCTCAAACTTGCTACCGAAACTGACTCGCATGGCATGGAAGTGGGTTGTTTTAGTCTTTAAATTATAGGTTATCTTTTTCATGGTAGTAAGCTATTTATGGCAGCAAGTCAAGCGGAACATCGACATAATATGCTCCTCCCACCTGTAATATGTATGTTTGTGTGCATCAGATCTTGGAACCTAAATCCGAACTACTTCCCGACGTTAGATTGAACACAAGTTTGGTACACCTGCGGACACCTGCGTACACCTGCGTACACCTGCGTACACCTGCGTACACCTGCGTATTCGGTGACAATTAATTCAATTAATTTTAAATACATGTCAGAGAAGATTCTCTTTAGATTTGTATAGCAACGCTATGTGGCCGTGTAGAGTTGATAATAGTTTATGGTGCGAGTTGGTGTCGGATGTCAGCGGCAATGTCACCTGCTCATTGTCAGTAATGGGAGAGAATACCGAAGGTCTTGGAGATATGGAGGGCTTTCCTCAGTATGATCAACCCTTCCGCCTCGGTGCGGACTGACCAAAAGGGCGAATAGGGGGCAATGCCCTTGACAAACGGCAAAACCACTCATATCCCTCAGACAAACAGACAAACCACTCCTGATAATAAGTTTTCTCTTACATACATTATCCCTTACTAGATTATTTTAAGTTTCTATTAAAAAGGTTTTCTCGGAAACCGTATAGCAAAACGAAGTGAGCTAAGTAGGATAGTTTAAGATATCTTCTGGATTATAATAAATTTGTTATATAAACTAACCGAAGTATAGTAGTGAGAACTGGAGAAATCGGGCGACGCGCGCGTCCCTCACGAACAAAGGTGTCCGGTCAGATAACATTAGGGTGATTCAGGTGGATTCATACGTATGTTCCGCAGCATTGTGTCCGCGCGGCGAGCGGCGAGCGGCGAGCGGCCCGAGGTGTACGTACTATGGCGGCCCAAAACGGGCGGAGCGACCTCCTTGCCGCCGGATTTATTTTCAGCTTTAGACCTCAATTTATTACTCTACATTCTTTTCCTTAATTGCGTCTGTGGAGCGTTTAAAACCCGCAGTCTCGATCAGGCCACAGAGTACTGAATCACGCTACTACGATCGGGCTCCAGATTTACGCGGACGTGTACGAGTGTCGGAGAAATGCTCGTTTTTAGGTAAACCTCACCGATGCCGACTTTCAATGAAAAAGTAAAAGTCAGTATAAAATAAATTAAGAGTAAAACATATTTTTTTAAACAATCTTTTACCTGGGACAAGGAACTAAATATTAAAAATAAATTCAGGTTAGTATTTTGCGGGAAGGTGCTTACCTATATTCTTAAAAGCTTGAGACACTACCCGTTTTACAAGTTAGGTACTTACTATACTTATATGCCTCAAGCTAAGTACATACCCGCAAAATACTTACTAGGATTTATTATTAACATTTTAGTTCCTTGTTTCAGATAAAAGCTTGTTTTAAAAACATTTTTTACTTTTAATTTTTTTTAACTTTTTGGTAGGTAGGTATAGGTTGCTACTACTACATGAGTATTTAAGAGTAGGCGTGATGTTTTAAAATATTCTATGGATATTATCATGTGATTGTGGGTAAAGTGCTCTTCAAGGCAAAACAATCGAGCCCAAACTCAGTGGGGTTATGTTGTTTTATCACAGAGATGCCGTGGCCACCTTCCAGCTTCAACATCAGACCCTAGATATCATCTAGATGTAAAGTCCTCCTCAAGACGAATCAATCGAACCCAAACTCGGTTGGGTTATGTTGTTTTATCACAGAGATGCCGTGGCCACTTTCCGTCTCCATCATCAGACCAGCTCCATGGTACCATATCATTGTATTGTCACCGAAGATACATAAGTACACCAAATTTGAGTCCAATTGGATATTGGAAAGTGGGTCTAATTTAGCTTCCAAGATTCCACCCAACCATACAGACATACATATATTCATTACAAGTTAAATAAAAGCTTGTAAAAAGTACAGCGATGGCGCTATCAGACGAATAATGTGACTCAGATAATCCTCTATGACTTTTCTCTACGTTTGTTTTGGACTGTTGACTAACAAATTTTTTTAAAAAGGAGGAGGTTCTCAATTTGTCTTTATTATGTTTTCTTTTTTATGTATGTTCCCCGACTTCTCAAAGACGCCTGTACTGATTTAGGAAATACTTTTTTATTGTTTGAAAGGTAGGTAATGCTGAAGCGTCAAAGCATAAGGCTTACCTAAACTGGGCTGATGCTCGAACCTGCAAAACTAGAGATGTACAAGAAAGAACAAAACCTTTAAAAGCCGCTAAGTCTTGCAAAAAGGCTCTCAAGAAGGCTCGCTTCGACCACATACGCCGATTAAATAATACGATAAATACGAACGAATAATACGATAAAACCTGGTATTTTTGGGTATGCAGATGACGTTGTGGAGAGTTATATGTCTCGTGCACGAGCCAGTGCATTACAAATCCAGTCTCATAGAGAAGCAATGGTTCAGCGCTTAAACTTTTCCTTGAAGGCAGTCTCCGATTGGGGCGATGCTAATCTGGTTAAGTTTAATGCTTCTAAATCCCAGGCGTGTCTTTACTTCGCCAAACGGAGTCCATTTCAACTGGCTCCTACTTTCAGGGATGTGTCCGTGCCGATAAATGACCAGCTTGAGCTTCTTGGCATCTCATTAACACCAACTCTCAATTTCGGCTCTTATATTGAATCAATAGACTCCAGAGTCTCGAGCATCGTCGTAAGGTTTGTCAGTTTTTTATCGGATTAATTTAGGAGAGTGTGCATCGGAACTTCATAAATTGATTCCGCTATCCCCATTATAATCGGTCAAGCAGGGATACTAAGAGGCGCCACCGCTTCATTGTGGATATACCATTTACGCGTACAAAGCGATTCGCTTCTTCTTTCATCATACGTACTGCATGGAATTCCCTGCCCCAGTCTGTGTTTCCGATTAGATACAACATAGGGGTCTTCAAGTCGCGAGTGAATAGGTATCTTTTGGGTAAGCGCGTTACATCATCGACCGCATCGTCACTTAACATCAAGTGAGATATTTAAATAAATTTAATAAAAAAGGTATTTTTCCATGTTCCCATTTAAATTCTATTGAGTTTAACGAGTATCTCCAGAGATATGGAAATAAATACCTCAATTTTAGTACTGAAAATAACTAGTCGGTTCTTTTAGTTTTTTAAACGATCAAGTTAGGGACGTTGTAACGGTATCTGACCCTCCCTAGATGTGTTCTGAGACTCGAACAGTGGTACGCCGTGAAGTGAACAGAAGTAGATAGTATGTGACAGTGACCGAGGTCCCACACTCCTCGGCCCGTGCTCTGCTGTAAGTTCGCGCGCTATGCTAATACCATCTCGAGTTCTGTTTCCTTCGGCTATTTAGCATTTCAATCCTGTAATTCTCCACCAATTATGTAAATTAATCACTTTTGACGATCATTAATTAGGCCGAATTTAAGACTTTGTTACTTAACAAGCCGTACTCGAAATATTTGCGCGTTTCACGACTTTTGCAAACGAGAATAATAACTTTATAGCTCACAAAGTATTTAAATCACACTAAAAAATATCACAATTGGTTAAAATGCAATCCATTAATTTCGTCGTATCGATACTCGGTGAGAGCACCTGGGCATGTTTCCCAGGAGGTGCGAGTTCGAATCCTGTCTGTACAATGAAATTTTGGATCGTACGTAACAATGTATAATTATAATTTAATTATAATTTATAGTATTGGGCTAGAGCGTTTGACCACTAAGAGTGACGATGTTGTCGAGCATGGTAGCGCCAATGTTTTGCCAGCTGTCCTCGAGAGCCAGCTCTCATTGCAGACCTAGCGATTGAGAGCTGGCTCTCGAGG
Organism: Cabera pusaria; assembly: GCA_954871355.1. NCBI lineage: Eukaryota > Metazoa > Arthropoda > Insecta > Lepidoptera > Geometridae > Cabera > Cabera pusaria. Next base: position 26,745,413 of record OX940899.1, on the reverse strand, counting down.
ACAGCTGCCGCAACATTGGCGACAGATGACGAACATTGTTAAATGTGCACCTTAGCCCTTTACATATTCGTACTGTCCACTCCGTCCTAAGGCTGTCTGGAAAATATCGCTTTATGCGATAAGACCGCCCATTGTACTAATATACTATTTATTTTAATATGTTAATTATTTATTATTTAATGTTGGTGTACAATAAAGAGTTATCATTCATTCATTATTTTTTTAAAGCTCACTAGCAAAGCGGGTTGTACATTACTTAGAGTAGTCTTGTCCTTGCAACTAAATTAAAATATGCTTGCATCTGGAGTGGGTTCACGTCAATAGTGCAATGGGTAGGGATTACTGGGGATCGAACTCACGACCTCTCGATCGCTAGGCCGACGCCTTAGCCATTGGGCTATTGCCGCTTATGTTTTTTTTTACCCAAAAGCCACAGTGAAAATGTGCAATAGAATGGTGCATGGTTGGTATTTGAACCCACTTTCTCTGGCATCAAAACTGACCATCTCCCAATGGAAGCAGTAGTTTAGGATGCGATTATAATAAGAGCTTGAGTTAGTGTATTGTAGTGGCGTTACGTAGTATTATTATCTGTTCTGTGGTGGCTTGTTCATTAGATCGTGAACAGTTGGAGGATGCGAGTATATCCGTGACGTGCGGCGTGCGAGTGTATCCGTGACGTGCGGCGTGCGAGTGTATCCGTGACGTGCGGCGTGCGAGTGTATCCATGACGTGCGGCGTGCGAGTGTATACGTGACGTGCGGCGTGCGAGTGTATCCGTGACGTGCGGCGTGCGAGTGTATCCGTGACGTGCGGCGTGCGAGTGTATCCGTGACGTGCGGCGTGCGAGTGTATCCGTGACGTGCGGCGTGCGAGTGTATCCGTGACGTGCGGCGTGCGAGTGTATCCGTGATGTGCGGCGTGCGAGTGTATCTGTGACGTGCGGCGTGCGAGTATATCCGTGACGTGCGGCGTGCGAGTGTATCCGTGACGTGCGGCGTGCGAGTGTATCCGTGACGTGCGGCGTGCGAGTGTATCCGTGATGTGCGGCGTGCGAGTGTATCCGTGACGTGCGGCGTGCGAGTGTATCCGTGACGTGCGGCGTGCCAGTGTATCCGTGACGTGCGGCGTGCGAGTGCGTCCCGCGGGATGCACGGATGCGGATACGGATAATCACAATGACAGGCACAACTCTCTCACTATTGCTGTGAACTAGCGCACGCGACTGATGAGTACGCAATGTACGCGTTCGTTTGGTAAAGAAACATTTACATTCTACACGCATGAGGGATGAGAACGTCGCTAAATTGTGCCTACAGAGGAGTGTGGTGTGACGACTGTGACGATTATCAAAGTTAGAATTTTTATGGAAAAACAGAAATATGGAAGAAACTAAAATAATGTGTCATGAGTAAACTTGTGGTTGAATGTCGACCACTGAGAGACTACTAGCGGCTATAAGTCTCTCGTATTTATGTATTAAATATGCCCCGCGGCATCTCCTACTTTTAAAAGTACTTCAAATAAATAATAGTTTAAAAAAACTAAAAAACACGCTTTTTATAGAAAACCGAACTAAAAATAGAAAATAAATTTTAATAAATTTAAATTAAGAATAGTGTTTAAAATTTCAATAAATATAAATTAATAATAGTGTGAATAAAATAAAAAAAAAAAAATTTTGAAAAAAGCGTGAGGTGCATGGTGTCAATAGTTATAATATAAATATTTTATTGACAGATATGAGTAGAGTGATTATCATTTTGATAATATCTTAAAAGCTCCCCACGCTTATAATAATAATTTTTTTTTAAATTATAAGCGTGGCGAGCTTTTATTTATTTTCTACTTTTTAAACTATTATTTATTTCCTACTTTTTAGTTGAAAAATGGAATATTTTTTTATTAAATTAGTGTATTGTCATCGGTCCTCGATAAATCTACAAAGTTTGAACGAAATCTGGCCGTTTAAAGTGGGTCAAAATCGCGCCCAAAGAAGTCGGTTAAAAACATATAAACATACAGGTGAAGCTAATAAAAAGCTAATAAAAAGGATCCTATAGCCGCACAGGTAGTAGACTACCTGTGCGGTAAATTGCATCCATATCTGTTCAATGTTTTGCGCAATGAACAGACATTTACTTCACATTTATATGTATACTTCCTTGTACATAAAATTAGCGCAAGTGACGCTCTGCTGTCTCTACATTTAATAAACTTTACTAAAGTAATTTAAAGAACTAGGGCTTAGCCGGCTAATTCGGTCCCAAATGTAATATACGATCCGAACATTATCTTGCGAGCGATACTGTGTATTGTGAGATGTAACGAGAGTGCACGGACGGAGGGCTGCGACGAGTGCAGCAGATACCTCAGGCAGATACAAATAAAATGTGTATCCGTCATATTGTACAAGTTTAGAGCGGGTTGTGTGCGGCGTGACGTCACTCGCACCGCAACCCCGCAGGCAGCGGGGGGCCGGCAGGGGAGGAAAGGGGGTGAGACTGTGGCGCCCCGCTCCGCGCTCTAAAACGGATCCCTTTACAATATTTCTTTTCCACTTCAAATGAGAATATCTCGCGGCATTGTGAACTATCCATGCTCTCCGGAAGAACATTTATCGTCAGATAGTTTTTAAGCTCGGTTCGTATCGCATTTTAAATATTAAAATGATATTGGGCATGCGACCGACTGCCCCTGGTGGCGGTGGACAGCGCTGCACCGTCGACTGCCCCTGGTGGCGGTGGACAGCGCTGCACCGTCGACTGCCCCTGGTGGCGGTGGACAGCGCTGCACCGTCGACTGCCCCTGGTGGCGGTGGACAGCGCTGCACCGTCGACTGCCCCTGGTGGCGGTGGACAGCGCTGCACCGTCGACTGCCCCTGGTGGCGGTGGACAGCGCTGCACCGTCGACTGCCCCTGGTGGCGGTGGACAGCGCTGCACCGTCGACTGCCCCTGGTGGCGGTGGACAGCGCTGCACCGTCGACTGCCCCTGGTGGCGGTGGACAGCGCTGCACCGTCGACTGCCCCTGGTGGCGGTGGACAGCGCTGCACCGTCGACTGCCCCTGGTGGCGGTGGACAGCGCTGCACCGTCGACTGCCCCTGGTGGCGGTGGACAGCGCTGCACCGTCGACTGCCCCTGGTGGCGGTGGACAGCGCTGCACCGTCGACTGCCCCTGGTGGCGGTGGACAGCGCTGCACCGTCGACTGCCCCTGGTGGCGGTGGACAGCGCTGCACCGTCGACTGCCCCTGGTGGCGGTGGACAGCGCTGCACCGCCAACTGCTCGGCTAGTGTTTATATACTTAGATACCAGTGTTTGCTATAATCGTGTTGTATACATCTCATACTATAAGAATCTTTGTCCTGACATACTGACTGACTGACTGACAGACAACGCACAGCCTAAACCACTGGTCGGAATTTGGAAGGTATATTTGTCTTAGTACGTAAGGGTGTACTAAGAAAGGATTTTCCATAATTCACCCCTTAGGGGGATGAAATTGGGGTTCAAAGTTTGTATGGAGAAACAAGATTAGATAGTCTTTTATATTCGAAACTTAATACATGTACTTAATTAAGTAAATACGTATTTCAGGCTCTTTCGAAATTCCACCCCTAAAAGGATAAACTAGGATAACAAAGTCTTAAAATCAATATTTTTTCGGATTGCGCTGAAATTTTGAATGCAGATAGTCATTATGACGTAGGTATCCGCTCAGAAAGGATTTTCTAAAAATTCCTCCCGGATGCGGAACGGGGATTCAAAGTTTGTATGTCTAAACAAGATGAGATAAAGTACGTGTTGTAGGATTTTTCGAAATGGGGTAGGTAACAAAGTCTGAAAATTTGGGTTTTGCGGGTTTTATAAATATGAATCCCGAATCGTCTTAGTCACGCGATAACATGAGAACAGGTGAACCGATTTAGCTAATTCTTATTTGATGTCTTTAATGATTGAATCGTTTTTACAAAAGAATAGTTTTAAGTAAAAAAAAAAGTTTTTAACGCTGACGAAGCTGCGGGGCACTTCTAGTATAATATAAAGGTATTGGTAGCTACGAGTAGAGCGAGTCGATGTCAATATTAAGATTACCAGCTCCTTCCTGTCTGTGGAATGAAAGAAAGTGATAACCGACATGAACAAAAAAAATGTTAAGATGTCATGTTCGTGTGTACCTATATATATTTTGTTACGTATTTACAGCCATAACTTTGCTGCTTTTAAGGTATATAATAATATACCTTATGGTGTTCCGGCAGCATACAGCCCTCGAGAGTCAGACTATTGTAGAGCTAGCGAGTCAGACTATTATAGACCTCGAGAGTCAGACTATTGTAGAGCTAGCGGGTTCATCAGGTTCGAGCACATCATCGCTAACCGCCAGGAGAAATAGTGATCGAACGTTAGCTTATAAGATGTAAAACGAAAACAAAGCTTGATTTTAAGTTTTCTTATTGCATTAATGGAACAAGTAAAAGAGTTTGTGCGCGTGTGTTCTAAGTTTACAAGAGATAGTAAGTGTTCTAAGTTTACAAGAGATAGCAAGTATGAAAGTGATATTGAACGAAATTGATATTTCTATTTTCTTGAATCGCCTTCATTCGGGTTTCATGAGTCACGCCTTATTGTATTGATAATTTATTTCTTTTTTAAATATAATGTTTTCAAAATTAAAAAAAATTAAAGAATAACAGCGTAAAAGATCGGGAGTCAGTCTATTGTAAGCTGGACAATGTGATACATAAAAAATGTTAGAGTAATTCTATAAGTTCTAGAGACGGAAATATGAGATGCCGACGCCGCACATGGTGCCGCCGGTAAAATTGCGAGCCTATTCAGAGGCTACGCAATTTAAAAATGAAGAAGCTGACGCCCCTGACTGAATGACCAGTCTACGAGAGTTTTCTGCGGCGTCCTGCTGCGTGGGACCGACCACCCAATACACGATTCAGTCGCTAATATATCTACAAGTAAAACAGTGATTTACTGTTTTCGCATGATGTAAGACAACGATCTCATCTAGCTGTGATGATTATAAAGGCTACTAGATTGGATATACATCAGTGAAGTTTATTGACGAACGTTTAGTGTAGTGTTTTAAGTTAAGTATTTGTGAGTCGATATAACTATAACTGTAACTTGTTGTTCTTAATTTAGTCTAGGTTCCCTCTATACAGGTAGCAAAAGGTAGGCGCTCCGTAACGCTACATTCCGGTACGTTACAAGAGTTTTGGCAGGAAATCAAGTGATGGGGTACCAGATAACTTTATGCGTAGTCAGAACATCATATAATTTCACCCCATCTTTAAATCTGCACTATAACCTTGTACTATTCAGTATTCTGTGCTATAACTGTATGGTGTTCCGGCTGCACAAAATAAACACGTATGCTTAAAAATGTGTACAATTATTTGTTTAGTTGTATTGATAGTAGTGTATCTGTGTATATATTTGGGTGTATGTGAGTATATATGTATATGATATGTGTATGTATATGTATAACTTATATAATAGCTTAATATTTTGTTTTATTTTCATACTATTATTTTTGTTTTCTTATTTTCTAAAGATATTTTTAATTTCAAATTTTTGCAACACCACCTACCTATGAAAATCTATTTTCTATTCCTCTCCATACCCGGTTGTCTGGGAGAATCGCTTTTAGCGATAAGACCGGAATTTGTACTCATTCTTATAATTTGTGTCTGTTTCAATCTGTTATATGTTCTTGATGTGCAAATAAAGAGTTATTGTATTGTATTGTATTGATAGCAGGGACGTGCTCATATATTTGCCACGCGCGAATACGAATCTGGATATTGGTTGCAGGCGTTACCTTCGTGCAATATTCGTATAGCGATAATAATCGTTTTCGTATAGCGGTGGGATTGCCTATTGGGCATCTCTAAAACTGCACCTCTGCCGCTGTGGTGATGAGGTGGATACACTGACTTCATTTTTTTAGTCATAGTTCATTATTTTAGTTTTATTTTATTAAACTTTGAAAGTGTTTATTTGAAAGAATGAATATAAAATAAATGTGTTTATTTTAAATTTAGATATTCAGATATAGTGGCAGCATTTTTAAGTCGGTTCTTTTTTAACAAACTTCAAAAAAGGTGGAAGTTTGTCAATTCGACCGTATATATTAGGTATGTATATATATTTAAGTTTGTTCGCGGATAACTTCGTCGTTTATGAGCCGAATTTGATTAATCTTTTTTTGTTGGAAAGGAGATTTATTTATTTATTTTATTTTTATTTATTTATTTATTTATTTCACAACAATTAGGATAAGTATTACAGTTTCCCAATTCACTTACCTAATCTAATCTTGTATATAATTATATCTATCTCTAAATATAATTTTTATTTTTTTTAAAACTAACAATTTAAAAGTAAAAGCAATACACTTGATGATATCTCAAGTGTGGTACCATGGTAATTTTATCTAGGTCTAATAAGTATCTCCCTAGATATGGAAATAAACACCTCAAAATTGGTACTGAAAATTAATAGCGCGGCATTGAAGTTGGTTATTTTTAGTTTTTTCAACGATCTTATAAATGTTTGTAATACGGTGCACTCGTTGTTCGAGCCTCCAGGGACGTTCCTTGTTGTACTAGCTCCGTGAGCGGCTAAGCTTTCTCATCTATTTGGCGTATATATCTAATTAACTTATAGTTGTGCATGTCTTGTTTTCGTGTACAAACTTTACTACAGCACTCAGCAACGTTGATCTACTAGCCATCCTTGCATTTGGTCGGTGAGAGCATCGAAGGTACAGATTAATTTGCTCTTCCTCTTTGCTGTGTGTTTGCATCTTTCGAAGCTTCACATCACATCATTACTAACTATCTATGTTTATTATTATTATTATACAGTCCACATCCTCCTCTTAAAATGTTTTGTGAATTACAGAATACGCTGGTTTTCATTTCGGGTAACACGATAAAAAATGCGCACCTGACGAAACCATGTCTAGCGCGAGGCGGCGCGCGACCTGCTCAAAGCTTTGTGCCGCCATACAGCGGCGCCGATGCCCGCTACAATGGAACATTTTTTTCTCAAAAATGTTATTTGGTGCCGCATATTTTGCGAGGCGCTTGCCTGCCTGCTTGTTTGAGATTCTGACCAACATTTGATGCGTCGTTAGCAGCTGTACATATTTGTAGGCAATTTAAAATGTTTATTCAAACTTTATTTTCATAGATAAAACATATTGTATGTAGTATGTACTATTATAAAACAATCATGATCAGCTGACGCTCAAGCCCGCTCACCGCCGGGCGCCCGCCTCCTCCCTCCTCCATCCCACATCACTTATTCCTGGTCTGAGCTACTCTTGGCCATGTCTTGTCTTTTCATTTATGCTTAATAGGCAAACGATTGACCACTATCTCACCTCATGTCAAGGGACTATGTGGTCTAAGATAGCTGTGGCACGCTCGCCTAGAAGATACCTATCCAGTCGCGACTTGAATACCCCTGGTGGTAGTTATCGGGAAACGCAGACTCAGGCAAACCAGCGTCTGCCTACTTCTCGACGTGGACAACCCACCTCTGTAGTCTCTGGTCTTCCGCTGTCTCGTACGTACAGTGAACCGTGTTCGTTCGTTAAATCCGGAAACTTTGCGGCCGCTTCTGTTGCGTCGTTGTTGTTGGCTCGTGCTCCGGCCAGAACGAGCCGATTGTATTATTGTGCTGCCGACAGATACGCTGTATAATATTATCTAGTACAGAAACGATAATACTTTGCATTAAGTAATTAGAGAGTGTCGCTCTGGGTGTTCATGAGGTTATTACGACAGCAAAAACAATCAAATCACCAGATGGAGCCGAACGCTGATTGAAAACGATCCGAGGGCACTGCGGGGGTGGAGACGGGACGGAAGGCAGCTTCATAAATATAAAAATTGGGCCATAAATCCCACAATTCGCCTGTTCCGCGCTACAAACAGGGATAACTCTTGTTTTTTTCATGGGCTGTAAAAATACCTATATTGTAAATTGGAGGACCGTAACGAGTCCCGCTCGGCCGCTTCGTTTCTAACTCACACTCACACGATCCGACCGATCTTCACTCGCCAGCTCGCTGCGCGTAGCACATACTGATACGCTATACGCTTCTTTGCTGTGCTGCCGCTAATTTAAACGCTATCACAATAGTCGCTATCATAATAGTACGATTCCCACTAGAAACAAAATGGGTGGTTGTCTTTTCCTCGGATCGGTCCTCTCGACCGCTACGCGACCTCAAATAAAGTTCAACGCGGCCCGACGTAGCTCTGTGGCTGCAACGATGCCACGATTCAAGCCCGGGGTCTACGGCGTAGGCCGTTACGAGGATACGATAGTGTTGTATAGGATATGTAACTGCGGCGTGCATCGTTAAACTTTAAGCGACCGCCGATTTGAACCGATGCCCGACAGTTACAAATCGATCGATATCAGGTAAACACGAAGGGAAATGAATTCGGCGTTATATCGTCAGCATTGAAACAAAGCGGCGTCGGCACGCGACGTGACAGCGCGCGCGGCCGATGTCCGCAAAGCACGTGCCATACACGACACGATCACATCACGCTGCCGGGGAAGGGACGTGCGTCTGTATCCGAATAGATTCCATTATACACATTTCAAGGGTTTGCAACGATCTAATCCTTCAAAAAGCCACATTACAGGCGGCTCCCGCTAAATTCAACATTATTTTGTCTCACTCGAAATAAATCAATCGTAATGTGCTATTTTGACAGCGAGAAAATACGATTCCGAGGCGTAATATTATATTCATCGCGGCGGAGGAGGATGAATATCCAGCGGAGTACAAGTGGCGGGTCGTGCGGGCTGCGCGGGCCCTTGCAGGCCGTCGTGGCAGGCAGTACAAGTGGCGGGTCGTGCGGGCTGCGCGGGCCCTCGCAGGCCGTCGTGGCAGGCAGTACAAGTGGCGGGTCGTGAGGGCTGCGCGGGCCCTCGCAGGCCGTCGTGGCAGGCAGTAAAAGTGGCGGGTCGTGCGGGCTGCGCGGGCCCTCGCAGGCCGTCGTGGCAGGCAGTACAAGTGGCGGGTCGTGCGGGCTGCGCGGGCCCTCGCAGGCCGTCGTGGCAGGCAGTACAAGTGGCGGGTCGTGCGGGCTGCGCGGGCCCTCGCAGGCCGTCGTGGCAGGCAGTACAAGTGGCGGGTCGTGCGGGCTGCGCGGGCCCTCGCAGGCCGTCGTGGCAGGCAGTACAAGTGGCGGGTCGTGCGGGCTGCGCGGGCCCTCGCAGGCCGTCGTGGCAGGCAGTACAAGTGGCGGGTCGTGCGGGCTGCGCGGGCCCTCGCAGGCCGTCGTGGCAGGCAGTACAAGTGGCGGGTCGTGCGGGCTGCGCGGGCCCTCGCAGGCCGTCGTGGACCGCCGCGGCTCGTTTATAATTGTCGCGTAATCTTGATTGGTTATTGTCACGAGCGGCGCGCCACTAAAGTATTAAGAGGCAATTCTCTGCAAATGAATGTCGCCGCGAGGAGCCGCCCGCCCCGGCCGGGATCATTAGCGCCCCGTCCTCGGTTACATATTCATAACGGTCGCAGTGAACGATCACCGTCGGATCCGAACTTATAACATTATGCTCTGCCACATGTTGTCAGTAGGTATTACCTATTGTAGTGTCTATTCCTGGTTGTATGACTGTGCAGATTTTGAGTCGAATCTTTTTGTTAAATGCTACAAGTGTATTGAAAACGACTCTGCCTAGGAACACCTAAAAATTGGATCCAATTTTCGAAATACTTCGGCTTAACGATAAATGGCAAAAGAAATGAAGTTGGCATAGTACCAATTCGAATTGCGTGGAGCGTTTCTAACTAAAAGACATTATTTTTATGATACAGGCAACATGACAAGCACAACACTCGCCCGATGGTTAGCGGATGACGTTTACTTATCACGGCCAAAGAGCTGGCGCGGGCAAGGCATCAGTTTCGCCATTCAAAAAGGTAATGTCCCCAGCTTGTTACCCGACTAAAGGGAAGCAAAAACGAGAGTTATTTTTTTGACCGGTATGTGTGTATGTATGTGTGTATGTTCATCTTTTCCTTCATAACTTCTTACCTACTTATTTTAATTTGACAAATAAGGTGTCGTTGGAACTGAATTTGTTCGCTGGATTGGCTATGTGACGTCACATTAAATAAAAATGGCGCCTTCTAGAGGCTACGAAGTCAAGAACAACATTTTTTTGCCGTACCCCATCATGTGTGTGGTCATTAAACATGAATTTTAAAATGAAGGTAGGGCTTGCTACATCATATTTTTGTCAAGGGTACCGTTTTGTGAGGTTATTTCTTGCAAAAAAAATCATGAAAACTAATTATTATCCAACTACGGTGTCGCAAAGAAGCAAAAGGGAGGGTAATGTGTTTGTTGATCGTATGTACGTATGCATTTATGCAAAAACTCCAAAATATTTATCATAAAAAATAAGTTCAAAAACTAAAACCTGACTACAAAAACTCATCACGATCTAAAAAGTATTAAACAAGGAAATATTCTAATTTGAAATTGTTATATACAAAGTATTCGATATATCATGTATTAAATAAACAAATTACATGTACTAAATATTTGATTGTGTTTCATAGACATTCATAGAGGCGTTCAGAAGATAGCCGAGGTCGTATGCCACCCACCGTAACAAAACAATACATTCTGCTCAGAAGCTCGGTCGGTACATGTACACGGTACCTCACGAGTCGAGCGGCAGGAAACACCTGACGGCGCGTCTGGTCGCGGCCGCGGCGCTCGACCCCGCGACCTCGCCGCGGCCCGCTCCGCGCCGCTCTCACCGCTTGCACCGCTCGCACCGCACGCGTCTAATCGCCGGTATAATCACCTCCCGCGTGCGCGTGCAATAACCGGTGAGATTAAGCGCTATATCATTAACAATCGTAATCGTTCGCCTTTTCAATGGCACCTGCGGGTGCTTATTCTACTTCTTACTGTGCATTTGTTTAATCCGTCAGATAGATTTACTTCTGAATATCTTCAAATGTATATGACTAGCCGATTTCCGTGGCTTTGCTAATGTTAGCATGACCTGATGTATGATATGTCTTATTAAATACATCATAGACTGTTTTAAGGCTTTTCATACAAGTTTGCTGGCCTTTACATACAAATAAATCGACTGTTGCATCATACATTGGGTAGGATAATATTTTTGTTCGTCTTGGAACCAATTAGTTCCGTATTGTACGTTACACTTCAGACGCTCGGCGGATGGAAGCTACACAGTAAACACTGTAACCGCAACGAAAAATGCTGACCGCTGTAGTATAGCAGAGCGGCGCGTGTAATGTTCCTGTCTTTGGCATCGTTTCTCGTTTTGTCGTCATTTTTCGTCGTCATTAACTATCATCTCACCTGCTATAAGTGCCGATACAATCGACGATGTAGCACGCTTTGTGCCTTCATCATTATCGTTAGCCTATATCCATCCACTGCCGGACATAGGCTTAAAGTTTGATATAATAAGTCATTTATAATATACAGTAGTAACTAATATCACATGAGTAAAGAAACGGAATAATATCTTTGATCCTTAAAGCTCTGTACCCCGAGCACGAAAAACTTGCGAAAAAGTATTCGTATCGTCATCGACTTGAAAATGTATGAAATTTGTACAGCGCCCCTATCGTGCGTAAAAGTAACTAAATTCGGCAGCACGAACAATTTTGATTTGCTTCGTATCGCAAACGTATCGTTACGTAAACGATACTTGAGATTTTATTAACAAAATGCAAGCATGAACTTAATTTTGACGTACGGTAATGTTAATTTCGAAGGCTGGCTATCAAGCATAGTCGAATATTTTTTCACTTAGGATTTTCCGGTGAGAAAAGTTTCGAAACTTTTTTTAACTGCATAAAACATATTTTTTGCGTGTATTGAATGCAAATACCGCCCGCTTTACCAACGTCGTTCTCTTTATTATCTTCTTGCTGCAAGTTTACTTGAAATTAAGGGAAAATAAAAACATAAAAAACAACTTAAAAAATCTTTCCTCATAGTTAATCCTCCTTCGAGTTAATAAAACCTTCGTTCCAAGTTGACAAGTTTCATCGTTGTCACCGACCATATTTGATTATCAAACTTCAAATTCGACACTGTCACTATGTCATCCATCCATGTAAATAAATAAAATATACCAAGTGTGAGTCGGGTTTCCACCAAGGGTTCCGCACAACACAATGTAATAATAAATATATGAAACTCTTAATTCGCCACAACACTCTTCAATTATATGAACACTATGGCTCAATGCATATTGAATAGGCAGCGACGCAACGCGCCAAGACGATCAGAAATGACAAGACATTATAAACCTTATGAACAATGTAACAAGACAAAGAAACACTTGATAGAATGAACGAGGTGTGGGTACGTAGTATTATTAAGTATTCTGTGATGTGGGGAAGCCTCGAGCCGTCGTTTTCCTTTCGAAATACGAAACCCAAACTCCAAAGAATCAAGTCTTTGGTGACGCTATATCTTTCGTTCATAAACTGATATATGTATTTTCAAAGGTATTCATAATTATTCTATTTTTCAAATAAAATGCATTTTAATATCTCTCATACCGTATTTGAAGATGTTTAATCTGTTAAAGTACTTTTTTAAATATAATTTCCGATAAATAGAAAGATAAGCCAGAAGTAATAAAAAGCTCACTGTTCAATTTAATTTCTGAACGAATAATTCATTCAATAAGACGTTCATTTCATTCACAACGGCTCGTCCCTACTTACATTAGGATGACGCTACTAACATAATCGTATCGAGCTCTCGATAGCTGTCAGAGTGTGCTTCGTGCTGCCGCCTATCGTAACACCACGTTATTGTATCGTCGACTCGATACCTTTACGATACGAATTCGATGATTTTTCGTGCTCGGGGTACTGATATAAATCGGTCTAGAATTTATCTAGACTACAATAATAATAAATAATATGAATATCTGGACACTAGATATTTGATTAATTAATAACAAACTGCGTTAGTCCCTCTACTAAGGCTGTACTTTGTAACTACTGATTAGTATAAGTACATACAAATAAGTAGTTTAAAAGTAGACAAACAATAGAGCAGCACCGATGTAGACAGTGTGCTGCTGTGTAGAGTGAGCATGCGGCGCGGTGATCGGAGCGAGGTCGGCGTGTACTCGGCTGTGTCGGAGGCAGGCCGCGGCTTCTGCACCAGATTGTGTGGCCAGTTGGCCACTACGGCACAAATTCGCTGCGCCGCTGCGTCATAGTACAGAAATTAACGCTCTCAATACAATAATCAAAGGCAGAGCCACGAACCGAAAAAAAATATATAAAAAGTCAAAATAATCAAAACACATATAATTAAGCACGACGAGGTTTGAACCCAAAACTCGTATAGTGATCAGCTTATAGTGAGCGCGGCTATTTCGATTGATCGCGCAACAACACATCATATAGACAATAAGTTATTTTTAGCGTTCCGTACCTCAAAAGGTAAGAAAGTAACACTTATAAGATCACTTTCTTGTCCGTCTGTCCGTCTGTCTGTCCGTCTGCCCGTTTGTCTGTCCTTGTGCCAGCACCGATTTTCTCAGGAACGGGTGGACCTAGCAAGTTGAAATTTATACCAGAAAATCAAGGTCCTGCGTCAACACGATAAAAAGATATGGGCAAATTTATGATTTTATGATTGGTAGTTGGTGCAATACATTTTCAATGCATCGAACTACAAAGTTAAGTTTGTCCCTTAACCTAGTCTGAGAAGTTGGTACGGAAGCCTCGGTGGGCGAGTCCAACTCGACTTGGCTGGTTTTATTTTATTTCTATGAAGTTTTAATCAGGAGTTTTCCAGTAGTTTTTGACGTATCTTATATAATACAGACATCGGGTTGCACACACTATCCTCATGAACTAACATTAAGTGTCCAGTCACGTCTGATTGCCTTTATACTAGCCGCTAGGTACAGCCTTTATACTAGCCGCTAGATACAGCCTTTATACTAGCCGCTAGGTACAGCCTTTATACTAGCCGCTAGGTACAGCCTTTATACTAGCCGCTAGGTACAGCCTTTATACTAGCCGCTAGGTACAGCCTTTATACTAGCCGCTAGATACAGCCTTTATACTAGCCGCTAGGTACAGCCTTTATACTAGCCGCTAGATACAGCCTTTATACTAGCCGCTAGGTACAGCCTTTATACTAGCCGCTAAGTACAGCCTTTATACTAGCCGCTAGGTACAGCCTTTATACTAGCCGCTAGGTACAGCCTTTATACTAGCCGCTAGGTACAGCCTTTATACTAGCCGCTAGGTACAGCCTTTATACTAGCCGCTAGGTACAGCCTTTATACTAGCCGCTAGGTACAGCCTTTATACTAGCCGCTAGGTACAGCCTTTATACTAGCCGCTAGGTACAGCCTTTATACTAGCCGCTAGGTACAGCCTTTATACTATCCGCTATGTACAGAGAAATACTCAATTTATTCTTTCAAGAGTTTTAGTGATATTGTGTGAGGTTTTTTATAAAACTTTTTTGATGTCCTTGAACTCAAAACCTGGAACCGAATTTCATCGAGTCGACTCTCGCTAACATAATTCGTATTGAACAGAATATTGATAACTTATTTATTGAATTTCTCCAACTAAAACTATCTTCAATTTAAATCGGGAGTGAGTGAGCAAGTATATGTATGTCCGGCATTTAAACCGAAGTTCCACGTTTTCGTTATTAGATTGCGATGAAGTCGCGTCGGTGAAGTTTTTCTCGTTTATCTTTAGATTGTCTCCGACATTGACTGACGCTCGACCGGTGTCATCTCAAGCGAGATCGGTATTTATATAAAGTAGAGTGAGGCGGCGGTGCGCTGAGGCAGCGAGGAAGGGGCTCGGGGCAGTGTGCACCGGTGCGGAGGCCCCGACTGTTTATTTAGCTCATTATCGCGGCGCACGACGACATTGCTCGTGTCTAATGACAAATTACAGGACAAAGAAAACTGCTCCCGGAGCCAGGAAATTGCCTTCTTTAGCCGCGCGGCCCGCGGGTGGCTGGCGGCGGGGAACTATACACATACACGTACATTGGGCAAGCTGGAGATTAGATAGGATTGGCACGATTTCATTTCTATTTCCGGTTTGCAATTTTTCACATAGTGGTCTGCGAGAGCTTTGTGCTTTTGTAAAGTTTCGGCACCAATGATGTTGACCGTTGATTAGTATCTAATACATAAAATTCATAATTCGGACGCTCTAATGTAGCTTTTTATGATTAAATAATAAAGATGCTCGCCTGATGGTAAGCGATGATGAATACATGAACTGTGGCATCTAAAACCCTGGTGTCACAATTTCGCGGGTCACTTGCACCTCTTAGGTGCTCAGTCGTTTTAAAAATAATTTTTATTAATTTTTAATAACCGAATGTTGAAACTGCGATTGTAGTGCAAGTACTCAGTATTGACATACGCAGTAGAGGTACTGCGTCGTATTTTAGAACATACTACACACGAGCCGTCCGCAGTCCCAGGCTTCCAGCCCCCGGCCCCGGTATGTGAGACACGTCGCGCTCAGCGGGCAGGGAGGGGGATTGGGAGGGCGGGATGACGGCAGGTACGTCGCAGTTTTCGGACACTCGCTGACATGTCTTTGATCGGAACAGACATTCTTCTTTCGTGTTCTGGCGTTGGAGTGCGCGGTATGACACCAGAGTTATGACGCGTGGCACCTGTTCGGAAAGCGGACTCCGTTATTTCTTGCTTTGTACAGACCCACTATCATATTGATGAGGACGTTAGCCGCGCACGCTGCAATCAATATTCGAATCTGCTGTCGGCCCGAGAACATTTCCGGAACGATATGATTCGATCTCGATCGGAGCTCGTAATGCTGTCATAAAATGAGGTCGTGGTTACGGCGACATCCCGCCGAATGATGCCGGCTTGTTAGCCCGAGCCGCAGGAAACAACCGATAAAACGGCAGAGAGTCGCGGCGCGCTGCATCCGCGGGTCAATACTTACACGTTTACGAGGTCTCGTAAACCTCATCCCCATTATCGCGCCGGAATCGCGCGATATTACTCTCGCCCGTGACGTGATATACCAAGCTTTTATTTCTCTAGCGCTCGTTATGATTTTTTATTCATCTACGAGGGACCGAACGCTGTAAATTATATGAATAATAGAGAGAGCGGCGCAGGCGTACGCTCAGGCTCGCATCGCGGCCCGCAACCGATAGATTCCCGCCCGCAGCGGCCCGCCGCCGACGTCGTCAGCGTCCAGCCGGCGCACGACGAGGACTCCGATAAAGAAAGGGAACTAGAGCGAATGAATAATAACTTAATAAAATTTCAGGTCACGATTTCTTCGAACGTCGCAGTTCGTTTCGGAGTGCCAGAGATATATCGCTCTTAATAGCCCATTAATTTCAGTTTGCCGCGTTCGGACACTCGTATTATATTTTATTTAGGCGCGAAAATGTCTCGTTTTACCCTTTGGTGTGTCCCTACGACGTCACCTGCGGTAAATGAACATTTATTAACTTTTTATGGTTCCGTACCTCAAAAGGAAAAAAGGAACCCTTATAGGATCACTTTGGTGTGCGTTAATTTCATTTATTTATAACTTTTCTTTCATAAAAACACAACAAAATAAGATTTAGTCTAAATCAGTCCACCCCGTCATCCTACTATCCTACTTCCTACTTCCTACAATCCTACTTCCTACTTCCTACTATCCTTCCTACTATAATATTATAAATGCGAAAGTAAGTGTGTGTGTGTGTGTGAATGTTTGTTACCACGTATCTCGATAACCACTAATCCAATTTTGATGAAATTAAAAACGTAGATAGTGTAGGTTCTAACTTAAGACATAGGCTAATCTTATTTCTGGAAATCATCCCCTAAAGGGGTTAAATAGGGTGATAAAGTTTCTATGGAAAATTTTATTCCTTGGGCCGATTTACTCAAAACTCGGTACAATTATACCTAAAAACAAATAATGATACACGTGTATTTCATTTTTTCAAAACTACCCCTAGGGGGCTTGAAAAATGATTTTTCTTTGTAAAAATTATAAAAAAATCAGTAATATTTCTTTTCACGTATTCCTTTGTCTGATTCACTCAAAACTCGGTACAAACAAACCTTAAAACAAATAATGAGACACGTGTTTTATATTTCCTTAAACCTACCCCTAAGGGGGGTGTAAAATGATTTTGTTTGGAAAAGTCATAGAAAATTCAGTAATGTTTGTTTCCACATATTCCTTAGTCCGATTCACTCAATACTCGGTACATATAATCTATAAAACAAATAATGATACATATGTATTTCATTTTTTTAAAACTACCCCTAGGGGGCTTGAAAAATGAATTTTCTTTGTAAAATTTATATAAAAATCAGTAATATTTGTTTTCACGTATTCCTTGGTCCGATTCACTCAAAACTCGGTACATATAATCTATAAAACAAATAATGATACACGTGTATTTCATTTTTTTTAAAACTTAAAAACTTAAAAACTACCCCTAGGGAACTTGAAAAATGAATTTTCTTTGTAAAATTTATATAAAAATCAGTAATATTTGTTTTCACTTATTCCTTTGTTCTATTCACTCAAAACTCGGTACAAACAAACCTTAAAACAAATAATGATACACGTGTTTTTATTTTTTTTAATCTATCCCTAAAGGGAGTGTAAAATGATTTTATTTTGAAAAATCAATAGAAAATTAAGTAATGTTCGTTTTCACGTATTCCTTGGTCCGATTTACTCACAACTCGGTACATATAATTTATAAAACAAATAATGAGACACGTATTTTTTTATTTTCCAAATCTACCCCTAGGGGGTGTGTACAATGAATTTTGCTTGAAAAAATCATAGAAAATCCAGTCATGTTTGTTTCGACGTATTTGCATAACTAATTAACCGATTTCAATGAAATTTGAAACGTAGATAGTGTAAGTTTTGAAATAATACATAGGTTAAATTGATTTTCAACATTCAACCCCTGAAGGGGTTACATGGGGTGATAAAGTTTTAATGAAAAATGTTATTCCTTGGTCGAGTTCACTCAAAACTCGGTAAAAATAAAACTTAAAACAAATAATGAAACATTTATTTTTTATTTCTAAATTTGAAAGAAATAAAAAATAAATGTAAAAAACCCCTAGGGGAAGTTAAAATTTAATTTTGTCTAGAGAAATCATAAAAAATACATTAATGTTTGTTTCCATGTATCTGCATAACTACTTTGATGATATTGGAAATGTAGATAGTGTAGGTCCTGAAATAAAACATACTGAAACATCCCCTGAAATGGTTAAACAGGGTGATAAAGTTTCTATGGTAAATTTTATAACATACTTGGTTTGATTCACTCAACATTCGTGTGCAAAATGAAATTTGTAAGTATAGAAAACATTTATTCCCTGGTTCCATTCACTAGGTAGGGAAATACAGTTTAACGTAAATAATGAATTCTGTATATATAAACGGCAAACGTTACCGACTGACTGACTAACTGACTGATCTATCAACGCACAGCTCAAACCACTTAACGGATTTGGCGAAATTTGATACTCGCATGCAGATAGTTGTTATCAGTTATGACGTAGGTATGCGCTAAGAAATGATTTTCCGAAATTCACCCCCTAAAGGGATGAAACGGGAGAAAGTTTGTATATAGATACAACATAAGATAGTCTATTTTATTGGAAACTTCACACAAGTACTTCTATAAATAAGTAAGTAAATATGTGTTTCAGGCTTTTTCGAAAATCCACCTTTAAGAGAGTGAAATGGGGTAGGTAACAAACAAAGAAAACAAAGCCTGTAAATCAATATGATTTTATGGGTTTTATAAAAATGAGTCCATATGTCCCTTGGTCACGATATATCTTGAAAACGGGTAGACAGATATAGCTCATTCAAACGAAACGTTTTTATGAAAAAAAAAAAAAAAAAAATGAATAAAGTTACTAACGCGGGCGAAGCCGCGGGGCACTGCTAGTACGTCATAATATGTAACTAACTGCGTGCTGCAATTTCAGCGCAATCCGTTAAGTGGTTTGTGCTGTTTTTTGATTCATTCAGTCAGTCAGTAACGTTTGCCTTTTATATATACGAGTATGTCGCAGGCAGATAGCTTAATTAGCCGTTCAATTAACAGTCTAGCCTCTTAACTAAACAGCGCCGTTCAACTAGATTCCTGAATGATATCCAGCCGTAGCGTTTGTTACAAAATTATATTTTACATAGAGTTATATATAAGATATAAGAGATAAGTGGTTTTATATACATTGGCATTTTTAGGGTTCCGTAGCCGAATGGCAAAAAACGGAACCCTTATAGATTCGTCATGTCTGTCTGTCTGTCTGTCTGTCCGTCCGTATGTCACAGCCATTTTATTCCGAAACTGTTAGGACTACAGAATTGAAACTTGGTAGGTAGATGTATTCTGTGAACCGCTTTCCGATTTTTATACAAAAATAAAAAAATCAAAAGTTTAAGGGGGGGCATCCCATACATGGAACTGAAACAAAAAAATATTTTTCTTCAAAACTATACGAATGGGGTGTCTATGGATAGGTCTTTAAAAATGACATTGAGGTTTCTAAAATCATTTTTTCTCAAAGTCAATCATTTGAATGATAGGCGCGTCTAAAGTGGTAAAATGTGTGTCCCCCCCCCTCTAACTTTTAAAGTATGGGAGCGAAAAATCTAAAAAAAATATATGCTATAGATCTCAATAAAAACTAACAACGAAAATTGGTTTGAACGAGATACAGTCAGCAGTTTTAGAGATATGGCGACCGCAAAGATAACTTTGTTTTTCATACAAACACTATGAAAAACAAAGTTAATTTTGTAGTTGCGAAAAATCATAGTTATGGAATACTTAACTGTGTTACGGAACCCTACGAGTGCGAGTCCGACTCACACATGGCCAGTTTATTCTTGTTCTCAGCTAAAAGATGTTTAGAAAGTAAATGAAAACGGCGCGGGCGGGGGTGAGGCCGCAGCAGCGGGCAGCGGGGGGGGGGGGGGGGGGAACGGCAGCGGGGTGAACACTTAAGCTACATGTGACAAAGTACAGAGCCTCGTAATCCGCGTAACCTTTTCTTGTTCCGTACAATGAAATATCTAACGATAAGTATTTTTCTTCGAATAAAGCTTGCCATTATTTTAGTGAACGCCGCTCGCCTACAGGCTGCGCGCTGCGTCACCTTACTCGTGACGTGACAGATGTTATAGTAGGTTCTGCCTTATATATGTACGAGTACATACTCGTATATGTAAAGAGAGTTACAGATCGTAACTTATGTTAAACTTTTGTGGAAAGAAGGTACTATTGTAACTGTTCTTCTTTTACTCGTGGCTTTGTTATTTATGTGTGTCAGGTTATTTAAGCGCGAAACAAAGTTATTGAGATTGTTTTTACATTTACAGCGACAAGTTTAAAGTGTTTACCTCCATATCTCAGGAGATACTCATTCGATTTTAGTGAGTTGTACAGTGAAACCACCGCGAAAATTAACCCTACTCATGATAGAAAGAATAATTCCCATCGATTTTTTTAAGGCTTACTAGCGATGTGGGTTGCACATTACTAGGATTTTTGTTAACCCCTCCAACTTATCTAAATATGCTGGTGTCTAGAGTGGGTTAAAGTCAACAGTGCAGTAGCTGCAGAGCGAGCTCAGCGAGCGCCATCTCCAACATTTCTTGGAAGTCTGTTGAAAAGTAAAATGTCTTTAATGTGCCGTCCGTTTTTTTAAAACCCGACACTAAAAGAAGGTGTGATATAAGTTTGACGTGTGTATCTGAGTATAAGTGTGTCTGTCTGTGTCATCGTAGCGCCCAAACGATACCTCAATACCCCAATAATAATATAGTATTGAGGGCCTGCCTAGTAATGTAGTGGGAGAATGGTTGGCTTTGACGCCAGAGGTACCAAATTTAATCCCGGCCGTGCACCAATGGATTTTTCTATCAAAAAAATTATCTGTGCTTTTCACAGTGGCCTTCCGGTGAAGGTAAAACATCGTTAAGAAAACCCTAACCACCAATTGAACACGGAACGCACTAATCGTGATATAGTTCGACGACTGCGCTGCCTCATCAATACTCATCATGGCTCACAGATAGTGTATACTGGATGATTCTTCAGAATTTCATTCTTCGGCTGATTCATATGGCCAAAATGTATTTACACTTTCAGCTCTGTGACATATGTTCATATGAAAATAGTTATACCAAATAACAAATATTTGAATGAGGGACTCTTTTTTATAAAGCAGTTTTCAAGATATCGACGTTCAAATATTTTGTGCCCATATGAATCAGAACTTGTAACAGATGAATCAGAAACAGAAATAAAAATGAAAAACTTCATGTAGATCGGCTCTATTTTAAGAAAATATTATATTTTAACAACAACAGTAATCTGTTTTTAAGTGACTTCACAAAAAAGAAGTAGATTTTCAATTTTCCCGTATCTTTTTATGTTTGTTACCTCAGAACTCCGCTATTTCTTAACCGATTTGAAAAGTATTTTTTTGTTTGACAGTGTATGTTTTCCGTTTGTTCATTTTGTATTTTTTCAAGATATGACAAGTATCTCCAGAGATATGGAGATAAACACTTCAGACTTAGTACTGAATACGACTAGCGTGACATTTAAAGACGGTTTGTTTCGTTTTGTGAACGATCTTTAATTATTATAATAATTATATCAGAGATCATACATTTTACGAAAAAATCTGGAGAATTCAACAATAATTTTTGTAAAACAATTTTTAAACTAGGTTTAATATTTCTTGTATTGGGAAAGCGTAAATCTCAACTAATATTATAAATGCGTAGGTTTATACTCCTGTGATTTTTAAAAATTATTCAAGAGGTTGTAGCTAAGTAAATATATATAAAAAACTAGAAATGCCTCGCGACTTCTCCCGTGTTAAAAACTTGTTTCATTTATTCAATACTTTTGTAAAAACCCATCAAAAAACGTTTTCAAGTTATGGCGTGAACAAAGGAAATAGGGATGTTTTTTATAAAACCCCAAATACCATATTGATTTCAGAGTTTGTTACCCCATTTCACCCTCTTATAAGTGGAATTTCGAAAAAGACTGAAGCACGTATTTACTTAACTCATTTACAGAAGTACTTATGTAAAGTTTCGAATAAAAAAGACTATCTAATCTTGTTTCTCTATACAAATTTGAACCACCGTTTCATCCCTTTAAGGGGTGAATATTGAAAAATCCTTTCTATAAAATAAATTATACATTGTTATATGGTTAAGCCATTAATGTGTCCCGACTGTTAAAGTCTCTACATTCCATATAACAAAGTTTAATTTATTTTATGAGTGTATCGACCGAGAAAGAATTTAAATGGTATAGTTTTTTGATATCCCTAAACAGAAGTCTAAACTACTAGACTTACTTGTTTTTTTCTTTTCAGTTCGTTTTTTAACACTTCACTTTAGCGCAGTCGGGTTTTTTGATTTTTTAATTTAATGTTTTATTTATTACAAGCTTTTATTTAACTTGCAATGTATGTATGTATGTATGTAAGTATGTAAGTATGTATGTCACTATGTATGTTCGGGTGGAATCTTGGAAGCTAAATTAGACCCACTTTCCGAAATCCAATTGGACTCAAATTTGGTGTACTTATTTATCTTTGGTGACAATACAATGATATGGTACCATGGAGCTGGTGTGATGATGGAGACGGAAGGTGGCCACGGCATCTCTGTGATAAAACAACATAACTCCACCGAGTTTGGGCTCGATTGATTTGTCTTGAAGAGAACTTTACGCCTAGATGATATCCAGGGTCTGATAATGAAGCTGGAAGGTGGCCACGGCATCTCTGTGATAAATCAACATAACCCTATCGAGTTTGGGCTCGATTGATTCTTCTTGAAGATAACTTTTCACCTAGATGATATTTAGCGACTGGTGATGAAGCTGGAAGGTGGCCACGGCATCTCTGTGATAAAATAACGTAACCCCAGTGAATTTGGGCTCAAATGATTCGTCTTGAGGAGCACTTTACACTTAAATGATTGCCAGGATCTGATGATGAAGCTGTAAGGTGGCCATGGCATTTCTGTTATAAAGCAACATAGCCCCACCGAGTCGATTGATTTTACTTGAAGAGCACTTTACCCATAATCACATCAAATATCCGTGGAAAATTTTAAAACATCATGCCGTCTGTTAAATACTTAGGTAGTAGGTAGGTAGTCGGTATCTATACCTACCTCCTAAAAAGTTAAAAATAAATTATAAGAAAGAAATATTTTTAAAAACAAGCTTTTATCTGGGATAATGAACTAAAATGTTAAAAATAAATTGCCGAGGATTTGCCCCTTACGATTTCTGCTGCCCAACTACCGATTCGCCGCTTGCTTGTATTCCCACTTTAACGTTGATATCATCTCCCATGACAACGTTGAAGTGGGCCGTCTTTTTTTATGCAAGGCCTTGGAAATGTGCTCGTACATATCTTCCATTTCATCGTCCGAGTGTGCCGAAGTCGGTGCGTATACTTGGGTCACCTTGAGGATATACCTCTCGGTGAATTTGGTACCAAGATACGCTACCCTTGTCGACACACTGGAGATTTCTAAAACGTTGTCGGAGAGGATCTTGTGACTCAAAAACCAGACGCCGCCTTGGGATGGTTGTACTCCTTTTCTGAAATATAAAGGGGTAACGGTGTCTCCGTTACCCGTTTATGTTTATATTCCTCCGCTCTTCGGACTTTACATAACCCGAGAATATGCCATCTTATGTTTTTTAGCTCTTCGTCTAGAAATGCCGAGTGTGCATCAAGCCGTAGCGTGCGGTCATTAAACGTAGCCAGTGTCAGTCGGTACCTATTGGCGGGGAACCGTAGCTAGGAGGTTGTTAGCTCCCCCTGCCCCGCCGTTACCGTAACTGCCACCTCGGTTAGGAATAGCGGGGCGACTGCGGACTGGGGGCCGTTGTATAGTCGTGCGTGCCATATAGGTTTTGCCCAAATAATCACCACGCGCTGGGCAGTCGCAGAACGTAGCTTCTCGCAACGGTGACGCTGCTGTCTGTTACTGGCCTGTGGTATTTAGCTACGCCTTTATATGAAATGGTTATATCGCCATTTGTCGGTCGCCAAAGCTTCGTTCTTTGGTCTGAGGATGAACCACGAACAGGTGAGGTTGGCTGGGAGCACTTAGATGGTATTGTATAGTGTGCTCCCTTACATCTCAATGATGATCCCATCCCATGATTCATATAGGGTTTGGACAATATGAATCAGGTGCAGATGAATCAGGACTTAGCCAACAATCATGCATTATTCATTATATATACAGACTTCAGTGATTACATTTTTCTACACGAATCTATAACCAAAAAGCATCATAAGAAATTTAAATTAAAGTTTTAAAACAATCAAAATAATTTTATAAAGTAGGCATTGTAATCAGTATGTATGATTAATCAGACATTTACCTTCGTAACACCGGGTTCTAAGCCAACCAGGGGTAAATTCGTCTTTTAGCTCGTTCGTTGCACGACTGGCTTACCCCCGCATGTGAAGCCAGACTCCCATTATTAATACCTGACGTATTAATAATGGGAGTCTGTAAATATAGTCAACCAAGTCTGCAATTATGGTCAAGCGCAGCTTACGCCACATTAATCAGTATCATACGCCGGACACTTCTTATTTATATATTTATAAACAAACTAACGTAGTTATAACTAAAACACATTTTTTTAAGAAGATAATTCTTTACCTTTCGATTAAATTTTAATTGATATTGAAGTATCAAAAGCTAAATGCGACATCGACCATTTTGTTCCAGAAAATGGCAAACGGACGCGCTATATGAATCCGAAGAATGAACTTTAAATATTTTTACTTTGTATCTAAACAGCAAATATTTCAAAAATATAATTTGCCCTAGTTAGGTATAAAGCCAAACTGTTTAAAAAAATTTACACACCGTTTTGTCGGTTGGTTTAAGAAATATACTCTCAGACATTTTTTGAGAAAATTTTGTTTCTGAAGAATCACCCATTAATTAAACAACTAAAATTTACACTTAAATCAATTTCTAATATTCTTTGCTTTACTCCAGCCTACTAGTAATGAAAAAAATAAAATTATAAATACTTCATTTATTATCGACGTATTATGCATATATTTATTATGGCTCATAATTTTAGAGTTCCGTAACTCAAAATGAATAAAGGAACCTTTATAGGATCACTTTGTTGTCCGTCTGTCTGACTGTCCGTCTGTCTAAAATGCTGATTTGATTCAACTTACATCCTGATATATGACAAACTAGCAGTGTTCAACCGCGTAGTTCCCGTTCCCGTGAGAATACGGAAATAAAATAATAATGTTATATAATAAAAATAATGTATGTTACGTGCTGATAATGTAGCTTTCTATTACTGAAAGAAAAGTCCAGAAGTTTTTGAGTGAAGTCGCTACAAACAAACAAAAAATTAAAACTTTCCTCTTTATAACACATATTAATATAGAATCAGAGAAAAAGCAGTGGGAGGCCGAGTGTGTCATGCAGATCTGCCGTGAAGCATTCCTCGTGATCAATTGGCCGCACATTACGCCGCGCCAGTTAACTCTGAATTATTCAAAGTGTAACTACATTTTTTGTCCGGATCCATAATGAATGAGTGCGCAGCTGGCGGCCTGGCACTCAGTGGAGAGCAGCGGGTGAGGCCGACCGGGCCAGCCGCGTCTCGCCGAGACGTTCCCGACTCGCGAATTAATTCCATTCGGCAAATTGATCAGTAAATACAGGCCGTCGTTTTCCAAACTATAATAGTTTCCCAATTTTCTCTGTCCTTATAATTTCATCAGTTTCCATCGTCCGGAACGATCGTGTGCCCGACGAGAACGACGAGCCTCCATAGAATTTAAGAATTCATTATCTGCGACATATTGTTTTTATATTCGTCGATCAATGGAAACGTTGCGTCGGTGGACAAGAGTCCAGCGATACTCGCACCAATTTTTGTCTTTATATATATTTTTATGCGAAAATGCGAATCGCTTGACAACTATCTCACCTGATGACGATGCGGTCGATGATGTAGCGCGCTTACCAATATATACATATATTAAATAAATATATATAAATAAAAAATAAAGCTAAAAAAAAATGTATATTATATTACTAGAAGTGCCCCGCGGCTTTGCCCGCGTTATAAACTTCTTTTATTTACTCATAAAGTTTATTTTTTAAGAACTTTCTATCATAAAAGACAACAACAAAGAATTCAAATTGGTTCATCCGTTTTCAAGTTATCAAGTGACTAAGGGAAATAGGGATTCATATTTATAAAATCCGAAAAACAATATTGATTTTCAGACTATGTTACCTACCCCGTTTCGAAAATCCTGCAACACGTATTTACTTATTTATTTTCAGAAGTACTCATGTAAAGTTTCGAATAAAACTCATCTTGTTTGACTACCTCATCTTGTTTTACCATACAAACTTTGAATCCCCGTTCCGTCTCCTTAAGAGGTGAATTTGGAAAATCCTTTCTTATCGGATACCTACGTCATAATAACTACCTGCATTCAAAATTTCAGCGCAATCCGAAACAATATTGATTTTTAGACTTTGTTACCTCACTTCGCCTCGTATTTAATTATTTATTTACTGAAGTACTTAAAATGACTATCCAAACTTTGCACCCTCGCTTCAACCTCCAAAAGAGTTTTAAAAAAATAATGTTTTCTTAACGGATACCTAAGTCAAAACAACTATCTGCTGGCCAAATTTTAGCGCAATCCGAAACAATATTGATTTCAGACTTTAGTATCTCATTTCACCCTCTTAGGAGTTGAATTTTGAAAAAGCCTGAAATACGTGTTTATTTATTTTTTTACTGAAGCACTTGTGTGAAGTTTCGAATAGAAAATACTATCTTATCTTGATTCTCCGTACAAATTTGAACCCTCATTTTATCCCTTAAGGGTTGATTTTTTAGAAATTCCTTTCTTAACGGATACCTACGTCAAAACAACTATCTGCATGCCAAATTCCAGCGCAATCAGAAATAATATTGATTTTAGACTTTGTTACCCCATTTCACCCTTTCAGGGGTGGAATTTTGAAAAAGCCTGAAACACGTATTTACTTATTTTTTTACTGAAAAACTTGTGTGAAGCAAGCAGTTTTGAATAGAAAAGACTATCTAATCTCGTTTCTCCATACAAACTTTAAACCCCCATTTCATCCCCTATAAGGGTGCATTTTGGAAAATCCTTTCTTAGTACACCCTAAGAATAGAATAGAATAGAAATACTCTTTATTGAATACCATCAAAGTAAACTAATCATATGAACTACTTAAAGTCTATGGTATTACAATGGGCGGTCTTATCGCTCAGAGCGATCACTGCCAGGCAACCTTTGGATGGACAGTATCGTAGTAAAAATTGGCTGGTAGTGCAGTGCGCAATACATCAATCTACTTAGAATCAATCGAAAACCTATAATTAAGTAAACTAATTACATAGGTATATCATTATATACATAAATATCAAATGAATACATAAGATACACATACATATACTACATACAATATACATATATATAATTTATATAAATACATATGCATACACATAAAATACATAAGCATTAAGTATACAGTGTGCATATACAAATAGCTATAATCATAGTGACATTGTGAAATATAATAATTATGAAAGATAGTGATGTTTTACCATATTTTTAAAACTAACAAGTGATTTAGCATGTCGTATGTCCAAGGGAACATGTACGAGCTACGCATCGTACATTCACCTTTTCACCGCATTAATTGTAATTTAGACTAAGTCAGCAAACTGCACCTCAATATACATTTCTTATTTTGATTTAGTTCGCAATTGACCGCGCCGTGTCGAGTACTCACCTAGCACATTACCTAGCACCTAATTTTCATAGCACTTTATATTATAATTTTTACATTAAACTTTTTAGCATTTAAAACTATTTTCAATTACGATCCTTAAGCCAGCCTAGGGTTCGTACATAACCCTTACGTACTAAGACAAAATATACCTTCCAAATTTCAAGTCTCTACGACCAGCGACTTAGGCTGTGCGTTGTCTGTCAGTCAGTCAGTATTTCAGGACAAAGATTCTTGGTATGATGGTATTAGATATAAAATCCAAAGTCCTGACTGACTGATATATCAACGCATAGCCCAAACCGCAGGTCCTAGATATATTATCTTTCAAGAGTGTGTTCTTTGTGAAGTATAGGTAAGCCACTACGAAAGGGTTTTTCGAAATATCATTATATTCTACCCCCTAAGACACAGAATAACGAATGGTACAAGTACCTAAGAGGATGAAATGGAGCGTCGATTTTTCTGTGAAACATTTTATTCCCATTATGTTCTGTTAAAACAAACCATAGTACATTGTAAACTTTAAACTTTCGCGAACGAGACGTCTCGTGACCACGATCAATGCAACTTGGTCGAAACGTCGAGTTAAATAAAATTAATGTTTTAGGCGCGATAAGTCCCGTATTGTCATATTTATAACAACCATAGTACAGTATGGCTACAGTACTCTTATCCTGAACTCTGGAGATTAGTTTAGTCTCACGGAAAACTTCGTCCTTAGTGCTTTGTTTGAGATATTGCCAGTTTGTATATTCAATTGAGAAGCAGTTAGAGCTCTTATAATGTATAAATATTATAATGTAATATGTGTTGCAGAGGAAAAATATGTAATTTGTTTTTTTGTAGGACACGGGGGAGAAGCCGCGGACAGAAGCTAGTGTCATATAATCACCACAAAACACTGGCTCCCGGCTGACCTAAAGACGGCTATCGACACAAAGTACCGCGAGGCCAGGATCAGATTACATGTTTTCATTATAACGTTGAAGTTTCATCGTATGACAGAGCAGAGGAGGCCGGCGGTGCCGCGGGGGGGAAATTTGTACGAATTCAATCTCGTCGGCGATAACATTAGTGGAGGCCGGCGAGTAACGAGGGTCAAATGTTTAAGTAATGCGGCGGTTCGCTTGATTTACTGACCCTCCCGTTTGTACCTCTTGAATTTTGAAAACCATTTACATAATTATACTCCTTGATAACTCTCCCACGCTTCCTACACAGCGGCTCATAATGAGAAAAAGGGCAAACATTTACAGACATAATTATGATAGTTTAAAAACTAAAACAACCGACGTCAATGCCTCGCGAGTCAATCTCAGGAGCAAGTTTAAGGCGTTTATCGTCATATCTCTGGAGATACTTATCAGATCTCGATGAAATACAAAAGAAATAAATACAATGGTACCACCTCGGAAACGAACCGATTACAAAAATAATCATTCGAATCGGTTCACAATTGAGGGAGTAATAAGAAGAGATAAGAAGAGATTGACGGAGTAATAAAAAAAAAAATACATACAGACGAATTGAGAACCTCCTTCTTTTTGGAAGTCGTTAAAAAAAGAGCAGCGAGTGTTTGTTAATTATTGAAAATACGATACATATCCTGCGAAAAACAAATATTTACTGCGCGGCATTGCAACAGTGCGCGTGATAAACGAACACTATGCTTATATTCTTTACTATTATGTAATGTGCCAATATATACAAGTGCTCGTACTCTGTAAAGGTTTGAGAAAACCGTAGAGTCCAGTTCCAGTCAAAAGTCAGTGTTAATCTGATTCATTTTATAATTATTGGATGTGGCGTCAAAGGCGTGTCGTGTACGTGCCGAATCAGACACGTTGCAGGCCGCAGCCGTGTCGCTCTACAAGAACTATAAGTATGTGCTAATATTTTATGAAATCATAATTATATATTTATTTATAATAATGATAGAGAATGCGCTGACATCTTTGAGTGTTCAGCCAGAAATGACATCGACCTCGAGACACACATGTGTTATATTTTTTAGGTTTATAATTTTAATTTTATAATGTTAATGGTGCTAAATGTAATCATGCGCAGCCAAGATCACTTGTGTGTATGATAACTTTGTTAACCTTAGACGCTACGACGCCTCTTCCTCTGTTTGTTATTCGTTATTGCTATTATGTGTAACGTATGAAATTATTAAAGTTTAGTTTCTATTTCTTATTATTTAGTATATCATAATTATCTTGATGTAGACAGCGCATCAAAACGTTGTAGCATCAATAGCGTAGACCTAACGATAGCGTTACGTGTTGTTCTACGACGTAGCGCTACGAAAGATTCACATATTCTCAGCAATTGTCAGTCTCGATAACTGACACGTTTAGTAAGAAACATGTTATTGTGACAAATAAAATAGAGGGCACCGGGCGAGGTCCGGCAGCTGTTATTGTCCGTCCGGTTTTCACTTATTATAATTCAAAGCCATCCGGCGACGGACGCAAATCTGTGAAAAATGGCGGCGACCAGGGAAAGGTGCGCGCCCCGGAAGCAACACAATGACGCCGGAAACTGACATAAGACACGCGCGACAGCGCACCGACCTCGCGCTTTATATACTTTTACTATATTACTTTACTAAGGTTTCTTGCATATTAACATTCTGTTGATACTTATTTCTGATTTCAATATAATTAGAATGTTCAACTGTTTACATATAAATTAACATATACACAACTTTATACACAAACTCAGATACAGACTTAAAAATAAAGACACATTCATACACTTCTACCCATGCACACAGAAATACACACCTACATACATACATCCTTCACCCTTTCTCACCAACATACGCATAAACACAAACACACACACACAAATTAATTTTAAACTAAAATGACAACTAAAAGTTAATAATTAGCAATATTGTTGTTTTGCATTTAATAAATTAGACATAAAAATATATGGGAGAAGCCATTGGTTCCTGAGACACAGCAACGCTAGTTCGGGAGCATATGTTCCTGAGACACAGCAACGCTAGTTCGGGAGCATATGTTCCTGAGACACAGCAACGCTAGTTCGGGAGCATATGTTCCTGAGACAGCAACGCTAGTTCGGGAGCATATGTTCCTGAGACACAGCAACGCTAGTTCGGGAGCATATGTTCCTGAGACACAGCAACGCTAGTTCGGGAGCATATGTTCCTGAGACACAGCAACGCTAGTTCGGGAGCATATGTTCCTGAGACACAGCAACGCTAGTTCGGGAGCATATGTTCCTGAGACACAGCAACGCTAGTTCGGGAGCATATGTTCCTGAGACACAGCAACGCTAGTTCGGGAGCATATGTTCCTGAGACACAGCAACGCTAGTTCGGGAGCATATGGATTCATATCGCATTGTACAATGTCATTATGTAAAAAAAAAACGACGAATTGAGAACCTCCTCCTTTTTTGTGAAGTCGGTTAATAAAGAAATTTTGTATTAGTATTTTTTATAATTTGGTGATCTCTACCCATACAAGAAAGAAAAAAGTGGTCTTAAATTAGCCATTAATCTTCAAGATTTATCAAGATACATTAGCTTTATGACACTCATAGTATTCAAACACCAGAATATTATTTATAAAGAAATACATAGATTTGTACTATTCGATACATAGGAACTACAGATAATTTATTTACTCGAAAAATATTAGGCTTGCTTATGCAAAGTTGGACCGAAATAACGTCAAATACGTTTAATAATAGAATTCACTGTTTCTAATAACTAATGATAATTAACCTAGGGTGATTATCCTAGTCAAATTAACCTAGCCATGATAGAAATATCTTGATTTTTATCTACATTCCTCAAACTCACTGCCAAGGAATGGAATTCCTTACCCGAGTCTGCGTTTCCCGATAATAACCATCTGGGGGTGCAGGTAAAGTCGCGAGTGAATAGGTATCGTCCCGGCAGGCGTGCTACATCTCGGATCACCTCGTCATTTAATATCAGGTGAGATAGTGGTCACAGCTTGCCTATAAACACCAATATTATAAATGCGAAAGTCAATTCGTATGTTTGTTTGGGACTTCTTCACGGTCAAACGGCCGAACCGATTTAGCTGAACTTTGCCTTTGTATAGCCAGAAAGATAGATAAGGCTATAGGATACCTTTTGACGCGGGCGAAGCCGCGGGGCACAGCTAGTTGAGTATAGTAAAAAGTCGGTTTGAAGGGCGAGAGAACAGCGCGCAGAGAACAGAATGGGAGATTCGTCATCAAATTATCTCAAAGTATATTAATTATCTCATTGGGCGCAGTGCGGTCACGTGCAACATTTTATCAATCCGAATTTTTGCATGCCACTGTTTCTGATATATGCGACGTCGTTCTTTACTATCAGACAAGCATCCTGCTTGCCCTGTTACCATTAAATCATAAAAAACAAAGTCACGTAACACAGATTGAATAGACGATCAGCGCAGGGCAGGTCCGAGCCGTGCGCGTCGTCGGCTTTCTCTATCACGACACTTTGGTAATATTACTGCTAACGCACTAATTGAACTGAAATAGTTTAAACAATACAAAGTTACAGTGATTCAATTATATGCCGTATCTCGCCGGCACAACGGTACGATTACCGTATCGATGGAGCGCCGGGACAGATATTACACTGCGATACTCTCGTACTCGATATTGATATTTTGGCAAGATATTGGAACCGGCGACGCGGAGAGATCTCTGTAAATGGAGGAGGTAAATGTAGACTGTCTACACTCATTCAGATGGTGAACTATTGAGCCGTATATAAGTGGCCATTTGGTATTGACTACTTTCAGTTTACGTAAACAGAAACATTCGGTAAACTCTTAGTTACAATTAAAATTTGACGATAAGTCTCGTGTATTTTTATTAGTTTTATGTATGTTTGTAGTACATAATTATATCTCTGTTATTAAAAAGTTTCGCAACAAAACATACAAATATCTAAAATGATAATATAATGAATCATCATGATGTATAATGAATACTGAAATTATAAAAAACCCGTTAGTTTAAGGTGGTGTAGGCTAATATTGTCCCACGTAATGAGGTGAAGCGGCATGCTAATGCGCGGCGGTCCGGCCGACGGTCCGGCGGTCCGGCGGTCGGACGGTAGGACGGTCCGGCGGTCGGACGGCAGGACGGTCCGACGCCAGGCGTAGCGGACGGTCAGTATTAAAGTCACGTTCGCCTATTTGGGAGTTTTAGGGACATGGCCTTAATACGTACAAAAAATGCGACCCACAATATAAGGAGCAGTTAAGAGCTCTGGTACTGCAATAAAAAGGGTTTTAATTAAGGGTCTTATTGTAAAATTTTAGTGCTGTCTCCTGATCGACCGTACATGAATGTTGTGAATTTTAGCCGACGAAAAAAGGAGAAGGTTCTTAATTCAATTTATATACGTATATTTACTAGTTTTAATTAGCCTGCTCTGATTGCATTTAACCCCCGACGCAAAAAGAAGGGGTGTTATAAGTTTGACGTGTGTATCTGTGTGTCTGTCTGTGGCATCGTAGCGCCCAAACGGATGAACCGATTATAATTTTTTTTTTTTTTGTTTGATAGGTGTCTTCATCGAGAGTGTTCTTAGCCTTGTTTTATGAAAATTCGTTTAGCCGTTTAAATATTATCTGCTCTGTTTTGGTTGAAAAGACTACGATAGCAACTTTCGTAAACTCGTAGTCCTTTGACCGCGGACGTCAAAAAAATTAAAATGGCAATTCTGAGCACTACTTAGACCTGTCACACTACTGCCGTCTGTTTAGCGTAGTTTACACAAGTCTAATCAAATGTATTCGATAATAAATAATTCAGTATCCTGCTACTTTAATGATATTGCAAGAAAATGGTAAACTTGATCTGATGCTGAGACAAGACATCTCCTTGCATCTGCAGAATACTCTCGTCTTAGATGTCATATTTAAGCTCATTGAAATGGTCTCAATGAATAAATTATACCTATACAAATCAGTCGGGGATGGTTTTAAATTTTGAATCTAAGTATTATTATTGCAAGCTTTTATTAAACTTGCCGTTACGATCATACCAAAAAGTATTATTGATAAATCTGTTAGATACATGAAGAAGCGTCGTCTCTTCGCTACGTTTTGTTCATCGTAGCACCTGCCCCCCCCCCCCCATTTCTACCCTGTCCCGACCTCACCCCCGCGCCGCTCGCACAAGTTTCCGCTAAATTTTTTACAGCTTATTCAATTTCTCTCGTGTAATCGCGCTCGTAGGCGGGTACACACGGAGAGGGATACAATGCTTACGAAACGAACACAGATGTACACAACGGATTTTTTTCGCTACGACCCGACGACTATCAATGTGTCGGGTGTCTCATTACCGTAGAAACACTTGACGTCAATGACTAGATGTTGAGTGACGATGCGGTCCGCTGCGATATGCCTTTATAAGGTTTGAGCGACCGCCGAAACATACCACCATCATCACTCATCCTCCCAGGATCGCGTATACTTATAGAGTTCAGGTTGCGAATATACAGTTACACCCCTTGTAACGACTCTGAACAAGTGTCTCACTCTACGGACTCACACTTCTGAACGTAGTATTATTATAAAATACGCTTTTTAATCATATAAAATCCTTCCCATGATGACAAAAATCTTACAATATTACAAAGTCAATACGAGTATGACTTATTACAGATACACATTATAATAAGATAATATACGTTTCAAATATTGTAAAGCACCGAATAGAATACGGCTCATAGCCAAAGGTATCAGAAACAAAAGATCTTATTTGGCTCAAATTGTCCCACTTTATTTACCGAAAACATTTTCAAAGAAGCGGAACCATCGCAATAATATTACAAAAATGTTTGAACGCGTTGTCGTCGAGCTTCCGCGTCGTGACAGAGAAGGTCAGCTCGTTTCTACACTTTCAATGGATTCGCGGCATTACTTGGATCCGATGAAGCTCGTGATTAGTACGGGACGAGGTCGAGCCGCGATTTATTTAATTTGATTGCTAACGATACAAATGTCATGGAGCTATCGTAGAGTCGGCTCGGGCCGCTCGCATCGGTAACAGGTTCGACAACACGTAAGCGAGACTTATGAGGCCCGAAGACCGGCGGCCGGCGCCCTAGCGGCGGCCCCACACTCTCCCGACGGCTGTTAAAACTTAGCGAACATCCCACCAATTTGGGCAATGCGATAAGTTAGTTCATTATAGAGACAGTTACGCGAGGGGAGCCCGTATCTATTTGCACCTATTAGTGTCGCCTTACAGCTCGTCGTAGGCGTAGCTGCTCTTTTATGTGACACCGTTTTCAAAGTACACGTTATAAAATTCACTACATAAAAATAACGATACTATTTCATTAGATTTTGAGAAACATTGGTACATTTTCACTGTCAGCAAGCAAGTGAGGTTACCGTGACGAGACGCTCAGAGGTTCCAGTGTCGATTACACTTACGCAGTACTTTCGATTCGTTTTAGATCCACAACGAAATAAACAGTTTGAGTTATGAAATTATCTATTAGATTATCTCTGTTAGAGTTATAATCATATTTAGGTTTTATATACTAACCGGCCTTCACTCGCGTTTAAGAAATAAACAATGTGAATAAAATCTTTATCTAAAGGGTACTAATTTCGAAATAAAAGAAGAAGAAGAAGAAGAAAATATATTTATATTGCATCAAACACAATTAGCTAATCTATATATATAAAAGAAAGTCACGTTAGTTACTACACTTATAACTCAAAAACGGCTGGAACATTTTTTTATTGATTTTATATTTTTAGAATTTTCTTTGTCAGGAATAGAATAATAAGTATTAAAAACAATGAATAATTGACCTAAGAAAATTATATAAGAAAAAGTATTTTGCCAAAATGTTCCTGGGTTTCAAAACTGCCAATCATTACGACGTGAGTTCCCTCTGAAAAATGATTTTATAAAATTTACCCTTTAAAGGGATGAAATGGGGGTTCAAAGTTTGTATGGAGGAACAATATTAGATTGTATTTTGTATTCGAAACTTTACAAAGTGCTTCAGTAAAAAAATAAGTATATACGTGTTTCTGGCTTTTTTAAATTCCACCCATAAGAGGGTGAAATGGGGTAACAAAGTCTGAAATCAATATTGTTTCGGATTGCGCTAAAATTTGGCATGCAGATGGTTATTATGACGTTAGTATCTGTTAAGAAAGGATTTTTCAAAATTACCCCTTAAGGGTATGAAACGGGGGTCCACAGTTTGTATGAAGAAACAAGATAAGATAGTATTTTCTATTCGAAACTTCGCACAAATGCTTTAGTAAATAAATAAGTAAATGCGTATTTCAGGCTTTTTCGAAACGCCACCCCTAAAAGGGTGAAGTGGGGTAGCAAAGTCTGCAACCAATATTGTTTCGGATTGCGCTGAAATTTGGCATACAGATAGTTATTTTGTCGTCGGTATCCGCTAAAAAAGGATTAAAAAAAATTCACTCTTTAAGGGGATGAAGCGGGGGTTCGAAGTTTAGATAGTCATTTTATTTGACATTTCGCACAAGTACTTCTGTAAATAAATAAGTAAATACGAGTTTCAGGCTTTTTCAAAGTGCCACCCTAAGAGGGTGAAGTGGGGTAACAAAGTCTGATAAATGATATTGTTTCGGATTGCGCTGAAATTTAGAATGCAGATAGGTAGTTATTATGACGTAGGTATCCGCTTAGAAAGGATTTTCTAAAAATTACCCCCAGATATTACTTATTATATTTAATTATATATATATATAAACTTATAAATTTACTTAAGTAATTCTGTAAATAAATAAGTAAATACGTGTCGCAGGATTTTTGCTAGGGGTTGGTAAAAAAGTCTGAAAATATGAATCCCTATTACCCTTAGTCACGTAATAACTTGAAAACGAGTAAACCGATTTGGCTTTTACTTCGTTGATGTCTTTTATGATAGAAAGGTTTTTACAAAATAACAGTTTTATATAAATAAAAGAAGTCTTTCACGCGGGTGAAGCCGCGGGGCACTTCTAGTTCTTATATATTTTGATTAATTTGATGTTCAATTGTTTATTCCGTCGATACTGTAAAGCGCAACTCCACACGATTAGTGTATTTAGCCAGTGTCAAGTATAAAAATACTTCAAGTTTTTGTGAATTCAAGTCATGTAGATTTTAAAAATGTTAATAAATTTTAAATACTGTCAGTCAATTGTATTGACATATTTATTGATTTTCAAA
Organism: Cabera pusaria; assembly: GCA_954871355.1. Lineage (NCBI taxonomy): Eukaryota > Metazoa > Arthropoda > Insecta > Lepidoptera > Geometridae > Cabera > Cabera pusaria. The sequence goes on along the minus strand of OX940899.1, from coordinate 26,708,198 downwards.
TATGCGTGCGTTCAGAAATATACGCTATCAAGCAATTAAGACATAATAATCAATGTCTAATCCATTTTATTTGTCAGAATGTAGGTAAATACCACAGAAATAGGAACAAACACCTTATTATTCCTATTTCTGTAGTAAATACAAAGATATGCAAGAATGTGATAGCCAGTTTATGAGTGCCGTATGCAGTCTTATCCATTAGGCAAAAAAATATTAGACAGTTATCCATGAAGTAAGTATACTTATTCAACATTAAAATTAAAAACTGGTGATTATATTTTTACAAATAAAATTAATTCAATCGAACTAATGCCAAGTTAATAACTTATCTATAACAATAATAACATTGTTTAATTCGATAATGTCTGCTGACACGCGGTTGGTACTTGATTGTTGTATTTTTATTCTATTTCTGTATACATTATATATAATACATTACTAAACTTAATATCTCTTTTGTATTCATTGTATTACGTTCATAAACGCCTAAATTAAGTTCATCTAAAAGGTAACACGACATTCGTTGTCTGTTAGGTGGTACGAAGTTCGCCGGACCAGCTAGTTACATGTATATTAGGTACTAATTTAAACAGGTGTGTTTTGGTGCAAAATATGACCCATTTCAGCATAATGTTGATCATGACTGACATGACCACCGCCGGTCTTCTTTTGGGACCCTAAAGTGATGTCACGAAGGCTCTCACGTCCGACACATGCTCGCTATTCCAAATAACTAAAAACATTTACTTAATTTACAAATTATTTAAAAATTTTATTCCATTTTTTTCCTGGTATACAAAAATGCCATAATTAACTACTCAACTACAAACATCGGAGACGATGTGGTCTAAGATGGAACGCGCTTGTCTGATTAACACTGTAAAATACGGTAATTGAAGGATAAACTGAATTTAGTAGAATTTAAAGAATGGCACTGGCTAGCACCAAACGAATACCAGAATTCGGTGAGCTAATTTGCGTCATGTCTTTATTTGGCAGGCGGTTTAAGCCGCGAACACCAGCGATCACTTTTTAAGCACAACCCAGAGATTACGTGTAGGTAACCTAACCTTACGTCTTTCCACGGTGCGGTCTACTAAAAAACAAGTGAAATGGCCGTTGAGAACTAACTCATAAACTTAGTTGACGACGCCGGGAACTAAGACGAACACACGGAAATATTAATTATAAGGCACTTATTAATATTTCTGTGGATGGACATGTTCGACCTCTCAGTGGTTGTTACAAACGAAACTCTACGCGAGTTAAGGGCATTATTCGCTGTAATGATTCGCTCTTCAGAGTTTTTCTGCGCCTTTGTTCTGTTTTTATTTGATTACAAAACAAAGCTAATTGCGTTTGCAGGAAACAAAAGGAAATATTGCCGAGTTGAATTTTTCCGGTGGGCAGGGACGCGGCGGCTTTTAATGTGGCTCAATACTGGTCACATGCTTGTTTGGTGTTTGAACTTTGTGAAATCTAGACATACGCTAGTGTGTCAAGTTAAGTTCGAGCTAACAGAACTGGCGAGCAGCACCGTGTATTACACGACCCATTTGGAACCACTTTTGGCCCTCATTACTCAAAAACTGTTTCACATAAATATGTCAAATTTAGCTCTTAAGCCGGCTTTTCACTATGAGATATAATGTAAATTACATCTTGAGCTATGTATTACATCTAGCGATTGCTGTTCACACTGTAAGATATATAGTTTAGCTTTGGTTGTCTATGGTTTCATTCAATCACTGGCTAAATACACTAATTGTGTGGAGCCATAATAAAAATAAAAAAAACAACAAAAAAAACTGATGGCGAGGCAGGGGGAGGCGCGGTGTCCGGGGACGTGAGGTAAAATATAAACCTTCAAATATAGCTCAGTCGGTCGAAAAAATATTTATTGCTTGGGATGTAATATATATTATAGGATAGTGGAAACGATCTCATACAAAATGTACGACGAGTACTATAACATGCATTATATTATATACCATAGTCAAAAGCCGGCTTTATTTAACCGACTTCAAAAAAAGGAGGAGGTTTCTCAATTCCGAGACCGTATATATATTTTTTTTTTTTTTTTTTTTTTTATATTTGTTCGCGGATAACTTCGTCGTTTATGAACCGATTTCGATTATTATTTTTTTGTTAGAAAGGAGATATCCCAAGTGTGGTACCATGGTAATTTTATCGAGGTATGATAAGTATCTTCAGAGATATTGAGATAAACATCTCAAAATTGGTACTGAAAATGAATAGCGCGGCATTGAAGTCGGTTGTTTTTTAGTTTTTAAACGATATTATTTAGATATTAGCATCCAAAAATTGTCGTTAATATCACTGACTGACCTATTGGTAAAAACTGACGCAGATCCAACGTTCTAATATTATTCTTCCGAAAATGTGGCTAGCTGGTAAAAACTAGCCATCGAACATAGGGCTCTTCCATGACTGTTTTAGTAGGTACACAATAATAATTCGTATATTAGAACAAGCCAAGTCAGACCTTACCTTCAATATATTATCCTAAGTTATAAGAAGAAATGATATTTAATTGTAAACTTTAAACTTTCGCGATTTGAACACAAAGTTATAAATAAAATATCTAACTGAAATATTTAACTGTAATATTTAACCGAAACACTCAACTGAAATATTCAACTAAAACTAAAACTAAAACTTTAATGTAAGTTGTTATAATATTTAATTTAGCTAGTTTATCGGTTTTCTATAGGATACATTTCGGAGAGTGTGCCATCCAATTGCACGAGTTAGTACCGCCATCACCTTTCTTCTATCGGACAACCAGACGTACCGATGTGCGCCACCGCTTCAAGGTGGACGTTCCATCTACACGCACGAAGCGTTTTGCTTCGTCCTACATAATACGATCCGCCAAAGAATGGAACTCCTTGCCGGTGTCTGTGTTTCCCGATAGCTACAACCTGGGGGTCTTCAAATCGCGAGTGAACAGGTATTTACTAGGTAAGCGTGCTACATCGTCGACCGCATTGTCACTTAACATCAGGTGAAATAGTGGTCAAACGCTTGCCTATACAGTATAAAAAAAAAAATAATTAATGTTGTTATAAACAAATTTCAGGACTGACCATTGAACTTGGAACCCATTTAGATCTCACTTCTTTTGTCGTTCCAGTCAAGAACCAAGGCATATAATTATCATAATATTGAACTTGGCTCTCATTTAACATTTATGTTTTTGATGGAATATTTGTTTAAAGAGATATTACTCGTAAAATGATGTGCATTTATTTGGATGCATCTAGAAGATATAGTTAAGCTATACGCACGTACCTACTAACAACTTTAATTTTAATAGTAATAGAGCCTTTTTACCGTGAGTTCACTGGTGGGTTAAACACTCGTCAATACTAAACTAGAATTATCACACACTATGAATACATGGAATTTTTCATAATAATATTTAATAACAATGTGCAATCTAATAACCATTTTTCAAGAAATGAATGGTAAGGCAAGATTTAAATGAATGCAGCGCCGCATATAATTTAAAGTGTAGCAACCGTGTAGTAACCGTGGCCGCATGAAGACGCAAGCTGCCTCCTCCCGCAGCGCAACTCTAACTTTAGTTTAAATAGTGGAGTGCCAGGGTTGCCGCACTCGTATTTCCTGTCTTATCCGACCGACTCGCACTCAACTGCACCTGAAACTATCTCCGACTCTACCGCTATAACGATAAGACTATTATTTGAACGCGCGCTGAACCTCGCTTGATGATATCGTGTTATTTGCTAGGTGTACGGTTTGTTATGAGTAGTGCGATGCCCCGCGGCCGCATCTTCTGCACTTAACGTATTTCAACAATAATAGTCGACCGCCCAACCTGGGATTAGACAAATATCAACCCAAACGGTAGAGACCCAAAACGAGAATTGTTTCAATTAGTTGGGTATTGAATAACGGTTGATCAAAATAGCATAATGCAAACTGGTTAAATGGTTTAATTAATTTTATTTTCGAAGCCGGTGGATTCCATTAAAAGATATGAGTATTTATATTAACAAAACTTTGCTGCTGCTGGAATGTTTTACGACGTCTTAAGTGGTCCTAAACTGCAGGCGGACCGACAACTATAATGTATCTACTCGTGGATATATTGACTCCTAAATATATTCCAGGGAGGTCTTCAAACTCCTCCGAGCAAATATCGGGTGAGCAGGGTTGTCAATGTTGGCACTCTGTCCGCCCGCGGCGCCGGCTAACTGGCCAATCAGCGCTGTGTGCAGAGCTAATGGCTAGCCCTAATGCGAGTCTTTGCTCACCGCCACCGTAGAATTACAGCCTTGTCTGATCTATGGGATGTGCTCGACCACCTGCTCACTGCCCGTTCGGCCTCACACCGATGCCGCAACTAGGGGGAATTGACACTGCATTATGGTCAATTACTCGTTGCTGTAAACACCGGCCGTTGATTGTGTATAATAGAAGAGCAATACGACTGGACAGCTTGACTGCGACGGCTATATTTTCATTAAAGTACTATTATCACAATAATTAAACTCCGCTCTGGAATCGCAGTCGGCTCGTATAATCCGCGCGGGTCGACCGCAAGCAGAGTTCTGTCACCGACTCCCTCTCGTGGGCCCCGACCCCCGAATATCCACAACTTAAGGCCGGGCACAAAGGTCTAAAGGTCACGGGCTACCACATGCTGTGAGAGCAACACGACTGACGTCACTACTGTCACCGAGCGGTTGATACTGCGATAAAACCTCGCTCGCGGTCGACTGACTTAGTTTCGGTAATCGTACTTGTTTTGTAGTTTTAGTACTATTTGTTTACTAACTGTAAAGTCTATTTGTGGTGGTCACAATGTATTATTCTTGCCCTTGTTAGTCTAGCTTATTAATAAATATTTATTACAAGTTAAGTTGTTTATATAATAGACGATACATATTGAATAGTTTGTACATAGCGATCTCAGGTGAGAATATTTTCTTGTTTCATACTTTTTAGAGAGTGATTTTTCAGTAGTCGGGTTTTAGTTTTTGAACTTATTTCTTATATTCAAAGCAAGCTCAGTAAGATAATATTGATACTGTTGTAGACAAATAGTGAGCCGCGATATCTTGACATCAAATCAAAGTGCAAGTAAGGTGAGCAGAGTAACTAGGGGCGAGCGGCAATCAGGAACGAGCGCGGAATCAACAATGAGAACTTTTTAGACGAGTTTGCCGGAGCCCGCCCGGAAACATCACATGTAATCACACGGCGGACTCACAATAATCATTATCAGACTTTTTATTTACTTTTTAACTTTTTACACCTCTTGGATTATGGTCTCAAATTATATGAAGCGAGTTTTCAAACATATCTTTTGCTGACTAGTTGAAGAATAAAAATTGCTTGTGTGGGTGAAAGACCCGCATAGATAGTGAGTTCGCATAGTTGTGGCTCGCCGACATTGTTCACTCGGGTGTCATCCTAAGTTAGCTAACTTTAAAACTGCCGATCAATTCGAAATTCGTTATCCTCTAACGTTAACGATATTGTACGATCATGGTAGCGTTTACCTGATTTGCAATAATATAATTTAAAAACTAAAACAACCGACTTCCATGCCCCACGTCAATTTCAAGACAATTTCAGTAGCAAGTTTGAGACGTTTATTGTCATATCTCTGGAGATACTTATCAGATCTCGATGAAATTAAAATAAGACCACCTCGAAAACGTACCTTGCCGATAAAAAAGAATCATTCAAATCGGTTCACAATTGACGGAGTAATCGCGTACGAGTAACATACAAAAATAAAGGAAAAAAAAACATACAGACGAATTGAGAACCTTCTTCTTTTTTGAAGTCGGTTGAAAAAAGCAGACGATATCTCGTAACAGTGTAAGTAAAGTTGTCATGTCTCACCGATGTCAAGCAGATTCAGAAAACGTAAGTGTGTCGCAAAGCTATGGAACTAAATAAACTAGCAATGTTAACATAAGTTAACAATATAGCGAGGTTATGAGTAACGTAATATATAGCGTACACTGTAGAAATATATCAAAGATATAGCAGGTCTACGTGAGTTCCCGACGTTAGCGCGTGATATACTCGCGGTAATATCGTGCCGTGGCTCCCGCAGGTACCTACATTACTTATTGCAGTCACACACGTGCACGCTGCGGCGGCCGTCGGGAAATTAACTCTCTTATACACTCCTCGACCTCAACGCAGTTTCAAAATTGCACGCACATTATATGTGAGGGCCCGGTGGCGTCATCGGGAGAACGGTCGGCTTTGATGCCGTGGTACCGAGTTCAAACCGCCGTGCACCAATGGATTTTTCTATCAAAAATGTATGTGCGCTTCTCACAGTGGCCCTCCGGTGAAGGAAAACATCGTTAAGAAACCAACAAACCCCCACATGGTGGTAGGACACTATCTAGTGTCCGCCTGGCCAGCTAGCACCCTCAAGTTAGAAAAATCTGTCACCAAACATCTAATGTGTTGCGGCAGCTGTCTTTGAGAGCCAGTTCCCATTCTAGGCCTAGAATGCTTACCATCTTCAACCGAATCATCACTTACCAACAGCTGAGATAGTGGACGAACGCTAGCCTATAACGTATATAAAAAAAAATATGTTACTGTAGTAACTATGCTGCTTTTGTATTTACTTTAAAAAGATTTAATTTTGAAAGTGAGACCGATTAACAAAAGAAAATGCAAAAAACATAATGGCTGATAGAAAAGTTATTGTAAAAACCGTGCACAGATATTGTAAAAATCTTAAATAAATGAAATAAATAGAATAAGAAACATATTATGTTGAATATATATTGTTAAATATAATTATATAGCCAACATAAAATACTTATGACAAATATAATTATTAGAGTAATTATAAAATTAACATGTAACATAACATTCAAAAGAAAACAAGAAAGCATAAAATACATCTACAAAGACAAAAGAATCAAATAAAATATTTATAAAAGCAAAATCAAAATGATAGCAAATTAATAATATAACTATAAATAAAACTGGACAAGTGCGAGTCGGACCCGCACAAGTAGGGTTCCGATTAAACAAAATTTGCCGGAAAAATAAAGTACAAAGTATATCGATAATGTAAATACCGTGTCAAATGCTTATTTACTACAACGCCATCTAACGAATGTCTAACGAACTTCTAACGCCAACTAAGTGAACGTTAACACTAGAGATGCGCCGTATAGTGGTTTCACCGAATTACCAATTACCGAATATTATTCGGTTTAACCTTTACCGAACCAGATATTAGGCCGAATTATTCGAACATTACAATAACATTGTTTTGCCGCGTAAACAAGTTCTAACATGTGCGGTACGTGCCGCTGCTGGTAAGATGAGGAACGAGATGTGAATTTAATTGAGGTTTATAAAAATGTTTTTTTACTCAACTTTTATTTAGATATATAAATGTTGATTTTAGGTTTAAAAATATACGTTGATTTAAAGTTTAAGAATAAATATTATTGTGTGTGTTAAGTATCGAAACTTATTGATTTATATTTTATAAATCGATATGTCGGTGCCTAGACAAGGTTCAAGCAACATTTTTATTTTATACAATAAATGAGGGTGTTCCGAATATTTTCTGTACTACCGACCTTGCAATAAATTCATTCGACAGACTTCAACCGAGCGAGTGTGTTTTATTTAACATCGTCCTCCTCAAAATAATTGATTAAGGACATTTTTGGGTATCGGCGTTACCAGTGTGATTTAAATTAAATGTTGACTTTAGGCTTAAAATAAATGTTGACTATACATACTAACTATAGCTTAAGAAGTAAATATGTTTTCTTTGACTTGTAATATAACATGAATCTTATATAAAAAGTTTTGTCTTTTAGTTTACACCTTGGCTACATGATCCAAGAAAATATAAATGCTTGAACCGAATATATTTGGCAACTAAATCGAATAATTTGGCCGAATACAAATAATGGAAAAGATGCCGAATACGCTGAATACCGAATACCAAACGAATATTCAGCGCATCTCTAGTTAACACAAAGGGTAGGGTAAACCAGTGTTTTTCAACGTGTGGGTCGCGACACTGATAGAGGCTTTGCGACCTTCCAGGGGGTCGCGAAGCCTCTATAAGGGGGTCGCGGAAGTCGCGAGGCTTCAGTAAAAGAAAATAAAACGGGCCAAGTGCGAGTCAGCATCGCGTCTCTTATAGCACACTTAGTTCCGTACAATACGAGACATAACAGTTTCAACCTCATATATTTGATTAATTGATATTACCAAGAATATTTGGTTTGGTCGCGATCTAGGAAGACGGGGCTCGTTTACTAGCGCCATCTATGTCATTTTGCCGAAACTAATTAGATAGATGGCGTTTAAAAACAGTTTTTTTGTATGTGGACCCACTTTAATTTTTAGTTTTATTTTGTTTTTAGTATTTGTTGTTCTAGCGGCAACAGAAATACACCATCTGTGAAAATTTCAACTGTCTAACTATCACGGTAAATCAGCTATAGCCTGGTGAAAGGCGGACAGACAGACAGACAGACAGACAGACAGACAGACAGACAGACGGACAGCGGAGTCTTAGTAATAGGGTCCCGTTTTACTAAAAATCACGCCTGAGTAAACGTATTGTAGAGATGGAGCTATGATACGCAAGCTGGCTTGCAGTGGCGGGAAACAAAATTAGCTGATGATTGAACTCGGTGCCGTGCATAGGTGGGGCCTAGTTAGTTAGCCTAGTTTGTATGAAACTTTCGCAAATGTTTATGCTAGAGGTCTGAAAATTGATATAGAGACTCCTTGTTATTGATAGACAGGCTATGAAAAAAGGTACCTCTGATGTAGAAGAAATACACCTCAAAAAGAGTAATAAATGTCGTAGGCAACTTACTTAATGGAGTGAAATCCCACCAACAACATTTTCAGGTAAAATGTTGCCAAGACGACACCATGCGACTCGCACTGTCAAAAAGTTTTCTGATCTCATGTAGAGCCAAGCTTCTAACTCTACACGCCCTAACTGTAGAAGTTCTAACTTATAAGCTTAACTTGGTCCAGCGCTTGAACTTTTAGTTGAATGCTGTCTCCGATTGGGGCGATGCCAATCTAGTCAAGTTCAATGCTGCGAAAACCTAGGCGTGTCTTTTCTCCGCCAAACAGAGACCTTTTCTTCTGGCTTCTACTTTCCGAGATGTTTCCGTCCCGATAAGTAACCATCTCGAGCTTCTTGGCATCTCATTTCGGCTCTTATATTGAGTCTAGAGCCCAGCTAGTCTAAAAAAGCTTGGCATTTCGGCTAAGGTGAGACAATACTTCACACCAGGATAGTTGCTCAATCTTTACCAAGCACAAATCCGATCGTGCATGGATTACTGTTCTCACCTTTGGGATGGCTCTGGCAAATGCCAGCTGGAGCCACTGGAAGCCATTGAGAGGAAAGCCAAGAAACTTTGGAAAATTGGTGACGACCTACTAGTAAGCAGGAGACTGCAGAGTCTCGCGCATCGCTTGTTTGTTGATTTTTTTATCGGCTACATTTTGGAGAGTGTGCTATGGAACTGCATAATTTGAGTCCACCTTCCCCGTTTTGTTACCGGCCATCCAGAGACACTAAAAGGCGCCACCGATTTATAGTGGATATACCTTCTACCCGAACGAAGCGTCTTGCATCTTCGTTCATCATACGAACCGCAAGGGAATGGTATACCCTGCCTGAGTCTGTGTTTCCGGATAAATACAATATGAGGGTCTTCAAATCGCGAGTGAAAAGGTATCTTCTGGGTAAGCGCGCTCCATCATCGACCGCATCATCATTTACATCAGGTGAGATAGTGGTCAAATGCTACCCCGTTCGATGTAAAAAAAAACAAGCTCTACGTCTTAGTGCACAGATCCTGTGCGCAAAATTAAGCTAACCTAAGCTAACAAATCACCTTCATTATTGTGTTATCACCTACAATATGTGGTCAAAAACAATATTACAAACATACTAAGATAGGCGCCAAAAACAATACCCCTTTCTTGCAGTTGGGTAACAATATCATAAAAAGTTCAAACAATGATCTCTTCTCGTTGATTTTGGTTTTTGACAGATATTCTTATCGTAACTGTGAGCGAGATAGAAACAAAGGTGGGGAGAATTAATTTGTCTTCACAGGAATGTTTTACCAGGCAGTCTTGTTAGGGTGCAACGTTTTTGGGCATACCTAATATTTTTGACATGACATGACGTTTGGTGAAGATGGCCTACATGTATCTACCTACTTACTACTACTACATACATAGAATCTATCTACTATCCAATAGACTTGGCTGGCACCGACTTCAAATAGATAAGTGGGTAGCGCTTATAATAATTATATTAAGTAATTTATTTTTCGCTTTTGAGTGCTGTCTGTGGTTATGAAGTCGGAAAAAAAAATTATGTGTTCCGTTCAACTAATTATGTCAATGACTGTACATATCATTCATAGATTGTATTATACTAACGTAGTATTACGTACTGTTCTATCTTAAATGTCTGTTTCGTACCAAAGTAGTATTTCTACGGATAGATAAGGTACCGATTACCGAAATAAAATTAGGCATCCAATTTGTGAATCGCTCAGTATTTGAAAGGTATTCCATTTAGAAATAATTAAACTCTGACAAAAGCCAATCAGCTAATACAAAACAATATTATTTTATTTACTAAACACATAATTATCTTTGAAAGCAATAGATTTTGACAGATGAGTGTGATAAATTGTATCTAGGTATCCGTTTTTAAGAGAAGAATAAAAATTTAAAAGACAGTTAGGACCTTTGTATTGGATTTGAACTTGGATATGACCTTTTGAATTCCAAGCCAACAGCTGACGGCAGCTCGTTCCACATTTTGCAAGTGTAAGGAAGAAATGACCGCTTGAGTCGAGATTTGTGCAAAGTAAAAGTCTCGATAATATTTGGATGAGCTTGTTGTGATGAGTGAAATCGGGACGCAAGGACTAAATCGAATAGCTCTTTAGAATATGCCACGTCATAAATTTGGTAGAAGATACATTGAGACCCGATATCTCTACGCTTGCTCAGTGGTTCGATGTTGGTGGAAAGATCGGGGTCGTCAACAATTCTGACAGCTATACGCTACTCGTATCAAGTGGCTGAACTTGATGCTCCGTTCCAAAACTAAGAGCATTACTTTGTGCTTTATAAAGTAAACATCTTTGACGTGGAGTGATGTATCATCTTTACTTATTAAGGACTCTATGATTTTGGAACGCAAATTTAGCATATAATTGCGAAACTGGTCGGAGGCAGAAATGTCGACGCCCAGGATATCGATATTCTCTGAGATTTTAAGGGGAATGTCCTAAAATGTGGTATGGGTGGTAAACGTGAACATTAGCTCGCAAGCGGGCAGGCTGCCAGCTGAGAAGATGGCTGCGTGCGATGTATCCGTAGCGCGTCTAATGCTCTATATTTCAGTTGGCGTTCTCAACAATTTACATAGCATTACCTGCGACACGCCTCGCGTTACCCGCGACGGATCGGCGACGGCGCGCGCCGCTCGTTTGACCAGAATTATGGTTATTGGCCGAAAACAACGCTGCCGAGGTCAATGAGGCAGCTTTGTGAACTTCTGATTACATCTAATTATTCCAAACTATGAATACCTTCAGCTTACGCTAATGGAAACAAGCCAAGAACACTCATTTTCATAAATTACAGTGATTTTAGAAGCACATTATTATTTTGTTTAGAGACAGATTTGATAAAGCTTAATTTTAAGATCAGACAGTATTTTGTACGCGGGTATCTTCTATTAATATCTACAAATATAATACCAGCTTGATGAAAGTTTGCTAAGAACGTTATACGTAAATCAAAATTGACATCAAGGCTCACGGCGGCTTACAGCGCAGCTAAGGCACCCCGACATTCACATACCTAGCACGACCACATAACTACACCGCGCGGCATTCAACAATGTGAAACTGAAACTCTCATAAATTCCTGATATTTGTAGCATGCCAGAAGCATTTTAATTTCAAAACGGAATAAGCACGAAAACGCAAATGACGAGTTATTCAAATAGTTTTATCGTCGCAAATTGCAAGGAAGGGAGGGGGGGGGGAGGTGAGACGGGTGGGGGAGGGGATGGAAAGTCGCGCAACGAGCGTGCGTTACTGGAGCCAGTAATCGTTAAGGTAAGAACACACGCCTGAGAAGGCAGGTGTTTCGGCTGCACAAATAATGAAGTAAATGAATAAGAACCGCCGCTAATGTCGGCTACTTAGTGCTGAGAACGTGTTGCTTTTCGTAGTTGTATTTGTACCATTATGATTTATTGTTCGTGTATTTCGCTTGCGATCAAAATTTAAAAAATCAAGCCGTTTATAGTTTGTAAGTTGCTGAGCATAATCCACATTTAAATATGTACCCCGTAGCGAATAGAGCAATAACGTTAAAGTTATAGCAGTAAGTTACCGAATTGATTATGTAGAACAACCGACACGACATGTCTTGTAGAGACGCGTGTCACACTGATGTATCGAGCGCACGCACATCCAGGACATTTATATGGTTACTGGTTGTACGAGTACAGACTGGTTCACAGTCACTCACATTATTTGATTTAAGCAGTTTGACCTCTATCGCCGGATCTGAAAACTGTAATGATTAATTCCGAATGATTAACTTTTTAATAGTTATCATAGATGGCGCTACCAATGATGGCTAAAATGCAATCCATTAGGGTACGGCCACATCGCAGCGTCCTACGATCTGCGGGCGCGATCTCAGTACTTTTCAATTGTTTTCTGATCGCGTTTGGTGTGGACCAGTCGGTACAAATACTACTGCGCTATCTGATCGCCGCCGCGCCGCCTAGATCGCGCACGCAAGACGCCGCGGTGTGTCCGTACCTTTAATTTCGTCGGTTGATAGGACCTTTGGCTCGGTTGGTCAGAGCTCCTGGATATGTTTCCTAGGAGATGCAAGTTCGACTCCCGTCGGTACGATCATTGGATTGAGATGAATTCGTTTAAATTGTGCCGCACATACTAATGTGTGTGAACGATATCGGTCATATTAATACTGCAATAATGGCTTACAGTTTTGTCTTTACTTCAAAGGATTGATATTATTCAAAATGTAATGTCAGCCACCAAGAGTGTATGAAAGAGTTGAATAATAAAACTCTCAATAATAAATGCACCAATCCGAAAAACGAAAAATGTTCAGTTAACGTGGCTGTGGTGACTGTTCTCACCGTTTATATTATCAAACTAATAAGTGTGTGACTAGCAGTCAGTGTAAGGATTCGTAGGACTAGTATGTTTTCTGTGGTAAGGATGCAAGATGACAAGCACAGTGTCGCGCCCCACGTGACACGTGACACGTATAGCGTGCGTGTGGCGCACCCGCGCCGTGCGACACACTCGTACATACCGCACTGATCACTCCACGTAAGTACACATATCATCATTGAGTAAGGACCTCGATCGTACTTGCACACAGTTATGGCTAGTTTACACAGTGCCAGCTAGCGTGCGTGTCAGCCTGCCGAGTAACTACACTGCAGTAACTCGCACTGTTTGGTTTGGACGTAACTTACGAGTAACATGTAGGTGTCAGTTGGACAGTAGTTCACATCCAAGTTACTTCAAAATTTTTCTGGAACTCGGCAGCAACTCGCACATGACAGCAGCTCGGTCATCACTCGCATCGTTTGGACGCGTTCGTCAATAGCTCGCCAGTGCTAGCCGGATGAGTGAGCGGAACGTTCTCTCGACATCGCGATAACTCGCAAGACTGGGCAGCAGCTTCTATGTGTCGTGTAGACAGCAAAGAGAGCTACTGGCGTACAAGAAGACAAACCGAGTAGCTGTTTACTGGCTAGGCAGTAGCACGCACTGAGTTAACTAGCCATTAGCTCATCCGCTGCATTTAGGTACCTACGTTAAGCAGCCGCTACTTGACGTCATGGGGTCGTCAGATGTCGTCGAGGAGCTTTTAGGTAGATTGGCTGAGTAATTATGTTCCGATCTCCGTAACTGCGGCGCGGCAGCGGCAGCCAACTTCCGGCCGGATGGAGCCAAACGTGCATTGTGTGAATCCGGGGCGGTCGTTAGCCACGTAATAAAAACGTAATTTGCATACAAAACGACCGACACGGGCGGAGCGAGCGCCGCGATACTAGTTCCGCCGCCCGCGCCGCGCCGCGCCGCATTATTGCTTATTGCCGATGATTCGATCGCGTTTAAATAAACCTAATAGCTTATTGCACCGCGCACCACCCCGCGTCACCGCTCTGTCCGTATTCAATTAAATGTTTTTAAATCTCTGTCCGTAGGAAGAGCCCGGTTGGACCGGCCCCGCACTGATTATTATAACTGGAAGCCTCGGTATACGAGAGGAATATTGACGAGGTTTCCGGCTGACCCTGGCGATTGAATTAGAAAATTGAAAAAAATCGTTCAACATATTAATTATTAGCTGAGCTTGCGTGAATACCTTGCAAAACATATAACATCTATGGAATCGATTCGGTTCAGAAGTGATAACGGAGTCACGTCGTAAAGTTGTTATTTGACAGCTGTGTGACGCGGGCAGTGGGGCGCGGGGTGCGGGGTGCGGGGTGCGGGGCGAGACTGGCCCGAGGAACGTGTTACGGATGGAGATCAAACAAACGAGCACGATTATCCCGGTCCGGTACACGTCACTTCATTTAAAGCTCGGGATACAGGAGCACGGCGCGGGTGTCCAGCGCCGACCTACTCACATCTATATAAGCACATTACGAGCTCGAGGTAGCACTCCAACGTCCAATGACAATATGACGACTGATGGAAGTCCAGTGCGGTGCGCGCCAGATTGTAAGATATTAATATAAAGTTAGCGCGAAAAATACTCAGATCTCGTTCCTCCGCTCCCGAAACGGCCAACAGGCGTATAAATTACACGGAACAATCGAAAAACTTCTACTTTTGCCTAATTCTTCTAAATTGAAGGGCGGAGCTTATGAATTCGAAAAAACTTTATAATTTATATTGCTGCGATAACTTTCCAAGCTTTTTCAGTAGCTTTCAGATACTTATAAGGCACGCAAAAGATTCAGTGACTTTTCTCAATTGGTTTCGCATGATTTCATTAACCAAACGTGATTATTTCAATAAGTTATTTTTCAAAAAAAATAAAACCGACTTCATAACCACAAAAAGGCACTCAAAAGCGAAAAATAATTTACTTAAAATTATTATAAGCGTTACCCACGTCTCTATTTGAAGTCGGTGCCAGCCAAGTCTAATAGGTAGTAGATAGATAATACCTACATGTATCTACCTACTTACTAACCTACATGTACCTACTTACTACTACTACATACATAGCATCTATCTAATATCCAATAGACTTGGCTGGCACCGACTTCAAATAGAGACGTGGGTAACGCTTATAATAATTTTAAGTAAATTATTTTTCGCTTTTGAGTGCCTTTTTGTGGTTATGAAGTCGGTTTTATTTTTATTGAAAAATAACTTATTTTACCCTTTTAAGTGCAAAAAAAGTTTTAATGAAATTACATGCATCTATTAAATTTCGTGTCTGGGCCGTTATACACAGACGGATATATACTTTTTGAAAATTTCAAGTGTGTACCTATAACGGTTAAGAAGATACAGATCTGTAAAGTGCGCACATATAGACACACGGACGGACGGACGGACGGACGGACGAACAGACAACAAAGTCTCAGAAAGTGTTCATTGGGTAGCCTTTGGGTTCGGAACCCTAAAAAAATTGACTTTAAATGCCGCGCTAAAGTGAAAATATTCACTAGTAATAATGATGTCATCAAGGTCTCATAGGACAATGTCCAAAATGGCCCTGTGCAATAAAAGCATCTGACACACGATAATTAATTGTCTATTTTATTACAATAATTCCAAATACTTTTATAACACGGACTAGTTGTATTCCAAAATGAATATAAAAAAGTATTATTTGCGATTATTAACATTAATTGCCGCCATATGGCCAACAGGGTACTGAATCACTCTACTACGTTATAAGAGGCACTTCCCTATATTGTGGATACCCGAATTATGTAAGCACTGTGTAGCCAACCTAACAACGGAAAGTATTATTTACGTAGTAACTATTATATAATATGTGGTTTTATGCTTATAATTTTTTTTTGCTGTGTTGATTGGTACAAAGTACGTTCATGATTCTGAGTTATTTAATTATGTATGCAGTGTCGCGGGACTGAAATGGCCGCCATCTTCGCCAAATGTCATGTCATGTCAAAAAATATTAGGTATGTTTAAAAAAGTTTGCACTCTAACAAGACTTTGCCCGGTAGAACATTCCTGTGAAGACAAATTATTTATATTTATACATAATTATTTATTATAATTATTAATATATAATTATTTATTGAGGGCCCGGTGGCGTAATTGGGAGAACAGTCGGCTTTGATGCCGTGGTACCGAGTTCAAACCGCCGTGCACCAATGAATTTTTCTATCGAAAAATATATGTGCGCTTCTCACAGTGGCCCTCCGGTGAAGGAAAACATCGTTAAGAAACCAACAACCCCCGCATGGTGGTAGAACATATCTAGTGTCCGCCTGGCCAGCTACCACCCTCATGTCAGAAAATCTGTCGCCAAACATCTAATGTGTTCCGGCAGCTATCCTTGAGAGCCAGTTCCCATTCTAGTCCACTTCTTTATCTTCGACCGCATCATCACTTAGCAACAGGTGAGATGGTCAAACGCTTGCGTATAAGATATTACAAAAAAAAATTCCTCACCTTTATTTCTATCTCGCTCACAGTTACCGTAAGAATATCTTATATGCAATAGCAACCTCCATTGTGTATAATCTTCTTGGGACTCTTCTACTAAAACTAGTACAATCTCCTATGTTTGGGGTATTTATCTCCATATCTCTGGTGATACTAATCAGATCTCGATAAAATTAAAATGGGACCACCTCGGAAACGTAACCTACCAATTAAAAAAAGAATCATTTGAATCCGTTCACAATTGATGGAGAAATCGCGTAACATACACACAAAAAAAAAAAAAAAAAAAAAAAACATACAGACGAATTGAGAACCTCCTCCTTTTTTGTGAAGTCGGTTAAAAATAGTAAGTATCGAAATAATATAAGATCGTTGAAAAACGAAAACAAAAACGACCTCAAATGCCTAGCTAGACATTTTCAGTAGAAAGTTTGAGGTGATTGTCTCCATAGCTCTGGAGTTACCGTTTAGATATCAATTCATTTACAATGGGACCACCTAAAGAGTCTATTACTCATAAGAATAAAAAAAAAATTAAAAATCGGTCTACAATTGACAGAAACATCGGTGAACATTGTTAAAGACAATCCAAAATTTCATCGTACCGACGGGACTTGAACCCGCAACCTCCTGAATGACATGTTCAGGTGCTTTGCCAATTAAGCTTATGCTATTCAGCAGGTTTGGATTGTGTTTAACAATTTACAAAAATATAAAGTGTGTAACACTTCAAAGAATCATAATATCAGTGAACATATTATATTTAAAAAAACATACATACAGATGAACTGAGAACTTCCTCTTACTTAAAGTAGGTTGAGTAAACATACGAAACTGAACAGTATTCTTGTATCTAGAATGTTGTTTTATGAAAAGCATTTATTGTATTCACTATTTTTAATGACATCATTGATTGACACCAGGCTAGATACATATCTTTCTCTCTCTCTCACTCACTCTGTATTACAAAGCACCGGTAGCTTGGGCCTGGCCCTGCCTGGCAGCACCCTAGTATTAGGTTATTAATAACGTTTGTGTAATATTTTTAACCGACTTCAAAAAAAGGAGGAGGTTTCTCAATTCGACCGTATATTTTTTTTTTTTTTTTTTTTTTTTTTTTTTTATTTTTTTTTTTTATGTTTGTTCGCGGATAACTTCGTCGTTTATAAACCGATATCGATTTTTTTTTTTGTTCGAAAGGAGATATCCCAAGTGTGGTACCATGGTAATTTTATCGAGGTATGATAAGTATCTCCAGAGATATTGAGATAAACATCTCAAAATTGGTACTGAAAATGAATATTTTTTTTATGTTTGTTCGCGGATAACTTCGTCGTTTATGAACCGATTTCGATTATTCTTTTTTTGTTCGAAAGGAGATATCCCAAGTGTGGTACCATGGTAATTTTATCGAGGTATGATAAGTATCTCCAGAGATATTGAGATAAACATCTCAAAATTGGTACTGAAAATGAATAGCGCGGCATTGAAGTCGGTTGTTTTTTAGTTTTTAAACGATATTATTTATACAATGTAACGTGAAACTGAATTCTAAGAAAATTACATAAATAACAGCATAATTGTCTTTGGCTTTTGAGCCGTTTTTTCAGCACGTACTAGAGCCAGCCGAAAACATAAATCACGGCTATCTTCGGAGAAGGGGTCACGTGGGGTAATGGTAACTTGGGCCCCGCACAGGACCAAACTGTCTGGCGCCAAGTGAGCGGGGCGGTTTTGGGAGCATCTTAAATATGCCAACGCGCGTCTGGTGAACGACTGCGCGAGCTCATCTACCGCTGTTGTGCCTGTATCAATGGACTTACATATAACGACTGAAGATACCACCCATACATCTGTAGAAGCTGCCTCGGCACACATTAGTTCAGAAACTACCCAGACTAAGAAAAATATTGGTTGAATATAAGTTATTTGCTGCACGAAAATCTTGTGAGAAAGAATCAGTGAATGCCTCGAGTTGCATCTCTCGTGTTTGTGTCCCGGAATGCGGGAACGAAGCGGTCAGCAACGCTGCTAGCCTGGTAAAGGTACGTCTCAACGCGGGGCTCCGAGATAACGTCCAGTAGATATTACATTTAAGTACTCTCCGAGACGCTCGACCCAAATACCGAGCTGAAGAAGCGCTACCTACGTAGCAAGATTGAAGCCAAGGAAACGGGGTCTCGGCGCTACCGCAACGTTGTAAAACATTGTGATTTGAGCGGTTACACTATTACAATATCTGCTATCTGCTTTGTAGGACTATTATGAGACAGTTTTAGACTTTAATAGCTATACCTGCGACGTCGCCCGCATAGTCGACTTTTTTCATGGACAAAGTCGCGGGGGCAATAGGATATCACGTATCCTCGTATATAAATTCATCTTTAAGGCTTAGTTAGAGCTAAGCAAAGCTGTTTGAAAGATTTTGAAAGTAGAAACATTAATAATAAAAATCTTACTATTACTTCTACATAGAATATTTTGATTACAATTATATTACACAGAGTATTATACAGATAAAACAATAATAGTTTAACATTGGCGTTGAGAGTTTATCAAAGACCTCACATTTAGCAAACACACCTGAATAATGAATATTGGCCCATAATCTTCAAATTAGATTTTAATCATCAATCGAAATTGATTAATTATTTAGCTTAATAATTTTAATAATCTAATAAACGGACAAGTGCGTGTCGGGGCACGCGCAGTGTAGGGTTCCGTAGTAGCCTGTTATTCAATGCAAGTCTTTACCCGTTATAAACAAGCAACTAGGTACTCCGTCTTTGTCACTTTAAAGGATTTATTCTAAGGATTTTGTATTTGGTACAAACTTATCCAACACCCAAGTTTAACAACTATTACTGCTAAACTAATAAAGTTATCTTAACCGCTATAATTTTTCTTTAAAGTTCATGAAATGCGCTGTTATCACGAATTTTTCCAGATTTTTCAAGCCAGCAGTTTAGCTTTTAGGGGGGGGGGGCGCCCTACGGGAACAAAAATTTGCACTTTAAAGTTTAATATTTCGTAAATGGAGCATTCAATCGAAAAATAGTATTAGCAACCCTGAAGTCATTTTAAAAGACCTATTCAACGACACCCCACACGATGGGGTAAACGATGAAAAAAAATTCATCCCCACTTCTCATATAGGCTCCCCTATATGAGAAGTGGGGATGAATTTTTTTGTAACACTTCAAAGAAACATAAAATCAGTGAACATATTATATTAAAAAAAACATACATACAGATGAACTGAGAACTTCCTCTTACTTAAAGTAGGTTGAGTAAACATACGAAACTGAACAGTATTCTTGTATCTAGAATGTTGTTTTATGAAAAGCATTTATGCACACGATGGGGTAAACGATGAAAAAAAATTCATCCCCACTTCTCATATAGGGGAGCTAACCTAAAAAAAAAAATATTTTTCAAAATTTTATTTCAAAACTTTGTCAGTGTCATTTATTTACATACCCCCACAAAATTACAGCATTCTAGTATTAACGGTCTCTTAGCAAAACCTCGGACAGACAGACAGACGGACATGACGAAACTATAACGGTTCCATGTCAGGACTACGGAACCCTAAAAAAGCCAACAAATTAGTCTAAAACAATAAATAGAAGTTAAATACCCAACTATGTTTAATAGGTTTCTAAAAATAGCTGGTTTTGATTGAAATAGGTTTCACTATAATCTGTAATTTGTCGTAACATGTTACGTCCCATTAGTGAAAAATGTTAAGTCCACCAATTACATTCGGTGATTACGTAACGTCATTAATTTTACAGTATTACTATATCTTTATAGCAAAAATGCTATGAGCGTAATACGTACGGGTAACCAGCGCAAAACCAAGATCGCAGTTAACTTCACATCCTCAATTACTATTGCTTGCACTCTGCAGTCTGTGTTCTTCTTAGTTCTCTCTGCAACTAGTCACCAACAATGTGCTAGGTTCAGCTTAACCTTTTATTGCTATTAAATGTTGTATAATTAATATTACGACTAGTTAAAGAGAATAAAGCTCAAGTTTAGGAGCGAGCAAATTTAGCCGGAATTAATGTCTCTAGGAACATTTAAATCTTAATTAAAACTAGTATCGTAGTACTCACCGAGTGTCGCCGAGTGTAGCCGAGTGTCGCTGAGTATCGCGAAGAGTTTACAGAGAATTACTCAAACAATACCGACAGTAAGGATGCCCCACAAGTAATAAAGCTGCTTGTTAATATTAGGTACAACACTTTCTTTACAATCTTTATTGCTATATTCTCGTTTATACATAACGATCACATACTTTTAGACTAGCACTCGCGCACTATCTCGCCTGATATTATACGTCGCAGAATGAAACTATCCCAACCGAACATAATTTCGAAACTCGACACACAGATTGTTGGTATTTTTTGTGCGGAGGGGTATTCAACTCATGGCCCGAAGCTTTCGCCAGGGATCACGTGGTTAAGGTGAAGTATAGTGACAATAAACCCTCTCATGGGTAGTAATGACCCATTATAGTGGCTTTAAGTTTGTCCGTAACAAAGCTGTTGTAACACTGTGTGAGTGCCTTTTATGACAATCAGTTACAACCATTACCCGCTAATTTGGAAATGATTTCGAGCCACCATCCCGGCAGCACTGCAGTAAACAACACTCGCATCGAGTCGTGTACAACTACTCACTGACGTATTACGGTTGTGTTGTGTTGTGTTGTACGATGTGCCGTGTTGTTTGGATTCTATTTTACGAGTAAGTGCACTAAAAGCCTACGCGTCGTTATTTATTAACGAGCCGCGATGAGAAGCGATGGTTACCTTGTGCTCATTAAGATACGAGTAAATATTTCTCAGCTCTACGTTTAATTTACAGTAAAGAGGGGCGGATCTATGTATAATTATATTTGTCTATCTCTGGCATCGTAGCTCCACGGATAAACCCTATTTTCAACCGACTTTTAGAAAGAAGGAGGTTCTCAATCGTCTGTATGTTTTTTTTTGTGGATGTTACGCGATTACTCCGTCAATTGTGAACCGATTCGAATGATTCTTTTTTTAATCGGTAGGGTACATTTCCGAGCTTGTCCATTGTAATTTCATCGAGAAGTGATAAGTATCTCCAGAGATATGACGATAAACGTCTCAAACTTGCTACTGAAATTGACTCGCGAGGCATGGAAGTCGGTTGTTTTAGTTTTTAGGGTTGCGAACCCAAAGGGTAAAACGGGACCCTATTACTAAGACTCCGCTGTCCGTCTGTCTGTCTGTCTGTCTGTCTGTCTGTCTGTCTGTCTGTCCGTCTGTCACCAGGCTGTATCTCATGAACCGTGATAGTTAGACAGTTTAAATTTTCACAGATGATGTATTTCTGTTGCCGCTATAACAACAAAAACTAAAAACAGTATAATAAATACTTAAAAACAATACTAAAAATAAAGTTAAAAATAATAGAGGGTCCCCATACAAGAAACGTGTTTTTTCGGCATTTCACGCCATCTATGAACGCTTAGTTAGGTAAACGTCCCATAGATGGCGTTATATTGAAATGTTGATCCCTAATACCTTTGTTAGACGTTAGATGGCGTTATAAGAAATAAAATGTTTAATAATAATAATTTTTTGCTGGCGAAAAATGATAGGGGTATTTTTTTCTCGATCTTATAAAATACCCTAGTGAGGTACGGAACCCTACGAGTGCGAGTCCGACTTGCACTTGGCCAGTTTATACTCTTAAATTATGATTAAGATTTTTTTTGTTTTGTTTAATAGGTGACATAATCGATAGTGTTCCTAGCTTTGATTCAAAGAATCCGTTCAGCCGTTTGAAGATTATCTCTTTTCTAGACGGTGAAGCTATGACAGCAACTTTCATGTGTCTGAGCTGAGCAATGCGAAATTTGGTATCCTGTTTACTTTACTATATATATATATCTCTATATATATACTTATACTTTTATTGACCTAATGCTGAAACATCTCCTGGTATCTGCAGAATACTCAACTTCTCACCGACTAACAGCAGATATGTCGTGTTAAAGCTCATTGAAATGGTATCACTGAATATATCACCCGCAGATCAGTCGAGTGAGGTCGACATTTTAAATATTATTTGTTAAGCTTTGTATGCTATGTTTTTAGCTTTTTAGATCTACCGTGTTCACCATCGCGCTTACCATGAAGCGAGATGGTGGTCAAACGATAGCCTATGAGATATAATATTATGTACTATAATGCATGTAACAGTGTGTACATATGAACGAACGACGCAAAAACAAAGGTGTTCTTTTTTTTGACGTGTATATCTGTGTGTGTGCTTCTTAGATTTCAGAGGGTTATACCTAATTCAATATAGTAGAGGTACCATTCTTACGTTGTAGATGGTCGGTTGGTGTCGTGCTTGCAAGCGTCACTTACACTCTAACCCGAGCGACACGTTCGTCAGTGAACGAACTTCTTCTCATAAAGTATGCATGAGACAGTTTGTGGCAGTTGCTCACCACTCAAACCGAGGGAGTTCGACGGCAGTTCTTTACTCAAGTTATTTATTTTACATTAGGAAAATACTCCCAACATTTTAAAGGAAAATAAAACAGACATTATATTTAATGCACAAAGCGCTGTCTCAAGCAGTCTACCAAACGTTGGTCAGGCGAGGACATAGGAATGTATGTAGTATGTCTTGATCAATCCCGCTACTTGACCATGAACCATACGTCTCGTAAAAGATTAATCTATCTATCAACCCAATTTAATTGCACAAAGCGATTTCATGTAATACACAGAACAGATATAAAGCAAGAGCAATTTTTCTATCCACTATATAATTTGAAGCTAAGAAGTTGGTTTCCAGAGACGCGCGTGTAAAGCCCCCGAGTGCGCAAACACTGCGAGTCACTTCTCAACGATTACGGTAAATCCACGCGCGCGTGTAGCCTTTTCAATTTAGTTCGAGTGTGTCGCTTTATTGACTGCGCGTTTGTTCGCAGCCGAGCGACATTATTAACCTCATGTTGGATTCGATTGTGTTGCGGATCTGTGCTGCCGTGAAACTTGTCGAACTAATACGGTTTTGAAAAAAAACTTATGTTTTAATATGCAGCGCAGATAAAGCCCTGATGGCACCTGATGTAAAGCGACGATGCGGTCTAAAACACATACGTGCTTGTCTATAATTGGTTAACAGAAGTGGGCTGCGGCGCAGGTAAGCTAAGTTTAATCCAATACAATCTACATGGTGCAAGTATTTCTATCCGTGTTCCGACTGGAAGGCGGTATGGTGCTCATTATATCCGTGTTCCGACTGGAAGGCGGTATGGTGCTCATTATATTCGTTATCTGGTTATAAGTATAATGCTTTTGAAAAAATACACTTGACACCTTTATATTATATATTTTAGGGCGTTGTAAAACACAATACAATCTGTCGCCAAAAACGGTGTGTTCTGATAGCTGTTCTCAAGAGTGAGCTCCCATTGTAGGCCTAGTGTGCCATTCTCAATCACATAATCACTTATCAACAGATGAGGTAGTGTTAGCCTATAAATAAAACATGGGTGAGGTCCTCTACTGTGCAGCTCTCGGGACACGAAACACAAACAAGGAAAAGTGCCATTGGCTTAATACGCTCGCCGCTTTGTACACAATTTACTTCTGCGGGGTATATAACAATACTTATATGAAGAATGCGAAACACACAATTCGTCAGTGTTGTACAAACGAAATTCGTTGAAGACACGGCTGGTGCGTTCCTATTTGTTGAATCTAGCTTTACACACTGTCGTGTGTTTATTTTTTGGTACATCGGTTTATGCAACGGATGCATTTCTAAAAGAATATAACACTCTTTTTCGTCGCCAATCAGTTAAACACACTTAAGGTACGACCACACAGCGGAGTCCTGCTTCCGCGTGCGCTTTCGCGATCTGATTTCCAATCGTTTTCTGATCGCCGTAGATAGCATTTGGTGTGAACAAGTCGGTACAAATACTACTGCGCTATCTGATCGCCGCCTAGATCGCGCACGCAGGACGCTGCGGTGTGGTCAACCTTTAGTCACATGCTTCGATTACACAGTATTGCTTCCAAGGGTAGAAGGTTTTAATGCAGGTAACATAATAATAGTATGAGACATGTAACAGACGTCGTATCGTTAGTAGAATGATCGGTTACCTTTGATGAGATGTGCGGCGAGCACGAGCGCGGCGGTGAGCACGTGCAGCCGCCACGCGCACGCGCACATCCTGCGCGACACACCCACACACTGCAACAACACACACACACCGTCACCCTCACTGTATCTTACACTGGTACTGTGCATTACTTACAGTTACACCTCTTTATAAATCTAAAGGGGTTTGGGTAAATTTGTTCGGAGGTTAGCTTCATATTTGTTTTGAGTGGCCACTTTTTAACTATTGCTATTTCATAGTACTATATTTAAGATATACGACTGTTAAAAATAATGGTTCTAAGTTATATCGGAGCCGTGATATTTAACATCAAAATCATGCTGCACGATCTGAAGAAATGAATGAAAAAGTAGATGTTTTTTTAATTAATTAATTTTAATATAAAAAACAATTTGATTAACATAAGTGTTTACAATAATATACATAATTATCTATTAATTAGGTCTTATATATATCAGTACATTCGACTTCAAATGTTGAATGTATCTCAATGTAACTGGTGAATACTTTGACGTCATCCAAGTATGTAGGTACATATTATTTTTGTATTTGTTGTTTTTTTTTTAATGTGATTGGTCGATGCGCCCGGAACTCGCTTACATACGCGGGGCTCGGTCGTGAACGAACTTACTGTTCTTGAATAGGCTTTAAGTGTATTGTGCACGAACATCCAAAGACTAAAAAAAATAAAGTATGTTATTAATTGGTTCCATTTTTTTCACACATTTCGCCTCCGATGTAAGTTAGGGAAATACTTGAAAATAAAAAAAGTGTTTTTTATTGCATATTATCTACTGTATAAATGTAATCGCTGGCCGCATACTCAAAAAACCAAGCCACTTTTACCGAAACCCCTTTCATATCTATTGAAGTATAATAATATCGTTTAAAAAATAAAAAATAAACGACTTTAATGCCTCGCTATTCATTTTCAGTACCAATTTTGAGATGTTTATGTCAATACCTATGGAGATAATTAAATCTAATCAGACCTCAATAAAATTACCATGGTACCACACTTGGAATATCTCCTTTCGAAAAAAGAAAAAGAATAATCAAAATCGGTTTATAAACGACGAAGTTATCCGCGTATATATATATATATATATATATCGGTCGAATTGAGAAACCTCCTCCTTTTTTTGAAGTCGGTTAAAAATAAGTTTGGTCACAAATTGGGAGAAGCTACTGAGTGGCTCTCGAGACACAGCTATGCTAGTTTGAGAGCCTATGGACTCATCATTCATTATGTGTACTGTGTTCCAAATTAAACCAATAAAGTACGCTAGTTTCTAGATAGGGTATGTTTGAGTGGATCCCTGGTTGGCTTACAATCACATCTGTAAGCGGTTGCTTGAAATGCTTTCCAAAGGTCCGGACGGTTCTTGCAAAGCTTCCCAAAGGTCCGGACGGTTCGGCCAACATCTAGAAGCCCTCATGGTAAAAAGTGAACTATAAATATAGGCTGTAAGTTAAGGTGGAATATTTCATATTAATTATATAACTATGACTAGAAGTGTCCCGCGGCTTCGCCCGCGTTAAAACCTTCTTTTATTTACATAAAACTTTTATTTTGTAAAAACGATTCTATCATAAAACACATCAAATAAGAATTAGCCAAATCGGTTCACCCGTTTTCATGTTATCGCGTGACTAAGGCAAATTGGGATTCATATTTATAAAACCCTAAAAACCTAAATTTACAGACTTTGTTACCTACCCCATTTCGAAAAATCCTACAACACGTACTTTATCCCATCTTGTTTCGCCATACAAACTTTGAATCCCCGTTCCGTATCCGGGAGGAATTTTCAGATAATAATTTCTGAGCGGATACTTATACCTACGTCATAATAACTATCTGCATTCTGAATTTCAGCGCAATCCGAAACAATATTGATTTTTAGACTTTATTACCCCAGTTTATCCTCTTAGGGTGGCATTTTGAAAAAGTCTGAAACTCGTATTTACTTATTTATTTACAGAAGTACTTGTGTGAAATGTCGAATAAAACGAATATCCAAATTTTGAACCCCCGCTTCATCCCCTTCAAGAGTGTATTTTGAAAAATTCTTTCTTAGGGGATACTTAAGTCAATATAACTATCAGCATGCCAAATTTCAGCGCAATCTGAAACAATATTGATTTCAGACTTTGTTACCCCACTTCACCCTTTTAGGGGTGGAATTTCGAAAAAGCCTGAAACACGTATTTACTTACTTAAGTACTTGTGTTAAATTTCGAATAAAAAAGACTATCTAATATTGTTTTTCCATACAAACTTTGAACCCCCGTTTCATCCCCTTCAGGGGTGAATGTTGGAAAATCCTTTCTCAGAGGGAACTAACGTCGTAATAACTATATGCATGCCAAATTTCAGCGCAATCCGAAACAATATTGATTTTCAGACTTTGTTACCCCATTTCAGCCTCTTAGGGGTGGAATTTCGAAAAAGCCTAAAACACGTTATTTACTTATTAATGTACTCAAGCACTTGTGTGAAGTTTCGAATAGAAAAAACTATCTAATTTTGTTTCTCCATAGAAACTTTGAACCCCCGTTTCATCCCTTTAAGGGGTGAATTTTAGAAAATCTTTTCTTAGCTGATACTAACGTCATAATAACCACCTGTATGCCAAATTTCAGCGCAATCCAAAACAATATTGATTTTCAGACTTTGTTACCCCATTTCACCCTCTTAGGGGTGGATTAAAAAAAAAAACTTACACACGTATTTACTAATTTTTTTACTTGAGCACTTGTATGAAGTTTCGAATAGAAAAGACTATCTAATCTTGTTTCTCCATACAAACTTTGAACCCCGTTTCATCCCCTTCAGGGGTGAATTAAGAAAAATCCTTTTTCAAAGGTAACTAACGTTTTAATAACTATCTGCATGCCAAATTTCAGCGCAATCCGAAACAATATTGATTTTCACACTTTGTTACCCCATTTCACCCCCTTAGTGGTGGAATTTCAAAAAAACCTGAAACATGTATTTACTTATTTTTGTACTGAAGCACTTGTGTGAAGTTTCGGATAGAAAAGACTATCTAATCTTGTTTCTCCATACAACCTTTGAACCCCCATTTCATCCCCTTAAGGGATGAATTTTGAAAAATCCTTTCTTAGTACACCCCTACGTACTAAGACAAATATACCCTCAAAATTTCAAGTCTTTACGACCAGCGGTTTAGGCTGTGCGTTGTCTGTCAGTGAGTCAGTCAGTCAGTCAGTCAGTATGTCAGGACAAAGATTCTTATAGTATTAGATTATTAATATAAACATGGAGTTGAGTGAGTTTATAATTTTCTTTTGTTTAGTATAAGCGGCGCTATGACCTATATGTATTTTTGTTATTGTACTTATATGGATATAATCATCTAGTATTTTGACTAAAGGTATTGTATGCCACCGACCGCTTATTTTTCAAAAATAGCTCCTGTCCATCCAAAGGTTGTCTGGTAGAGATCGATCTGAGCGATAAGACCGCCCATTGTCACACCTTATTAGTTGTTCTTTTTCTTAGATTATAATGTGTTGATTGGTATGCAATAAAGTATTCATCTATCTATCTATATATAGATAGCTTGATTTTTACAATTGGACATAGAATACATTTACAATAATTATGGCCTTCGATGTAAATGTACAGCTGCGTTTTTAGCTGGTTGATAACAACATAATTAAAATAAATATTTGAACGCGTGTAATATTGACTATATAGTTACAGTTTGACTTTTTCCTATGAATTCACACATGTTGAGGAAGTAAGTTCTCGAGAAAACTCTTTAATTAACACCATACTACACAATAACTTAAAAATAATAATAATTATATAATGAAATATATATTAATACGGTTTTATATGACAAAAACATTTTTTTACTCATAAAAAATGGTCGTAAAGCAATTCAGCAAACAGTCTCTATTTTAATAATACGTCAAAGAAAAATACCTACATTATATCGTTTCAAACTAAACTATAGAATAATCGTCTTTAAATGTTAATTACTCTCGCGTCGCATCGTTCTAGAATAACTTCGGTCGAAATATTCTCGAAAATAAAACTCGATTCAAAAGTTTATTACGAGTTAATTCTAGAACCTTAGTTTCGCTGAGACCGCTCGAAGTTAATCCTGAAGCACGCAAACTTTGCTAACTATGATCGACGGCGACTCTTATAAAAATTAAACTGAAACTTTTAACTTTGGATACTCAATAAAGCGAAGTTTGGAAAACGTCTGGCGTCGCGGCGCCGCGTCACTGAGCCCGCGTCGCGTCGCGCGACCACTTGCCGATGGTCACGTGTCGCCTTTCACTGCTAACGTTGATATTTATTGTATACGTGATAGGCAAGCGTTTGATCACTATCTCACCTGATGTTAAGTGACGATGCGATCGACGATGTAATATGCTTGCCTAGAAGGTGTCTCTTCACTCGCTATTCAAAGACCCTTGTACTTAGCAGGAAACACAAACTCTGGCAGGATATCCCACTGTCCACCAACATATCCAATCCATAAGAGCCCCGGTACTATTAGCCAGAAGAGCTGCTGTCAATGATTACTTTTAGAGATCGGTCTCTCATCAAATCCGAAATCCAGATGCATATACCAGTGGGCCGTCAGCAGCATGTAAGCTTACTTGTAAGATAATAATGCAAAACTCTGTTGAAGGTTTTTGAGATATTACGGGAAAATGCAAGAGCTTTACTATAATTCTCAACAGCCTCGCCAATGTGCCCAAATACTTTGTGCATGTTACCTCTATTCAAAATTTGTCACTCCACACTAAGACAACGTAACTGCGATAGCTAGCCTGAGTATAGTACGACGACAAACACCGAACTGTAATTAAATAGACTAAGTCAGTAATTTTGTAGGATTTAGCTGTAGTACGAGCGCTTTGAATACCGTGAGTAAATTGGATTAGGCTTTGTGATTTATAATCCGTTCACTCTATTTTGCCAGAAATATTTGAAAATCTCGAGGATTCAACGATCTGAGTTCTGTTTTTGCACTATTTATAATTTTATACCTTTATTTTCTTATTGGACTTCTATTTAGGTTGAATATTAAATTCAGTTTATGATTGGAAGACAAAAACGTAGCCCCATCGAAACATTAGAGTAATTCCCCACGTCGACCTTCGTGCCGTGATTGAGGGCAATAAAAACGAGATTAATATCAAAATACCCACAGAAACGTCTACACGCCGGCACGGGCCGATAAACAACGTGAAGGGGCAACGTTATTAGGTAATTTGGGTATATCTAATTGCCAAACTAACTAACTGTATGAAATATTCAAACGGTCATTCCCGTAATGGCGGTGCTCCAGCACTGGCTCAAGGACGGTCTCATTTACACAGATGATAGTCGGCGCGCACTCGGCCGACCTGACGCGTCTCATGCGATTACAATATTCATCGGTCCCAGCAGCGGGTGTCGGGCTCGAAGCTATAAGAAAAATGTAACGACCAATATCGAGCTCGTAGCGTCGTAGCACCGAATAAATCGGGCGGAGCGCCCGGAGTATCGCTACGATCGCATTCGAGGCGCTATCGCTTATGAGACATGACATCGGTTACGAGCGATACGCCGTAATCTACGGAGCTCCGCTTATCTGCGCAGCGCGGGCACATTTATTTCTATTTAGAATTACCGAGCCGGCGATTATGTGGGGATCGCTCCGCGCTAATGAAAACAAAGCGTTGACTCGATCGAAGATGTGTTTGCAGGCGATTGGCGATAGATTTAGGGCGTCTCTAGGTCGATTTGAATAACGTGCAATCTGGCTCTAACCGGCAGTAACCGGTTTAATTGCCGCCGACCGACCCGCGGCCCTCCACGCGAATAATATCGCCTTTACGGCCCCTTACATGGCGCTGTAAAATTTTACAAGGCTATTTTTGGGGCGATATAATAAAGGGAATTAAATTGAGGTGGAACAGATGCAGATGGAAAACGACAGTTCGGTGACCGCGGTATTGTCGCGGGGATATCTCGCGGCCGTAAAGGGCGGAGGGCTTTAAAAGTTAATCGAGTTTACACAACGTTGAGTGTTCCCCAAATCAGAACTGATTGTGTAGGGGCGAGGTAACGAATACCACGGCGGAGATAACCGAAGTTAACCTCCACGCGAGGCTCACCGGCACCACGTCGACTTAATGGAATTATGTTCGATGGATGAACATCAATGATTATGCTGAGATGGTATCACATAGTGAGATGATAGTAATAGTCGGGTATAACGACTCCAACATAACTTTTATTATGTTTTAATGTAAAAGGTATACTTTTTTATGAACAAAACACACCGCTGTATAAAATATAAACGTATGGTGGTAAGTGAGAACATCTGTGGGAAGCAGTGTACAAGCAGGACGCAAGAGCGTCCATCACCAGCGACCAGTATTGGGACAGAAAGTTATAGAGTATTTCAGTGCATAAGTTATCGTATGATTTTATTAATATCTGGTGAGCTGGTGAACGTTTAACCACTATCTCGCCTGGTGGTAAGCGATAATGTGGTCGAGATGAACACGGTAGGCTTAGAAGGTGGCAAATTCCTTGACGGTGGAGGTACTAGTTGGTAGCAAGTCGGACTGAACATCGATGTAATGGATCCCACCACCTACAGACAAAACCCATGATTGCACATTGAAATTCCATTATTATACGGCTAGATTTTAAACGGGCGACTTCTCGGTTATTATATTATTGTATCTATTGTATAAGCCAAGGAGCCGTCGAATAAGTCATAGGCAAATAAAATCAAGTACTATTATTACTCAAATAAAATTGCCGACATTTTTTTTCTTAGTTTCTGTGTCGTTATATCAAAATAACAATGATCTTGTAGTTCCAACATGTTGTCAGGCCCTTTGAGAGTAAATATTGCCTAAAATAAGTAACTAACAAATGTCACGGGTAGTAATTTAATGTTGACAAGAACGAGCTCGAGTTGTTCTCCGTCGTACTACATGACACATGACACATGACGGCGAACATCTTTATACAAAGCTCGTTTATTATGGAGGCTCTTCGGCAAATTTGGGTAAGCGTCTAGCTTCTAATCTAGAGATCGTGGGTTCAAGCTAGTCATGCGACAATGGATCGTTCCGTCGTTGACATAATAATATGCGCATTCACAAAGTCGTCCTCCCGTGAAGAATGCTTGATAAAACTCTCTGCTTAGAAAGCTGGCAGGTTACAAATCTAGCAAAAAACCCTCACGTTGTAAAAAGTGTCGCCAAAAATTAGTGTGAGCCGACAGCTGTCCTTTATAGCTAGTTCCTAACGTGCTACCACCCAATTTTGTGCTTAGTTTA
Organism: Cabera pusaria; assembly: GCA_954871355.1. Taxonomy (NCBI): domain Eukaryota; kingdom Metazoa; phylum Arthropoda; class Insecta; order Lepidoptera; family Geometridae; genus Cabera; species Cabera pusaria. Next base: position 26,675,882 of record OX940899.1, on the reverse strand, counting down.
GCAACCAGGTCATAATCATGTATTCATAAGTATAACAAAATACACTTTACTTGGTATAATAGTGGTCAATAGTAGCTATGATATAATATAATCTAGCCGTACGTAGTATTTATATTCTCTTTGATCTAGCCGTACGTAGTATAATCTAGCCGTACGTAGTATTTATATTCTCTTTGATCTAGCCATGTACCATAAAAATATGTATATAGTATAATAAAAATATTTATCAAATAATTTTCCAGATGTTTGGTTTAGAGACAGGTAACGTGTATTTATCAAGGAGTTGTAATACAACCACGACGTGAGATAGAAAGCCCGTGCGGTGGTGAGCCTGATCGTGCGTCATCGGTCATCGTCGTCGGAGATCCCCGAACAAATAAGGGCGGCTGAATAATGAATGTCGACATTAGTCAGGCGCGGATTAACACCACCGACCGCTGTCCTTTGCCCACGCTACACGGTCATGAGGCATGACAAGCCGCAATTGCTTGACGCTCTTTTTAATTCCAATAACCAAATCAAATTGGCATCAATATCACTAAATACGCCAATTCTTTAATACTTATACAAATATTAAAATAAAATGTTGTTTGAGAAAAGGTAAATAAAAAAAAAATTATATTGGTAGCAAGCGCAAAGGCGTATGCCTGCTGTGGACTGATACCGGCTGTTTGTGAGCCAGTATCAATGATTATGATGATGATTACAATAATTTGTTAAGTATATATCAGCAAAATATGACTGCACTTCGAAAAACAATCAATGCAATAGTAATATTTAGTAATATTTATTCATATCTCAGTGTTTACAGTAAGATTACAGCTAAATTATTATTAATATCTTATGTAATCATTAACTTTAGTTACCAATAATTTTACATCTCGAAGAGTGAGCATCTGTACCCCGTACTAGTTAAAAACTATGTTACAGGGTCAGATCCTTCCCGTATTATTGACGTAATTTATATTACATTATATTGATTTTTTCGATTACTAGTATTTTGTAGTAAAATAATGAAATATAAATGTACATTTTACCATTTTATATTTTTTTATGAAACTAATGACACGTTTACATGATCGTGTAGAGTTTCCAGTACGGTAGAAGTGGTGTCACACGCAGTTCAGATCTCACTTGTATCCGGTTGAAAAACTTCTACTTCTCTCAGCTTATGTACATTATCAGTCACCATTTTATGACGACGCAGCTACACTAAACCATTTGAAGTAAAACAATGTGTTAAAAGATGCCACGATGGTGAATACACGGTCATCACCAAAAATGGATGGAATAAAATTGACAAGTGCAACTCCGCACAGATAGGTAAGTTTGAGGGCACAGTGGGAGAATTATTGGCTTTGACGCCAGAGTTGGTTAAAAACCCCGCCGTGCAAAAATTTATGTGCGCATTTCATAGTGGCACTTCAGTGAGGGAAAAACACCGTTGAAAACCCCCAACCCCGGACATGGTGGTGGTCTTAACACGGTATTGCCTGTAAGTGATTGAATAAAACATTAAAGAACAATATCTGACAATATATTGCTTGCCCATATGGAGTCAGCCTTTTATAAGTTTTAAAACTAAATATGTAGGGTGTAGATGTGCAGGTTGCACCGCTGTGTATAAAACATAAAGCCTGTTCTTTGTTGGCAAGTATGCGATCTCTTCAGTAGTGAGGTGTTTCAGCGCGGGCTGGCAAGGCAGGCGCCATTCTCTGCCAACTTTGATGTACCCGTACCTACTTTGTGAGAACGAAGTCATCTTCTATTATACACTAATATCTTCACACTCACATTAACTATTTGCATAGGGGATTTTAATGTATTTTTAAATGACAACTAATACTCTACTGATTATTACAGGTGGCAGTATACAAAGACTTCATGCGCTTATTGTATTTGAAGTAGCTGTGTACTCTAGAATGAAGCTGAACTCTCACACACAAGGCACGATTACTATACAATATATTTTTCCGACGATGTATAATTTTAATTGATTAACGGGTTAATTAAACTGTATTAATCGAATAACCTGTTTAAAATAATCATAGAGAAGTATTTTATTGCATAACTTTAGGGCTCGGAATTTTAAAAATCTTCAAACAAAGAGACGTGAAACTGTTTGAACGAATGCAAACGATATTTTAAGTGTTAGTTTATGAATTTGTTTTATAAGTTCAGTGGAATAAAACATTATTTATTCAGACGATCAATACAGCGCGCCGCCGGCCCGCCGCCGTCCGGCCTCTTTGCAATATTTCCAAACACCCAAACGTTTAACGTAAATAAAAGAATCCGCGTGAACCGTAACGTTTGAACTGAAACTTTGCGCAGAAACATTAAGCTATATTCCCAGAGTGCGCACATTTAGTAAGAGTTCTTTGCACCGCTCCTAAATTTAATTGAAAAGTAGTTATCCGACCGCCGCAGTAGTGAGGCCCCGTGCCGCTCCAATATTATTCCTCACGTACGGAACACAACAACTTTTCTTCCAGCTACGTGCTCTCGCGGGCGACGCGGCCGCGAGCCGATACCGGCCCTACGACGCACGCATACGACTCGATATTGCGTGTCTAGAACGATGCAAATACACGGCGAAACGGCAATTTTCTATGTAGGAAAATGTGCGCTCCGAGCGCACGGAACGGCTCGAATATTGCGTTAGAAAAAATACGGCGAACTCCCGCGGCAACCGAGTATACCAATCTTTTTAGAAGATCCTCTCTCGAACGGAACTTTGTTATTTCCTGGAGTTATTTACCGAGTACGGAGGAAGAAGATTGCTGAGGGTTTTTCGGAAATAATAGCTCTGTGTGGCCCACTTTCTTGAATCGTGTATTTATCCTGCTATCCTGGGCGGGTCGTCTCTGTGCCCGGAGGCGCACGTGGAATGTAAACCGGTGAATCCTCCAGAGATATTATTTAAATCGGTAAAAGCTGCGCGCGTGAACATCCATCAATCAATGATGGTACATCTTGTGACGTCTCCGAGGAGCGCTTGTCACCACGCTACGTCTGCTGACGTCACCGCCACGTCTTCTGACGTTCAATTACTTCATCTTCATATATTTTAAAGAACAATCTAACGACAGACAATTTATACATTTGCTCATATCAATAACGGTAGTCAAATTGTGACGTTATAATGATACTATCAACATCCCAGCAACAGACATTTATGTACAAATATGTCAGTCAAATTGATTGGCTCGTTTGACTGTGAGGATTTTAGACTAGCGCTTGACCACTAACTTGCCTTGTGGTAAATGATGATGTAGTCAAAGATGGTGAATACGCTAGGACTAATGGTCTGACTGTCAAGGTCTGTGTGTCATCTTAACCTTACGGTGTTCCGGCAACACACATGAGTTACGGCGGCAAATATTCAAAGGAGCTACTTTTTTTTCTGGTAGCAAGTCATGTGGAACATCAATATAATGCTGCTATTACCTGTGGTATATGATTCAGAATAACTGATTTGACTGTTTTTTAAAAGCTTTTATTTAACTTGCAATGTATGTATGTAAGTATGTTTGTTCGGGTGGAATCTTTGAACTCAATTTTGAAGTAGATATCTTAAACCGATTGAGCTGAAATTTTGTATACACGTTTAGTTTGGAGGACAATGCACGATATGGTGTGTGACGTCATTCTAAATCCAATGTGGCGGATCATCCAAGATAGAGGAATAGTTATTTTTAATGCACTTCTGCAATATGGGTATCAAATTTGAGCAATTTATTGAACAAAACATCGACTGACCGCGCTTTTACTTCGTTCGCATACGTTCAAATTATATAAGCATAAAACGAGCTCGTCTTATCAGAACAAAAAAAAGCGTACTAACAAAAATAAACCATTAAACCAAAAGACATAACATTTCGTTGTGCTTAAAAAAATACTAACAAATCAAAAACGGGTCGTTGTCAGTCAGCCACAATGAAAACAAGTAGAATTTATTTTAGTCGCATAATACCGATGATTACGTTTTTTTTGAAAATACTAACAAATCAAAACCGGGTCGTTGTCAGTCTACCACAACGGAAACAAGCAGAATTTATTTTAGTCGCATAATACCGATTGCGTTGCGTTTGAAATAATACTAACAAATCAATAAACTGGCCAAGTGCAAGTCGGACTCGCACTCGTAGGGTTCCGTAACATAGTAGAAGATTTCATAACTATCAGTCTTCGTTAGCAAAAAAATAACTTTATTTTTCATAGTAATTGTATGAAAATCAAAGTTATATTTGCGGTTCAGAAAATGTGCTATATCTTAAAAGCTTTTTTTTTTTTTTTTTCCTTTCTGTATTTATTAGGGACTTTTACCCAAAGGCATGCCAGCCCCATCATACCCTAAACATAACAATCTACTTATAAACTATGGTGCTTAACAATGTCGAACAGAAACCTAATCTTAAAAGCTACTGACTATATATCGTCAAAACCAATTTTCGTTGAAAGTTTACGACCTTGCAACAATGATGCGTTGAATGAGATGAACAGACTGAGAAACCTAGCCAGCGATAACTAAAAAATTAATTAAAAGCAAAAAATCTTTTTTGAAAAAAGCTTTTATTTAATCGCTCTAAAAAAAGAATATAATTTTATTTTAAAAACTCACGTTCATTTTAAACTTATAGATTTAAAAAACGGGAATTTAACGTGACTTACGCGATGTCGATATAGCGATCGACATATGTTTCGGCCTCATCCGGAGGCCTTCTTCAGGATCTTGAGTGCGGGGCGCTCGTCGACGCGTCGCACCTCGCACTGCGGGCCGCTGCTCGTGCAGCGCGGGCGGACGGAGCGGGCGGCGGCGGCGGCGGTGGTGGTGTTGGTGGGGGGTAATGATGCGGTGTACATAGTGGAGGCGCGGGATTAGGTTGGAGGGCTTCGTCTTCATCACTGCTGTTTACTTCAGACGAGACCTCATCCAACCGGCAGACGGAACTCACGGTGTCCTCCTCACTGTTGCCACTGGTGACGTGCTTTCCATGAAGAACGGTTTTCCACGTATTTGACAAGTACCACCCTCTGTCTCTGTTGAAGTTACGACGACGACTGATCTCAATGGCTTCTCGGATTTTGCGGGGTACAAAGTACTTTTCACGCGCCAAAATCCGTGCCTTGTCAAATCTGATGTAGTGCGTCGTCCCAGATGTGAGAGCGTGCTCTGTAACCGCCGAGCTACCGCTGTCCACGTTCTTCATGGAAGCAATGTGTTCTTTGAGTCTTGTGGACACGTTTCTTCTGGTCTCGCCTACGTAAGCGTTCGCGTACGTTCGCGTAAGTCACGTTAAATTCCCGTTTTTAAATCTAAAAGAATATAATGTTAAAGGACTTAAACATTTTTACTATAAACTTATAACCTCATTATATACAATTTATCATAAAAGCTTGTCGCGCGATTTGTTACTACCAATAAATTATGGTAATAACATACCGTGCGATAAATAAACTGGCCAAGTGAAAGTCGGACTCGCACTCGTAGGGTTCCGTACCACACTACAGTATTTTATAAGATCGATCAAAAAATGCCACTATCATTTTTCGCCAGCAAAAAAATATAATAATTAATAAACATTTTAATATCAAAAGATAGTTGTGAGCCGCGTGCTTATTTCTTATAACGTCATCTAACGTCTTACGCTATCTAAGTGAAAGCAAATTATTTGTTTCAGGTTGAGTCACTAAAATGACATTGTTGAGGTTTACTGAGCTCAGTACACTCGTAGCAATAGTCAAAGCAACATCGAAACAACTTTCGTAGCACAAGTAACCTAACAATAACTAAACAGTCAAGATAGCACGAGTAGCACAACGTAGCAACAACTGTAGCACACAGCGTAGCAATAATTGTAGCACATAGCGTAGCAAAATCTGTAGTAAATTGCGTAGCAAAAGTTTGGCTATGAAAACGCTTTCACTTCTTTGTTAATTGAAAGTGATATCTATGATAATATGTTTAAATTGACCGAGCGAGTGTAGCGTCTCAGTTTCGACATTGCCTAAAAATGTTTTTGTCCGGATGTTTGTCTGTTCTCACCTACAAGTGGTATTTTTCAACCGATTTTGACGAAAATTGGCACACAAGCTTCTGTTTTTAAGAATTTTTATCCACCGCGTTTTTTGACTGCGGGGAAAAGGAAGCGAAAGAGAGAGAAATAGGTTGCCGTCGGATTTTTCGACGGATTTCAGTCAAATTAGAGAGGCACACTAAAGATTTAATTCTACACAAGATGATGTAATGGTGGTGAGAGGTTTGCTGTAGCGTTATTTATGGACTGATTTTTGAATGTTTTTCGGAAAATGTTTACCTACCCTATATCAATATAATCTGATCTACGCATCTACGCAGTCCTGTTAGCATTCACATGACGAACCCGTAGACTCCAGATTCGCACTCCTAGGACCAAGAGATCGCGAGTAATCGCTAAATTTATACCCTTATTTTTTGGCAAAAGCCCAAACTATGAAAGAGCTTTGCTAAGCTCTGAGAAAGGGGAAAGTGTCGGTTATTCCACGGTTATAACGGCACGCATAGTCTATTGTTTTCACAAAACTACTAGTGATAGATCTTAGAACTTGAAAATTTGCTCCGTTTCCTTATTTTTCTCGGAAATTTACAAGTTTAAAGTTCTTCTAAGTAATGGTAAGTAATCTAATACTATAAGAATTTTTGTTCTGACATACTGACTGACTTATAGACTACGAAAGGGGCACTTCTAGTTTCAGTATATAAGTAAATATTGATTATCTACCGCTGACGAGTCTACGAGACAAACGAGCTCATTAACAATTTATGATATAGTCAGATAGTGCAAAGGTGTGCCATGATGATGGTCACCGTCACTCACCGTGAACAATTTAACGATGGTTTAGGCTACAAAGTTCAAAATTGCCATGGCTTTAGATTCAGCAAATATATACTGGTGAACATTTAAACTATCATATAGGTGTGGTCACACGTCGGGCAGGTCAGCAATGTGTGCGATTCCGTATCCTATATTCAAAAGTAATGGTTGGAGGGGAAATTGTGAATTAGTAGTTTATTATTATATCTGTTATCGTTGATAGGCAAGCACAGTAGAAGCGCACTGGAAGATCTCGCTGTTAGCAATAAAGGTACGACCACACGGTGGCGTCCTGCTCCCGCGTTCGCGTTCGCATTCCGATTTTTAATCGTTTTCTGATTGCCGTAGATCGTGTTTGGTGTGAACCAGTCGATACAAATACTACTGCGCTATCTGATCGCCACCTAGATCGCGCACCCAGAACGCTGCGGTGAAACTGTAAAAGTTATACGTGTCTGTATCTTTGGTGACGCAATAAAGATTTTATGTATCTATCTATCAGTGGAAAACAATATCTCACCTGACATTGAGTGGACAATTCAGCTCGCTTGCTGAAGAAGATACTGTATATAGTCTGTGTCGTATACCACTCCGCCACTAATATATAATTTTGTTCAGTGCAGCGGGCCGTGCGGTCCTCTGACGGCTGCAACGCTGCCTACCCGTGCAGGCTCCGGTCAAAATATATTATGAGATACAGATATTCTTACGGTAACGGTAATATCTACTACCTATTAGACTTGGCTGGCACCCACTTCAAATAGATAAGTGGGTAGCGCTTATAATAATTTTAAGTAATTTATTTTTCCCTTTTGAGTGCCTGTTTGTGGTTATGAAGTCGGTTTTTTTTAAAGATTTTATTTTATTAAAGATTTAATAAAATTTTAAAAATAAATTTTAACAATTATTAAATAATGTGAGGCATTGCTTAATTATTATATAACATTCTATGCTTAATGATCATCATCATAATCAGCCGGCATCAGTCCACTGCTGGACATAGGCCTCCTCTAAAACACGCCACTGAGCCCGATGATTAATGCTGAAACGAATTTATTATGTGAGATGATGTGCCATTTATAACACTGTTCTTTAATTATTATTATTTATATTTTTATCTTATATTTGCTAGGCTAGCGTTTGACTTCTATCTCGCGTGATGGTAAGCGATGATGTGGTGGAAGACGTTGAACGCGGTAGGCCTAGAATGAGAGTCAGAACTATCAAGAGCTGTGCTGCTGGAACACCGTAAGGTTATCACGCATCATTAGTGGGTGTTATGACAATAGAATAGTTAGAATATAGAATAGTTATTGTTTCTAACTCGAATAATTTGTTTATCTAATTTAAAAGTTGTGTACTCAAATTATAAAATTCATTTTAATTATACTCGTGAATACCTGAGTCGAAAGCACTTGGCTTTCGGCTGCAATATCTAAATTTCTCCAATCGCAGCCAAGTGCCACCGTTTATCAGATAAGTTGTGCCACTAATACAACCCTCTATATCTAGGCAGTCAGTTCTGTGGATTTGTACTGTAGCTTGTGTCAGTATCATAGATAAACCCTTTATAAATTCCTCGTAAAAAACAACGAAAATTGACCACACATATCTCCGAACGCCTCAAAATGTATTTTAAACTCAGAGCCTATCCTTACTCTCTATATAATAGGCAGTACAAATTATATACACTTCACATCAATAATTAAATTGTGGAACGAGCTGCCGTCCGCTGTTTTCCCGCAGAGATACAACACGGAGTCCTTCAAAAGGGGCGTTAAAAGAATCCTGACAGGTCGGCAACGCACGAGCGACACCTCTAGTGTTGCAAGTGTTCATAGGCGACGGTGAGCACTCTACATCAGGTGGGCCGTCTGCTTGTTTGCTATCATAAAAATATATATATATATATGTAATTTTAAAAATATTGGTGAAAAAAAATATCGCACGCTGCCCGGCCGCCGGCGGCCGTCGACCGTCACGCGACATGCAATAGATGGACGAAAAAGTTTGAGGCGATGTAATAAAAGTTTCACTTTAACAAAACAATATTAATATGAGCCTTTTGTATATTTGTTAAGCTAGCGTTTGATCACTATTTTGGATAATGGTGTTCGAAGATAGTACGCTAGGCATAGAATAGACTGACTCTCAAGGGCAGAATTTCTCTTCGTGGTGGAGGCACCTCACCTAAGCTTTTGGTAGCAAGTCAGGCGGAACATTAAAATAATGCTCCCATACCTGTAGACGTAGAACATCCATTGGTGCATTGGTGGCTACGACTGGAACTAGCAACCTCCATATTCGAAGTCACTGTATATACTTATATCCTTTACGCCAGGAGGCCGGCGAAAGTGTACTTCATTGTAGATCACATCGGCACATAAAAACAAGTAGGATAACATAACGGTCAAATTTTTTTGTTTGCAGCTGAAATCGTTACAAGAAACAGTAACATGTAACAACTATTTCCACTATTATGTTTCTTTGAAGTGTTTCACACTTTATATTTTTGTTAATTGTCTCGTCGGTACGATGAAATTTTGGATTGTGTTTAACACTTTACAAAACTATTTCCACATTATGTGCGATGCTTTTTTGTTGTTCAACGTTTTGGGTACGGCATCTACAAGAGAGTAATCTGTGTCTGTATCATCGAAAGCACGCGCCGCTATCGGGTCCGTGACACTCTGTGTCGGCGAGCGACAGATACGCTATCACAGCGCCCAGTCGTTGGCTATTGAACCAAGTTCGTGGATATCGCGATCTCATCTATTGTTTAACATTGGTTCTAACTCAAGTTATCTCAGAGTTGGACCCTGATAATTGAATAAAGAGAAGTCGCTGAATAGCGATAGCCTATATGTTTATGATATATTCACTGGTCACTAATTATTCGAATAAATAAATAAGTGTTTGATAATGTAATTATTATTAAATGTTATTGGTAGTATTTATTAATATTGTTAATGAAGCTCCGGAGGCTTGTTTATTCTCCACAAAGAACAGCCAATTTCCTTTTTAACCGACTTAAAAAAAGAGGTGGTTTTTCAATTCGACTGTATCTATATATATTTTTTAATGTGTGTTCGCGGATAACTTTGTCGTTTACAAACCGATTTTGATACTCGTAATTATTTATTTGTTGGAAAGGAAATACTCCAAGATTAGTACCATAGTAATTTCATTGGGATTTGATAAGTATCTCCAGAGATATGGAGATAAACACTTCGAACTTGGTACTGAAAATTAATAGCGCGCCATTTGAAGTCGGTTCTTTTACTTTTGTAAATAATCTTATTAATCTACTTTTTTTAATATGATATAATATGTCACCAATCGACGATCACCTTGATTTTTTACGGTAATTCACTCAGAGCCAGCTTTTAAGCCTATATCAAGCGGGATCCCTTTGATTTGCATAATTTTTTATTCTTATTTTCTTAGGCATAACGGGTTACGCATAATTTTAAATGGCATAATGGTACTACTGCCTAATTTTTTTTGGCAAATTGTATAAATAGGCTTAACTTTCATTTAAACTATATTGTTTCGGCCTAATTTTGATTTGCATAAAGTTATAAGGCATATTTTCTGTATTATGTAGGCATGTAGACACTTGTATTATGCTAAATGATTGTAAATAAAATATATAATATCGTTTAAAAACTAAAAAAGAACCGACTTCAATGCCGTGCTATTCATTTTCAGTACCAATTTTGAGATGTTTATCTCAATATCTCTGGAGATACTTATCAGACCTCGATAAAATTACCATGGTACTACATTTGGGATATCTCCTTTCAAACAAAAAAAGAATAATCAAAATCGGTTCATAAACGACGAAGTTATCCGCGAACAAACATAAAAATATATATATATATATATATATATATATATATATATATATACGGTCGAATTGAGAAACCTCCTCCTTTTTTTGAAGTCGGTTAAAAAGTTTATTTCATTACACAATTATTAATGTCTATAAAAATAACGATTGTATTATAAAATTACATAAATAATTAATTTAACATTTCCAAAGTCAGAATTGAAGTAGGACTGCGTCATATTTAGTTGAGAGATGTTTGGCTTGAAAAAATAAAAAGTTAGTGGTTTCAAGTTAATAAATTCATATTTAATAATATACGAACTTCAAATCAATCCAAATGAAGGTTATTACTAAATAATATTGAGTTATTAATACTGGAAAAAAAATTGGAACTAGACTGTGACAGTAGGTTCAAGTTTGGCGGGGGTGGCCCCTGGGCCACCCCTACGCCGCGATTATTTTTATTCTAGAACTGAAAGTTATTTGACCCATCGCAAACATTAAACATAACTTACCTTTTCTTAAAGTGCATCTATTTCATGACTTTGGTTCTGCATTTGATTCATGATTTTATTTGGTAGTTGCTACGTAGTTTGCTTAGGTAGTAAATAAGTCAATTTTTACATTTATTATTCGCATTTTTCAAAGATATAACAAACATTTTATTAATTGCATTATTCTTTTCGTATACGAAACCACAAACAGAGTCTCGCAGCTTCGTCTGCGTTAAAAGTATTCTATGTTCTATTCCATAATATAAGGTATACTAGAGTAATATTTAAACAAAATCAGTCTACTGACTAGATTGATCGTGCAGATAAACTGGCCAAGTGCAAGTCGGACTCGCACTCGTAGGGTTCCGTGTCACAGTAGAGTATTCTATAACTATGATTTTTCGCAACTACAAAAATAACTTTGTTTTTCATAGTGTTTGTATGAAAAACAAAGTTATACTTGCGGCCGCTATATCTCAACAACTGCTGACTGTATCTGGTCCAAACCAATTTTCGTTGAAAGTTTTTATTGAGATCTACAGAATATATTTTTTCTAGATTTTTCACTCCTTACTTCCACTTACTTTAGAAGTTTGAGGGGGCGCGGGGGGGGGGGGGGGCACACATTTTACCACTTCAGATGCGCCTATCTTTTAAATTATTGACTTTGAGAAAAAATGATTTTGGAAACCTCAATGTCATTTTTAAAGACCTATCCATAGACACGTATAGGTTTGATGAAAAAAAAATTTGTTTGTTCCATTTCCATGTATGGGATGCCCCCCATTAAACTTTTATATTTTTTATTTTTGTACAAAAATCGGAAAGCGGTTTACAGAATACATCTACTTACCGAGTTTCAATTCTGTAGTCTTAATAGTTTCGGAATAAAATGGCTGTGACATACGGACGGACAGACAGACAGACAGACAGACAGACATGGCGAATCTATAAGGGTTCCGTTTTTTGCCATTTGGCTACGGAACCCTAAAAAGTACTATTTAATAATTATGCTATATCATTATGACAAAAAAATATTATGCCTAAACAATTATGCCCAATTATAGTTATGCGTTTTTCATATTATTCTAAAGAATATTATGCTAAAAATGTTCATGCTAACAGTAATAATGACCAGAAAAATATGCCTAATAACTTTACGCCTCACTTTATGTATCAAGCACAAGTCCGCTCATGTATGGAGTACTGCTGTCACCTTTGAAACGGATTTGCTAAATATAAACTTGCGGCGTCGGAATCGATAGAAAAGCGTGCGATTAGGATCATAAATGACGAGAAACTGGTAAAACCCCCAAGCTTTAAAGCGTGGACCACCGCTACGAGGTGGTGAGCCTGTCGGTTTTCTATCGACTGCGTGTCAGAGAATGCGCATAAGAACTGCACAATCTTATCCTATCGTCTCCATACGACTTCTTTCATTTACTTTACTCCTTTTTCGTAAAAACCTTCCTATCAAAAAAAATAAACATCTATAATTCGCCAAATCGGTCCACCCGTTTTCAAGTTATCGCGTGACTAAGTGAAATAGCAATTCATTTTTATAGAACCCAAAAAACCATATTGATTTTCAGACTTTTTTACCTTATTTTACCCTCTTATGGTTGGAATTTCAAAAAAGTCTGAAACACGTGTTTACTTATTTAATTACTGAAGTACTTGTGTAAAGTTTCGAATTAAAAAGACTATATAACCTGCTTTACTTTCGAGCCCCGTTGCATACCCTTAAACTATGTATTTCGGAAAAACCTTTCTTAGCAGATCTAATAACTATCTGTTTGCCAAATTTCAGCGGCATTATATTCATTCATTCATCATCAGAATTTATTTAAACAATATTTATTTTCCTCTTAGGGGTGGAATTTCAAAAAAGCCACGTATTTATTTATTTTTTTACAGAAGTACTTTTTCAAGTTTTGGAATAAAAAATACTTATCTAATTTTGTTTCTCCATACAAACTTTGAACCCCATTTCATCCGCTTGAGGGGTGAATTTTCAAAAATCCTTTCTTGATTATAAATGACCGACTATTATACTCACTGATAATTGTTGTCGACTGTCTGGACCTAGGTTTCATGCATGTCCGATGCACATCCTCGGGAGTTTAGAGAGATCGCGACGACCACTGTCGCTGCGTAAACTCCCGAGGATGTGCATCGGACATGCATCAGACAGTCGACAACAATTATTAGGGAGTATAATAGTCGGTCATTTATAATCATGATTTAAACTCACGATAACTATAAATCTAAAAATCCTTTCTTAGCGGATACTAACGTCATAATAACCATCTGCATGCCAAATTTCAGCGCAATCCGAAACAATATTGGTTTTTAGACTTTATTACCCCATTTACTACTTAATTACTCTTAGGGATGGCATATGAACACATTTTTACTTATTTATTTACTAAAATAAATGTGTGAAGTTTAAATCCTTTCTTAGTACACTCTTACGTACTAAGACAAATATACCCTCAAAATTTTAAGTCTCTACTATCAGCAGTTCAGGCTGTGCGTTGTCTCAGTCAGTAACTCAGTATGTTAGGATAAAGATTCTTACAGAATTAGATATGATATTTTTTATTTTTCGACTACCGATTGAAACGATTTAAAAATTTTTAATTACGGGATAATGGAGCAAACATTTTTGACGAGTGACATTGGAAATTTGGTGAAAATTTAAGATATCTAAGATATCTATCCAAGCAGACAAGCGTGTTAATGTGATAATATCACAAGAGAAAGTGTCATAATACCTTCGATGCGTGCGTGCCTTATTACGTTACACTCATTAAACTAAAGTAAGCAAAAACGAATCAAACACAATAATGGCTCCATTACGGAGTACCAGTGAGAAGTTTAGACTTAGTTACTCCGTAACGGCTTGGGCGCATGCGCGGTGGACTCTCGTTGGTTCTGACTCATGACCAACTAAAGTCAACCGCGCACGCTCCCTAGCGCGGTCCCCATAAACGAAGATAAAAATTGAACTGAAAACTCATTGGTCCAAAGTGTACTAAAATAGAAAAAAATATCTTATTGCATTGAATAGGTACGTGAGAATGTTACAAGAAAGTTGAGTGAATCGTAAATCTTCCGTTTGGACGCGCTCCAATATTAGGAATGATATATCAATGAGCAAGATTATTACTTATATTTGTAGGTATATGTTATTCTATCTGTCAAAACAATATATTCTAATGCAAGAAACTAGTGAAGAAATGTGATTTTATTATATATTTTTATGAAGAGCTCTGTCGACCTCCGATGTCAGTAGCGGCAGTGTCTGTAAATAGGTTTCCATCGAAACTGTCGGAATCGGAATTAGCACGACTTATTGATCCTGAAGTTGCAAATGACGACCCTCTGGCCTGGACCCGGCACGGAGGAAACAATTTATAGAGGTCGGACCAGTACCATCGGCTTGTTATGGTTCTGCTTAGAATTACTCTGCGACGTAGGCAGGGAATATTTTCAGTTTTTATGATGGTATTATGATTTAGCGCGAAAATGTTCTGCAAAAACCAATGACTTGTTTTTAAAGTCTGTCATCACGTGGGATATGGGACTGTCGGTATATTCTATATCCATCGTGTGCATTTACACACTGTGACTAAAAAAAACGGTTACACTAAACTATAATTAACTAAAATGATGAAATTTGTCTGCTGCTTCCTCGTAAATACTTGCCTCGAAAACTCAAATATTGTTCGAAAGTACCACTTTTCTGTGTGCATGTAAGCCTTCGATCGTCGGCCTTCATTGATCAGAGAGAGGCGAGGTTCGAACCGCCATTTGTTTCTGTTTGGAGAAAGGTTATAACTCGCGCAGTCAGCTCCATAAAACGAACGTAAATCGAGGGCTACAGACGGTAGCAACCGGCCGACCGCGTCGCTGGCTAACTCTGTGTTACACTTTACAGTTCGGTTGCTAATATCTACTTTAAAGTAATATTTCAATACAATCCGGTGTAACCACATTTTGGTTTAATATGATATGCTCACAGATATATGAATAGTAAGGTATTATTAATATTTCTGTGTATATGCAAGTCTTTGACTACAATCTTGCCTGGAGTTAAGTCTAGGTTTTGGTTGAATGTACATTATGGTGGCTGGAGTATTTGTAATAGAGAAGAGAAATATTTGAAACGTTCTAGTGATAATGCTTTTTTGCGTAGCACGAGACGGCATCCTTCTATCTATACTACTATTATAAAGAGAGAACATTTGTATTTTTGTATTTTTGTATGTTTGTAATGATTTGGCTCAAAAACTACTGAACTGATTTCAAAAATTCTTTCACTAATACATAAAATGGACTTTCGGAATGAAAAAAGGCTATATATTATCCCGTTTAAATCAAAGGTACATTCGTGGAGACCTAATTTGCAACCTAAGACGGCAAATAAACGGTCGAAAAAACACGTTTCTGACGAACGCTGCTTAATTGAAAATAGAGAGAAGGATATTTTTTATACAAGAGTTGTACAACTTAATAAGACCTACAAAAAAGTCCGCGACAGCATATGTCTATCTCTTAAGGTTGACTCACAGTAAACATTTTAATCTTAAAATTTTTGTCAAAAAATATTACATAACTTCCAAGGCTATTTTCAAGTATATAGTATTAATCTTTATCTAAATAATTGCGTTAATTAGCTTGGCCACATATTATAGATTAAAATTGTCCTTTACAGTATATAATTCAAATGAAAACTCTAGAAGATATCACGAATTTCACATACACGTATCGCAAAATTAATAAAATATTTGCAGTGAAACCACAGATTAGGTCATAGTTACTGAGAAAATATTATTATAAGCTTAGCTATGCTGTAGATCCCACCGATCACAATCAATTTGAGGTCAATATAGTAGTATAATAATATGATCTATTGTATAAAATAATATTCATCTATATAATTATATAATAATATAATATTTTAAACCACCCCGACTGATCCATGTACCTATAATCTTTTCATTAAAAGCATTCCAATGACTCTAAACACGACATTTAAAATCTGAGCTGTAAGTTGGTGAGGATTTGAGTATTCTGTAGAGTCCAGGAGATGTCCTAGCATCAGGTCAATACAAATACAATACAAAATTGCTTTATTTCAAAGATATTGTTTTAACAAAGTATTTGTACCCTGCCTTCTGCTTTAGTCGTTTTGACTGTGTTGCAGAAAGCAGTGTCTTCCCAGAAATATGTTCTAAAAAACAAATTATTGCAGAAACAATATAGACTTACAAAATATTTTCTTAACAAATGTAGCAGATGAATTAAGATAGTAAGTATAATTATTAAATCTATAGAATGTTGTGTGCGTGTGTGTGTGTGTGTGTGTGTGTGTGTGCGTGCGAGTATGTGAATAAGTTGTGTATGGTTTCATGCGATTGCATGCGGATGTATGTACGAACTATGTAAGTTCAGTTAAAACTTTTGTTTTTATTCTTATACCATTTTTTCCAGAAGCTTTTCAGTGTTTTCATAGTCTAAGGGTTGTAACCAGTCATGTATTAGTTTTTTAAGATTGTAAGTATTTACAGCTTTTATTTTTAATTTAGAGTTAATTTTGTTGTAAAATATAGGTGCCAGATGATAGTAATGTCTCCACGCTAAGACACTGTGGTATGATGGGACAGGACATCTATCTACGCGTTTGTTCGAGACTGGTAAGTATGGGACCACATCGTTATGATATCGTTTGAGGCATTGGAAAACGAAAAGTTTCCTAACTGACAGCACATTACTTTTTTTATAGAGATCATTAGTCGAGTATTGGAACGGTAGTGACAGTAAAACTTTAAGCAGAGCTCGTTGCGCACGTTCCACAACAATTAAATGTGACTTTGCAGCTCCGCCCCATGAGCTAATACAATAGCTGATTACGCATTCGCCAAGGGCTTTGTAAGTTTGCACTAATAATTTTTCATCAGCTACCTGTCGCAGTGTTTTAAAGACATGTATTAGACGTCTTATACGCTTAGACACGTTCTCGATATGAGGTCGCCATGAAAGTTTGTAGTCTATTGTCACACCAAGGTATTTTATTGTATCTACGCGCGTGAGGATGTTGCAGTCACAGTTAGGGATTTTACCGTTAGTTCTATTTAAGGTTATTTCAGTTCTATTACATGGAAATGAATGTGCATAAATTTTGAAGTCAAGTGGAATTTTATTAGAATTACTTTTCTTAAAACATATATATTTGGTTTTGTCTGCATTTAGGGAAAGTAAATTGTTCTCAAGCCACATAATAACATAAGATAAGCCTTCTTCAGCCATTATCTGAACATCACACCAACTGTTACTATGAAACAGAAGGACAGTGTCGTCCGCGAACATAAGTATATCAGCATTGCGTAACTTAGTCTTACAGAGCTCATTAATGTACAGCAAAAATAAGGTAGGACCAAGCGTACTGCCTTGGGGCACTCCGTAGTTGCAAAAGGCGCTGTCACTTTCGTGTATACCTATTTTTACTTTTTGGCAGCGTCCAGTGACATAATCTCTAAACCAATCCAGAGCTAAACCTCTAATACCTGCATTTTCTAAACGCGTTAGCAGAATTGGTATTGAAACTGTGTCAAATGCCTTTTGGAGGTCCAAAAAGACACCGACACATTTCTCACCCTTATCTAGGTAATTAGTAATGAGCGTGGTAAGGTTCAGGACAGCGTCATCAGTTGATCTGTGGGCTCGAAAACCGTACTGATTGCTGGCAAGTAAGTGGTTTTTTTCTAGGAAGGACATAAGTCTTTTGTTAGCTACATTTTCAATAATTTTTGACAGGGTTGGCAAAAGGGATATAGGTCTATAGTTTGATGGAAGCATATTGTCACCTGCTTTAAAAATCGGACAGACTACTGCCTGTTTGAAGATTGCAGGGAAAACTCCTGACGTAAAACTTACATTAAAAAGATGTGCAATTGCTTCAGATACAAATAAACAGTTTGATTTTAGTATAGATGCTGTAATATTATCCTCACCAGGTGCACTATTTATTTTGAGCCTTGAGATAATATTAGCCACTTCTTTAGCGTCAGTCAAAAATAACGATAACGAGTTAGCTGGTACAGAATTTAATGAGGTTGCCGAAGATGCCAGTTCCTTGTCCGTCTTTTTTAGCTTAGTGAGGGTAATATTTGCTAGGTTTTCTCCAATCTCAGTAAAAAAAATATTAACTTCGTTAAGCGATGTCTTTGGCGTGGGTTTGATTTTTAATAGGTTATCAGATTTAGTTTTGTTTTGACTTTAATTACATAACTCTTTAATGATTACTATTGTTATATACCGGCTGTAATTCACGTACCTTTAGTCGAATCAATGCTGACTGTGTCACGGTACTTCTGGCGATAGGAGTAGCAGCGATGAAGAACCGACGATGACAACATTCGGGCTATCTCAGGCATCCTCGGTACCGAAAAGGAACAGCCGTTACCGATCTCCGCCGAGTCCGCCCCCACCCCGGCTATCAAGCCGAGCGCAGCGAGCGGCGGCCCGCAGTGAACATCGCGATCTCACCGCGTGACCTCACTCCCGAGGAAGAGCGACTGACTCGCTCGAAACCTAGGTCGAGAAAATTCGACTAAAGGTACGTGAATTACAGCCGGTATATAACAATAATAATGTTACAAATTCACGATAATCTTTAATGATTGTCCATGTATCTTTCATATTGCCTTTAGAATGTAATAGTTTATCTTTATAATAGTTATTCTTTAGAGTTTTTATCAAAATGTTGCATGTGTTTCTATATTTAATAAATTCTTTACGGAGTTCCACGTCATCCGGTGATGTTTTGTTCCTTTTTTGTAACTTGTTTCTAGGTCGAATACACTTAATGACACTTGCTGTTATCCAAGGTTTCAATGGTTTGTATTTATTGGATAGAGTCTTTGATGAAGTATTTTTGGCTACAATGTCGCTTATAGTCGAAACGAGGTAGGTTGCAGCGCTATTGGTTTCGTCTAATAGAAAATATTCCTGCCAAGATTGCTGGGCTAGTATTTCTCTAATAGCATTAATGTTAGAGAAGGTTTTTGTTTTTATATGAATGTTTTTTCTTAATGTTTTAGGTGTTGTCATGGAGAGTAGTATAGGTGAATGATCCGTTAATTCATCAAAAACAAGAGTTTGCCATGATGCTTTTAATCATAAAATGATCCAAACAAGTTGACATCCGAGTAGGCAAATTTATTCCTTGTTGAAAACCATGTGACGCCATGCTTCCATGTTCTTACAATATCGTTGAAGAAGAAGATTTTCGAATTGATCAGACCTATGAAAGTTGATTTCATAGCGCAATTAACTAGAAAAAAGCTCATAGTTTTATAACGATTGAACGTCATGAATCAAAGCTAAGAAAACTCTCGATGAAGACATCTATCAAACAAAAAAAAAACGATCAATAATAAAAACAAAATCGGTTCATCCGGTGCTAAGATGCTACAGACAGACACACAGATACACACGTTAAACGTATATTACCCCTACATTTTGCGTCGGGGAACGCGTAAGGTTACGGCGGCAGATGTTCTCCTTGGTGGTAAGCTACTTTTTGGTAGATTTAATGATCCCACAACCACTGTACGAAAACTCATGATTCATGAATGCACATAAAACTTTCATTGGTAGGTATATAGCTAGGATTAGAACCAACGACCGTCGGGTCAGAATCAGGGTAACTATCCTTTACGCCAAAGGGCCGTCCAATAACACTTCGTAAGTATTATAAAACAAAGTCCATCACTGCGTCTGTCTGTCTGTTCGCAATAATCTCAATAGCTACTGAACGGATTATCATGCGGTTTTCACCAATAACCAGAGTGTTTATGAGGAAGGTTTAAGTGCATAATTCGTTAAAGTTTTGTGTAAATTGGATGAAATATGACGATGATTGTTAAATATGTTAATATTTTATATTCGATGCAACAAACTGATGCAAATTTTGTAGGCATATATGTTCTACCCGTGCGAAGCCGGGGCGGGCTGCTAGTATTAAATATAGTAGCAAGTCTTAGAATATAATAAATAGTAGTACGGCTCTGGACAGGATGAACTGCAAGCTCATGACCATGAAGAATATATCAATTCTTCCATTTATTCAAACAATTAAAAAACTGCACAAACGGCTGACAGAGAAATGTTTGTATAGCCTAAATGAATATTTTTAATTATTGCAGATATTTGTTTTGGCGAAATATGCTGCACATAATGTAATTGTCATCTGTTTTACCATATATCTAGCAAATAAATAATTTCATTTTTTCGGAACATGTGGCTTGTCTAGAATACTCTGTTTGTCGAGGGCTGTCGGAACACAGTAAGGTAACGAACACAGTGAAGTAACCCCCGACGCAAAAAGAAGGTATGTTGTGAGTTTGACGCGTGTATTTGTTTATCAGTGTCTGTGGCATCGTGACGCCTAAACGGATGAACCGATTCGTATTTTTTTTGTTCGATATTTATGTTTTAATTGAAAGTGTTCTTATCTTTGATTCATGAAAATCCGTTAAGCTTTAAGATTATGGGCTTTTTAGGGTTCCGTAGTCCTGACAAGGAACCCTTATAGTTTCTTCATGTTCGTCTGTCTGTCTGTCTGTCCGAGGTTTTTTAGCGTAGCTCCGCTACATGAGAAGTGGGGATGAATTTTTTTTTCGTCGTCTACCCCATCGTGTAGGGTATCGATGAATAGGTCTTTTAAAATGACTAAAGGGTTGCTAATACTATTTTTCGGTTGAATGCTCCATTTACGAAATATTAAACTTTTAAGTGCAAATTTTTGTTCCAGTGGGGCGTCCCCCTCCCCTCTAAAACCCAAACTGCTAGCTTGAAAAATCTAAAAAAATCCTGCGTAATAGTTCATTTCATAAACTTTAAAGGAAAACTATAGCAGTTAAGATAACTTTATTAGTTTAGCAGTAATAGTCGTTGAACTTGGGTGTTGGATAATTTTGTACCAAATTACAAACCCTTAGAATAAATCCGTTAAAAAGACAAAGAAAAAGTACCTAGTTGCTTGTTTATAACGGGTAAAGACTTGCATTGAATAACGGGCTACTACGGAACCCTACACTGCGCCTGGCCCGACACGCACTTGGCCGGTTATTTATAGATGATGAAGCTATGAGATTTTTTATAGGCTAGCGTTTGACCACTATCTCACCTGTTGGTAAGTGATGATGCAGTCAAGGATGGTAGCACGCTAGGCCTTGAATGGGAACTAGCTCTCAAGGATGGCTGCCTGAACACATAAGATGTTTGGCAATAGATTTTCTAACTTGAGGGTGGTAGCTGGCCAGGCGGACACTAGTACCTACCGTACCACCATGATGCGGTGGTTGGGGGTTTCTTTACGATGTTTTACCATTACCAGAGAGATTATGTCAAAATTCGGTATTGTCTTACTTAAATTATGTTTTAAGAACATGGTAGTATTGCCCTGATGCTGGGACATCTTTTGAAATCTGCACAATACTCTACCTCGCCAACTTACAGCAGATATATCGTGTCTGGGCTCATTGGAATAGTCTCATTGACCAGATTCTAAATAGATCAGTCGGAGGCGGTTTCACATTTAGATTTTTTTTCATAGTTGATTAGCAAGCGTTTGACCATTATCTCACCTGATGTTAAGTGAAGATGTGATCGACGATGTAGCACGCTTGCCTAGAAGAACCTGTTCACTAGCGATTTGAAGACCCCTCGATTGTACTTAACAGGGAACACAGACTCTGGTAGAGAATTCCATTCCTTCGCTCTGCGAATGATAAATGTGGATGCAAAGCGCTTTGTGCGACAAAATTCAATATCAACCATGTATCGATGGCGCATATCTGTGCGCCTGGTAGTACGATGGTAAAATGTCCAAGATTTAGGTTTTACGAATTTAAGTATTATACTGTTATTGGTAGTTAATCAAACGGAACATTACCGTAATCATGCATATTGCCATATAATGCCCTACCACTTGTGTATAATCGTCGTATTTATTTAAATATGAGTAATATACGATCAGGCATTGCGCACGAAACGTGCGCAATGTATATAATATATATTCATTTATATATTATATAAATATATATATATATATTATTTATATATTATTATTTATATATTTAATAATAATATATCTGTGATTATATTATTATTGTTCAAAACACAAAGTGACAGTAGTGTCTATCTCTAGGTAAGTATTACAATGTAAAATGACGTGAAAACTTGTTATAGCCAAGTAATCGGACGATTGAGGCACGCACATGAGTAAAGACTTTTCTTTACTCCTGTGGATGAGGTACCTAAGTACAACGAGAAGCGCGCTTCTCTGCTCAAACGACACTGGCAACGCAAAAACGGGCATCAGAGACGACCCAAGTGCGAGCTACAAAAACTGCAGCGCTTTGTAACCCGACCCGCAGCGCTTGTAGTGCACAATATATTATCAAATTTACACTTCCTTGCAGCGGTTAGTTCGTACCCGAAAAACTGGAGCAAAAGAATCTATTAATTGCGGCTGTCGCTCTGCCTAGTTCCGAGTGAAATATTCAGGCGATCCGTCGTATAACCGCCGTCACGAGCAAGTAAATTTACGGGTTCTTCCAAATAAAACGGCTCCTAATGTCGCTCACTCTGAAACAATACAACGCGTTGTAAATTGCCGCCATGCGTGCCGCCCCACGCCACCCGCGCTCGGGAGGCAGAGGTTCTCAAAATTTATGTGCCGAGTGCTGCGGAGGCCGCGCCTCTCGAGACTTTAACGGTGATCTTACAAAATGTTAAAGATTTATTACTCTTTTTCAATTCTGCAACGTTTTCATATGTGATCTCGTGCGAGCAGCAAAATGTGACTCTTTGTATTTGTTCAGAGCGCAACGTGAACGTCATACGATCACCGCGACGACGGGTCTTTCAGGTGTTAGTTTTAAGTAAGATCTGTAAACTGCGAGAGAATGTACCAAAAAGAAATATTGAATCGTGTTCACAATTTTCATTCGTATTCCGATGAGAGTATTTCGCATGCAGTGAATCCTGGGTCATAATTCATGTTGAGAATCACAACTCCCCTCTCCCTTCTCCGCGGGGGGTACTTGTCAACGTGATTTAAAGCCGCGTCTCCACGCAATCATGGCGCTTCGAAAAAAGGAATAATTGCGCCATATTTCAGTGAAGTGAGTGCGAGCCCGCTATTTCACGGTTCATTACAGTAATGGCTGCAGCGCATCCGAACGTCGCTCGTTCGCCAACAATCTTCACATTATCTCGAAGAACTTTATCACACGACGAAAAATAATGACATAACCTGAACTTGAATTCAACCGTCAGCAACAAAAGTAATCCATGGATTCGTGGACAGATAATTTCATTTTGACTTTTTGTGAACTTTATTCTTATCACATCTTATCAGGTTGAGTTACAATCGGGTCGGGTCGGTATTATGATCTTAATATACCTGGATAAGTACTCCACAATCTCCCAAGAAAGGGAGTGGTAGAGCTAACGACCCTCACCAAAGCCTTATTTAGATCCGCTAACGAAACAACGTCATACAGGCCTATATCTCTTCTGCCTTTAATGTCAAAGTTATTAATTAAAATATTTAGAGTCAGTTTCACCGGTTCCTTATAGCGCTAAAATGATGAAATCTGACAGATTTTTGAGAGCTTTTATATGGTATTTTATAAAGTAATATATATTTTATATTACTTTAATCGCCATTAATTTAATCACCATTAGTAGACGAAGCAAAATTCATAATAAAAATTTTACAATATCAGTGGTAGATAAAATTTATTTCTCAGAAAAATCGTCCCTTATAAAGGAAAATCTTCAATCCTTTGCGCTTTCGTACAAAACTTCGGACATCCGCCGGCATCCCAATCATTTCAGTCGGGAGTGAATATCTACGGCGCGTCCCTTGCCGTCCGTCCCTGTCCCGGGCACCCGACCAGGTCCGCGGTCGCCTTTTTGTGCGGGCCCTTTTTGTCGCAGCCCTGGGCCTTTTGCTCGCTCTTGTCGATGCAGGATCGAATGACTAATAACGCCGGATGCGGACTCCACGGGAACTTTCACGCTTTTTTTATAGAAGAGTCTGCGCTGAATGTTTCCATTTGCTTCATTCACTTTCACATTGTTAAAATTTGATTGGGAAATGTTATACAGGATTGGACACAATCCAAATATTACTCGAACGTTAATAATGCTTCTGATAATCTTATCAATTTACTATAGAGATCCTAAATAATAAATGTTTAGTTTCGGGTGTAATGTAACGTGTGCGAGATTACAACATAAATAAACGCTAATTCTATATTAGGGACAGAGTGATTTCACCAAATAACATCCGCAATCATAAATGAAGTTAGAATGACAACACCTGATCTCCCAAGGCACTTTAAAACAGTGTAGGTATCGATTAAACAATCAAGCAGTAATTTGGCGCTCAACACCACGAAACACTAATTGTGGCACTTCCGTCCTGTGGAATTTATATGAAGTTCCGGGAGCGTGGCGGGACCGACACGACTCGTCGACGGGACGACACAGTGGAATCGCCTATATCGAAATAGAACCGGGCTTCATACGGATACACTTTTAAATAATATACAGCGAAACATAAGACAAATCAGCCATTTTATTATTCGACCAAAGGAATTAATTTTCTTATATATCATTGTGTACTACATGATTTAGCAAAAGTTTCATAAAGCAAACGGTAGATGTTATATGATAATATCTGTCGGTGAGTTTTAGTTTATGATTTTTGTGAAGGTATTTGCTAGCATCAAGTTCATACTTCTTCAAAAGTGAATAATTATTTCACAAAATTAAATCCTAGAACAGGCACACTGTAAACAATGAACAAACAGATAGTCCTGCTGCCACGATCCATCACTTGTGTAGATTGTTTGTGGTATCAGGAACGAAAATAATTATGATTAAACGTGAATAAATGATAAGAGAAGAGCCGATGACAGGTAACAGTTTGTCGTAACTAATGGCGTGATCAAGCGATAATATTGACGTCCGGCGTCGATACAGGTGTCGGCTCACGGACGTACCACGTCGGCCGGACTGTCGGCCGGACTGTCGGACGGACGGACGGGCGGGCGGAGGTTTCGCGCGGCGACATTACGCGGCGTTTGTGAATAATAGAGGCGGCTGGAAGTGGCCGGATTATACGTTGACTTAATAATAGTCGATACAGCGAATTGAAAACATTGTTTTCTAGCTTCATGCATCAGCGTGTAGAGTTGACTTACTTGCTGTACTCACTTGTGTGGACAAGCGCTATTTGTATATATTTTTAATTAAAAGTATTTGTTTATTGGTGAGAGGTATCAATGTAGCTTAGGTTGATGTTGCTAGAACGTTAATGTACGATGAATTTGCTCTCAGCAAAGCATAATATTATACTATTTTTTACATTTTTATTTTGTTATACACTTTATTTAAATTATTTATTATTAATGACTAATGAGAATGAATGACTTGTAATGAAAATTATTAATAAATATATGAATATGAATATGATAGTACTGGTCTATGTATAAATCTGGATATTAAATAAAACTTATCTTTTAATCAACACGATGAGCTTCCTGCCTTAAACACAATTTTGAATACGGCTTAGTTATTTTTGACAATATATTTTATAATTTACCAATTTGAACACAAAATTATTCAATTTTGTGCTACAATGCAAACAATATATACCTATCAATGACTGTTAATCTAAGCGAAGTATAACCGATAACCGAAGAATTTGGTGATGTTTACGTACAGATCTCGGATTACACGACTACATTCTAAATCTATGTGTTTACCGACACCGTAGACCAGAACCACCCTTGGTTCTCACACCGTTTGCTGAAGGTGTCGTGCTGTGACGTCAGCCATCACAATCAGGTTCCGGCGCGGTCGTGACTCGCACACTCGCCACACGCGATCACCGCGCTTTACCGTGCTTCACTAATAGCGATTCTGTGGCTTCACTAGTAGTTTAGTGTTACAGCTATGCGACCAAGCGGACTATCTTTGCGAACCGTTTATAGTCTCACTCGAGTACAGCATCTACTTTGTCGTAGATGACTTGTTCGGGCTCGTGGAGCTATTCACCTTGCTATTTATCCATATTATTCAAACTTTACGCCTATTATATTGATAAAACTTTTTGACTTTGAGGCGCTTTTTTCTGTTCGTTTCGTTCCAAAATGCATGAAATTGCTTCAGCGAGCGTTGACAAGCATGTAAAATCATTTTTTTTCGCTAATGCCATGCACGGCACTCTGTGTAACTGTATAGAATGTTACCGCCATGACATTATTGCTGTTCATCTAATCATCTACTACCCTTAAACTAGCCGCCAAATCACCTTAGACTATAAAATTAAACAAGGAACAAAAACAAAAGTAAGAATTTTTTAATTAAATCACTTTAATATAGAAAAAAATCCAAATAAAACTCCAGCGATAAACAATGAATCAACGTCGTTAAAGTAAAGGTACAGGTAATTCTATTACTATTATAAATACAAAAGTGTGTAGATACCCCCTATCATTAGTCAATAAGAATCCGGAACTCTGCTGTACCTAGCATAAGTACCCGCGTGTACAAATCTAGTGAAAATATTCGATGAATAAATACTTCAATTTTGGTCTTGAAAGTGTGTGTCACTATTATGGCACTACCGCGCTTACAGATATTTAGAATTCAAAATGATGCTTCCAAATGCGAATGTATCCATAAAAGTTTAAAGTGAATTTAGACGCAGACAGTTTACAAAGAGGTCCGCACCGCAACACTGCGACCAACTTTTATTCACCCAGCTAGCTATTCTGTGACTCCGATTACCGGTCGCGTGCCGCGTTTGTTTACAACCGCGCCTTATCTCGACCGTGCGCTATTATGTCACTGATCCGGTCACTTAGCTACAACGAGCTGCCTATTCGCTTTTTGCAGAATGCAGGTGTTAGCTGAGCATTTACTGCTCTTTGATTAACTGTAGTTTTGTGTTTATTGCACTGAAATGAGGTTTGTACTCACGAAACACCACTAACGAGCAGTTTTTACCGAATTAAATAATTTTATTTCACTTGTACTTATTCAGAGAGCTTTTAAAAGCTCAATTCGGGTTCATTACTCACTATTGTTTTTTAAAGAAGTGAACATTGATATCAACTGAGTAATAATTAAGATAGTTTAAAAACTAAAACAACCGACTTCAATGCCCAGCGAGTCAATTTCAGTAGCGAGTTTGAGACGTTTATCGTCATATCTCTGGAGATACTTATCAGATCTCGATGAAATTACAATCAGACCACTTTGGAAACGTACCCTACCGATAACAAGAAGATTCATTCGAATCGGTTCGGAATTGACGGAGTAATCGCGTAACATACACAAAAAAAGTCTACAGACGAATTGAGAACCTCCTTTGTTTTTGGAAGTCGGTTAAAAACTTATTATTATATGAGTTTTGTATTGCAGAATGATCACTAGCATGTTTAGTAAAGCGCGTGACTTTGTGCCACTTACGTACAAAATATTACTTTGTTCGGGTTGAAATGAATTAAAATAAATACGGCGTGATAATTGTGCGTTTGTACCTAAATACTACGTGATCATCGCTTCGAGTCATGCAACACTAATTTCAAAGTGCTAAAAACTTTTCATTTATTGTGTTCTTTATGAATACGTATTAATTTGTAAAAATAATAAATACTATATTATACTTTGGTGGAAAAAAAAAGTTGAATAGTTTAAAATGTTGAAATTAATAAATGTTTTAATTAAAAAGAACAGAAGATTATTATCAGGATAGCAAAGAAGCTCTTCTTTATTTTGTAATTTTGTGTGAATATGATATTATGTTTTAATTTTTATATCATCATCATCATCATCGACAGCTTGTATTAGCCTACTGCCGGATACAGCTCTGAATAAAAGCTATCTTTATTGTAATAAAATAACTCGAATAAAAAACAAAAGCACAAGTTTGACTGCCCTATCTTACAATTTCTTACCAGTCACCATCTCAGTTCATCCCGGCTCCAACAAGTGCAATTGGTTGAAAAACTTTTCGCAACTTTCGACTGCTTACATTTGTACTAATACCGAAACTCCGATGAAGAAAAGCATTGTTAAGAAACCCCCAACCCTCGCATAGTGGTAGAACACTATTTAGTGTTCGTCAGGCAAGCTTCCACCACCCTCAAGTTAGAAAGTCTATCGCCAAACGTGTAATGTGTCCCGGCAGCTATCATTGAGAACCAGTTCCCATTCTAGGCCTAGCGTGCAACCATCCTCCTGATCCACCCATCCTGAGAGAGTGGTCAAACGCTAGCCTATAAGATATTAAAAAAAACTCGTTTATCGCAAATTCTGTTCACGCAAACTAACACTTTAAAATGGAAACTGAGAGCATTTACTCTGTATGCGCTCTTTCGACATTCAATTTGGAATCTCAATGGATGCAATATCTGGAAATAACTTTCGATCTTAAATACCGTATATCTATATAATATACCGTATATGTATATCTATATAATATGTATTTAGCAGTAAAAGTTGATGGCGTTTGCCGGAAGTACCTCCTCGTATATTGAGACGGTCGTAGCGGCGCCACCGCTCATACTCGTAGCAACTTAGTTATACTGTACGTACACACTATGAATAAATGGGAACATCGACAATCAAATAAAAATCAAATGTCATTATTAACGCCCAACGCAAAAGAAAGGGAGTTACGACGAAGACAAGTTCGACGTGTGTATCTGTGCATCTGTGAATCTGTGTATGTGTATTTCTGTCTGTAGCACCGTAGCGCTGAACGGATGAATCGATTTTGATTTAATTTTATTTGTTTGCTAAGTGTCTTTTGCGCTTTTACTGTTTTTAGCTTTGTTTATTTTTTAGTTCGCGCACGGCAGCCGTCGGAGCAGGGCGTTCTCCTTGAGAATATTGAAACCAGTCGGTGGCCTCATTTTAAGCCTTATCAACTGAGATTACGTGAGTTACTTTAAATTCTAACTTCTAACACTTATATATTAATATTATAAATGCGAAAGTAACTCTGTCTGTCTGTCTGTGTCACTTTCACGCCAAAACCACTTAACCGATTTAAATGAAATTTGGTACACAGGTAGTCTAGAGCCTGAGAAAGGACAAAGGCTACTTTTTATTGCGAAAAAAGGGTTGTAAGGGGTTGAAATGGCTATGAAAAGTTGTATGGAAGTATCGTAATTTTAGGAGCTAAAAGCTTGAAACTTATTTTTAGGCTGTTGATTCGATATAAATAAATAAATAAAACTGGCCAAGTGCGAGTCAGCATCGCGGGTCTTATCGCACACTTAGGGAGGGTTCTGTACAATACGAAACATAACAGAGTTTCAACCTCATATATTTGATTAATTGATATTACCAAGAATATTTGGTTTAGTCGCGATCTAGAAAGACGGGGCTCGCTTACTAGCGCCATCTATGTCATTTTGCCGGAACTAATTAGATAGATGGCGTCTAAAAACACGTTTTTTGTATGGGGACCCCTTTAATTTTTAACTTTATTTTGTTTTTAGTATTTGTTGTTCTAGCGGCAACAGAAATACACCATCTGTGAAAAGTTCAACTGTCTAACTATCACGGTTAATGAGCTATAGCCTGGTGACAGACGGACAGACAGACAGACAGACAGACAGACAGACAGACAGACAGACCGACAGACAGACAGACAGACAGACAGACAAACAGACAGACGGACAGCGGAGGTTAGGGGATGTGGAAGTGAGGGGAAGGGGGAGAGGGAGGGTAGGGTAAGTTAGGGGAAGGGAGGGGAGGTGGAAATGAGGGGAAGGGGAGGGAGGATTACCATGGCGTAGTAGGGTGCGGTGTAGCTGGGATACGTATGTGTCTTATTAGTTAATGCTACCCAAAGACACTATTCCACGCGGATGACGTCGCGGGCACAGCTAGTGTATATAATACTAGCAGCCCGCCCCAGCTTCGCACGGGTAGAACAAATATGCCTATAAAATTTGCATCAGTTTGTTGCATCGAATATAAAATATGAACATATTTAACAATCATCGTCATATTTCAACCAATTTACACAAAACCTTAACGAATTATGCACCTAAACCTTCCTCATAAACACTCTGGCTATTGGTGAAAACCGCAGGATAATCCGTTCAGTAGCTATTGAGATTATTGCGAACAGACAGACAGCCGCAGTGATGGACTTTGTTTTATAATACTTACGTAGTGATATTGGACGACCCTTTGGCGTAAAGGATAGTACCCTGATTCTGACCCGACGGTCATTGGTTCTAATCCTAGCTATATACCTACCAATGAAAGTTTTATGTGCATTCATGAATCATGAGTTTTCGTACAGTGGTAGTGGGATCAATAAATCTACCAAAAAGTAGCTTACCACCAAGGAGAACATCTGCCGCTTTAACCTTACGGTGTTCCCCGAAGCAAAAAGTAGAGGTAATATACGCTTGACGTGTGTATCTGTGTGTCTGTCTGTAGCATCTTAGCACCTAACCAGATGAACCGAGTTGTTTTTATTATTGATAGTTTTTTTTTTGTTTGATAGATGTCTTCATCGAGAGTATTCTTAGCTTTGATTCATGAAAATTCGTTCAATCGTTATAAAACTATGAGCTTTTTTCTAGTTAATTGCGCTATGAAATCAACTTTCATAGGTCTGATCAATTCGAAAATCTTCTTCTTCAACGATATTGTAAGAACATGGAACATTGACCTGATGCTGGGACATCTCCTGGACTCTGCAAAATACTCAAATCCTCACCAACTTACAGCTCAGATTTTAAATGTCGTGTTAAGAGTCATTGGAATGCTTTTAAAGAAAAGATTATACATAGATCAGTCGGGGTGGTTTAAAATATTATATTATTATATATATAAATGAATATTATTTTATACAATAGATCATATTATTATACTATATTGACTTCAAATTGATTGTGATCGGTGAGGATCTACAGCATAGCTAAGCTTATAATAATATTTTCGTAGTAACTATGACCTAATCTGTGGTTTCACTGCAAATATTTTATTAATTTTGCGATGCGTGTATTTGAAATTCGTGATATCTTCTTGAGTTTTCA
The DNA here is from genome assembly GCA_954871355.1 of Cabera pusaria. NCBI lineage: Eukaryota > Metazoa > Arthropoda > Insecta > Lepidoptera > Geometridae > Cabera > Cabera pusaria. The sequence goes on along the minus strand of OX940899.1, from coordinate 26,644,537 downwards.
TTTGATTTATACACTGTACAGGACAATTTTAATCTATAATATGTGGCCAAGCTAATTAACGTAATTTTTTTGATAAGGATTAATACAATATACTTGAAAATAGCCTTGGAATTTATGTAATATTTTTTAACAAAAATTTTAAGATTAAAATGGTTACTGTGAGACAACCTTAAGAGATAGACATATGCTGTCGCGGACTTTTTTGTAAGTCTTATTAAGTTGTATAACTCTTCCATAGAAAATATTCTTCTATCTATTTTCAATTGAGCAGCGTTCGTAAGAAACGTGTTTATTCGACCGTTTTTTTGCCGACTTACGTTGCAAATAAGGTCTCCACGAATGTACCTTTGATTTAAACGGGATAATATATAGCCTATTTTCATTCTGAAAGTCCATTCTATGTATTAGTGAAAGAATTTTTTAAATCGGTCCAGTAGTTTTTGAGCCAATCATTACAAATATACAAAAATACAAATGTTCTCTCTTTATAATATTAGTATAGATATAGATATATATTTGTATGCTACGAGTAGCAAGCGTTTATTTAAACTACTACTTTAAAATAATTACCTAATCAAAATATCAAAAATATATAAACCGCAATATATAATACCTTAACTATAAATAAAACTTTTTAACAATAAATTAAACCGCCCAAAAAACTGAAAAGTAAAAAATACTAAACCTTTGTTATTTAACCTTGATAACGAAGTTCTTAAACTACTGTTAATATACCTCAGTATATATTTTTGTAATGGTTTTGAGTTTTTAACTAAACTTAATGACTAAGTTCCTAAATTAATGTAAGTATGTACACCCAAGTAGTTTTGAGTCGGCGCCAAACAAGCAAATTAATTAATTACGTAAAATTTTTTGACTTTTCAGTTCCTTCGGCGTTTTAATTTTTTTGTTAATACGTTTTATTTTATATTTTTTTTGGCCATAATCTACTAATTACTACATTCTTAATGTTGTATTACTTTTAAAATAGCTACCTACCTTACTTTAGCTATTAACTGTTATATAATCCTACTTTATCTATAATTTGTTGTAAAATAATTGTGAATAATTAAAAAAAAAATCAGGCTTTATATACCAACATGGGTAGGCCTACAAAAAATGCCGCTCGAATGAAAAAAAGATAATTTAGAAGAATCGAATAATTATATTACTGAAAGAAAATGAGTGAGTACTCTATACACAAACATTTTATTATTATTATCACAAATGCAGTATTATTTTTTGTTTGGTTAATTTATATATAATACTGCTATAAAGATAACCAAAATTTTTGATATTAAAATGAGCGATATTAAAATGAGCGATATTAAATGTAGCTCACTTCTCATTTATTTAATAAAAGAAAAAAAAATGTTTTCTTATCGGTCACCACGCTCAAAAAGTGTAACATGAATTATTAATATCAAAGAAAAAAAAAACTGCATAAATAAAAAAATTGCTATGCAATAGCTTTACCGCGGCAGTCCCCGAGTGCCACACGTCTTTTTAGGGTTCCGAACCCAAAGGGTACCAATGGAACCCTATTACTGAGACTCCGCTGTCCGTCTGTCTGTCTGTCTGTCTGTCTGTCTGTCTGTCTGTCTGTCCGTCTGTCACCAAGCTGTATCTCATGAACCGTGATAGTTAGACGGTTGAAATTTTCACAGATGATGTATTTCTGTTGCCGCTATAACAACAAATACTAAAAACAGAACAAAGTTAAAAATTAAAGTGGGTCCCCATACAAACAACGTGTTTTTACTATAGCGCCATCTATGTGAACGATTGATTTACTTATTAATAAATAATATTAATTACCTACCTTTGCGTTGAAGTTCACTTAGTTGTTTTTAAAAGTTCGTTAAATATTCGTTAGATGGCGTTGTAGTTAATAAGCATGTCTGGTATTGACACGGTAATACAATATAATATTATACCGATATATGATTATACTGCAGTTCGGAACCCTCCGTGTGCGAGACCAGTCTCACTCGCACTTGGCCAGTTTTATTTTTATTGATTTTATTATGTTGATACAATCCTTAATTGATCATACATATCCGCAATGAAATGTTTGTATCGAACATATCGCAACATTTAGTCAACTTGTAAAACGTAATAGCACCACACACTCAGCTCTGTTTTTCAGAATTAAAATAAATTATAATAATAAATTCATTTATTTCATTGTTTTCACAAATTATTAGAGTCACATAAAGCGAAGTTTTGTATGAAATTTTAAAGGATCTCTGTAGAATTAAATGATATAAGTTGCTAAACCCAGCAAATGAGTAGCAGCATTCATTAAAGGTACAGTAAGTTCACTGTGCAGTCACGTAGTTCCGGCGAACAACTTAATTTCCCGCTCTATCTGTCTAAAAGTACGTAAATAACGTGCTGTAATTAGCATTTCCTGCCGGAAACAATTTCTTTGCCCTTTACTTTTAACTTTGAAATTAGTTTTTTTTCTATGGCATTATTACATCGTTTAGTTTGTAGTTTAGAAAAGAAGCTTATTTTAATAAAAATTGTAGTTTGAAAATTGTTTTCTTTCTCTAGCGCTTCAACAAATATATTGTGCATACATTTTACAGTTATGAGTAGTTGCCCGCCTGACACTAGACCTCCTTGGAATCTTCGAACCACCCACTGAACAAACGCATTTCTCCAGTTGATTTGGCGAGTTCCGCATGATACTCGGTCGCAGCCAGCTTGGAAGACAGGAGGAGACAGCGTGTTGCGGAAGAATGTTGGAAGTTTTACAAAACGTTTTACAATTCCAAATATCATTTTTAGTAGGGTCGTTCGTGTAATACGTTGTCTTGTCTTTTGTCATCAAAATATCCGAGGATAATCATTACCAAGTTCATCGTGGCTTTAAGATCGGATCCATCCAGATTTATTATTATATTAGTTTGATTGTAATCATGAGGAAGATCGCGAGTATTGCAATTAAATTAAATACTCATATAAAAATATACACGAGTAGTTATCCTTGTATCGACACCTCATTATGTCTAATAACGACGACACGATATTAATAGTCTTCCGATGACAACAGCACAAAACTATTACATTTAAAATGTGTCGACAGTGTGAAAAAGAAATATGATAGTTAGTATTACTCTCACTGCACAGCGCGGTGTGACTCTCAAAAAGAACACATTTAGAACGATTAACGACACGTCAAGATGTCCCGCGATCGGACGCACCTAGGCTGAGACATAATGATCCAATAAAGGAGACGAGATATTTAGTGAGGAGGGTGCTCGCTCCTGAAATAGACTACAAAGTGATCCCAATCAGTGCCACTAAAAATAAAAGCGTTAGAGATACTTTAGTTTACGTCGCCGTAAAGTAGCACTAAACTCGCTCATATTTGATCGTATTGCTGTTACACCTCGCCTTTATGGCCGCGGGGAGCACATCATTAATAATCATACGAGTTTTATAAATTTGCAACTAAGCACACGTTCATGGAGTTTCTGAATGTCACGAGCGAAACCATGCTGATGCAAAATATTTTAACGCGAAATTTAAAAACGTTCACATAAATGCTTCTTTATTGAAATCATTAATGATGGAGATTTATTTTTTAATGTTCAATGCAAATAATATTTGAAGTATGTGTGCGGACAGTTCACAATTTAATCGATGGTGGTTCGTTCATTGATACAGTATTTTTATATGTTTGTGAAAATAAGGGCCAGTTTAACCGGTTCTTGTTAGTGGGACTCACCCACTAGCTAAAAGTATCTACCGAAGAAGCAACACCTATGTAATACTAGATGGTATAGATAGCACAAGCAACCGTAGGGCCGGGAGGAGCTCGGCCCGAGAGGGATGTGGATGAATATTTGACAATGGTGTTGTAGAGGTATTGTTCAGTGAGCCAGCGAGGACGCGAGAGGTCGTGTGAAGTGTGCCGAGATAATTAAATAACGGCCCTCCCCTTTATATTAGGATAATGCTTTAAATTTGACACGTTTCGGTTGGCAACCACACTGTAGTCTCGGGGGGTTGTCCCGGTACAGTTGATTTAAATCCATGCCACGTGAGCGACCACTGTTATTGTTGGCTGTTTGTTCTTGTCTAAACATCGCCTATACCTCAACCTTTACTATAAATAACAACTATATATTTGTACTGTTTACAGTGGATAAAAGTTGGGTGTTTTATACGAGGAACGACCGCGGTCTAGACACACCAATATTTATTTTGTAACGGAACTTACAACAACAGCGCAATGTAAACCCACGGCTTGTTTTGAGATACTTCACGATACTTATAATTTATAAATCAAATATTCGAATCAAATAACCGGAGTCGGCGTCGGCCGCCCGTCGCCTGCGTCTCTGAATAAATTGTTTCGCAGAGCTTTGTTCCGCCCTGAGCCGACTAACAAACCGAAACCTTATTTTTCATGAGCTTCGTGACAGAAAGGAGATCTTACGTGTACTGTAACAGTAGTAACAAACACGCAGTGTTTACCCCGAGGTACAGACGTAACTCGGAGCAAATAACACAACCGTAGCACAATGCCGGATTTAAATAAACTTAATAAAGGAAACGTACCCACGCCTAACAGCGAATGTGTCGCCCGAATCCCAAAGTCCTCCTCGACTTGAAGTGTAAGCGCCCGAGCGCGTTCCTAATTCGCTCGAGTTATCCAGGATTGTAATGGAACTAATGAATATTCTACGCACGACTGTTTTGTTTGTGATTAAAAACTTTCTTGTTCCGAGTTCTGCAGCTGTAATGAGATCGTATGCGCGGGACGTTTTTATTTTACGCGGTTTGCTAACAGTCAGAAACAGATCTTTATCTGGACGTTAAATAATTAAACAGAAAGTAGACAAAAATGTAATTACTTAATTTCGTCTTCTAATGAGTTACTCGCACAGAAATATGAATAAATTATTAATATTTCTGTGGTTATTCGTTGCTCTTAATTGGTTATTAAGGCGAAATTCTTCAACTTTATTAAGCATTGCATAGGAGACTGACTGATTTGTATCAATGTTTCAGTAATAAATCTGGGTGTTAAAAATAAATCGATGCAGAAGCAACGTATGGGATTTACTGCCAATTAATTACTAAAAAAAGTAAATTATCGGCGTCAGCACATTTGCATCAGCTAGTAACGAAGAGTAATAAAGTCTGTAAAACTGAAGACGCGGCGCCGGCGACTGCGGCGGCAGTATGCTAATGAAATTGTCTCACTTCGTTTCGCAGTGATTGCTTCGGATAGTGCCGCCAGTCCACTAAGGGCACACGCGCACTAGGCTAACCACAGCTGCGAACATTACTGACTCTCTAGATACGATATTGTATGAATCTGTAATCTAGAAACGTTAGTGGTAGCCATTGCCTATAATTTTTGTTGTATATTTATACACTTTTTTAACACAATCTTATAATAGTTGAATTTAATGTATAGCAGTATTAATTTTACTGCGCTCTTCAAAAAAAAAACTTTAAAAGAATTATTGACAATGCTATAAAACTCTGGTTATACGCTAATATTGTCTGGTACATTTCTCGGGTTTCATTATTAAACGAAACGGATTTATTAATTTTTATTTTTATAATTTGATATTTTTCCATTAATATACTTCTTTCGACCATCGTAACGAACGACGATGCTGACAAAATAATCAAGTAGGTAGTTATAAATTTTCAACTTGACTTTGTAAAACTACAAAACAGAACATAAATAATATAATAAATATTAGATCAATCAATTAGTAACTCAAACGATACTCTATTTGCAATTAATTTGTAATTATAAAACAGCGCTTGAAATAATAGCAACATATTAAACTAAACTCACTGTTTACACCGTCTAATACTGAAATTCAAAATTTAAATCTATCCCGACTGATTTCCAATTATCATTCCAATGAGCCCCAACACGATATTATCTGCTTTGAGTTGGTGAACAGTTGAGTATTCTGCAGATTCCTGGAGATATACCATCCAGCATCACTGCGACTATGTTCATAAAATATCATTGAAGTAAGAAGATACCGAATTTCAAATTGATCAGAACCTATGAAAGTCGATCTCATAGCGTCATCATTTAGAAAAAATCTCACTGTCTTGAATCGGCTGAAAATTTGTTGATGAATCAAAGGTAATACAAAAATAAAAACCGGCCAAGTCGAGTTGAACTCGCCCACCGAGGCTGCCGTACCAACGTTGGTATGTACCAATTAAGCTAGACCTCTAAATTGTATCAGCGCTCATATAACTCAGAGGTCTACCTTAATTGGCGTTTACTATGTATGTATGGGGGCAGGTTCCCTATTGTTTCGCATAATATTTTTTGTCATAATATACTTTAGCATAATGTTGTTTCACCTAATATATGTAGGCATACATTAATTTGGCATAAAGTAATTAGGCATATTTTACTTGACATAATTACTGTTAGCATAAGCATTTGTAGCATAATATTCTAAAGAATAATAATAAACGCATAAACTATAATTCGGCATAATTTTTTTTGTCATATTGTTAGAGCATAATTATTAAATAGTACTTTCTTAAATTTTTATCTTCTCACGACTAATCTAGCTAGTAGACCGATTTTGTTTATATATTGCTCTGGTATACCTAATATAATGAATTAGGACATATAATATTTTTTAACGGAGACGAAGTTACGAGGCTCAGCTTGTAAATTTACGAATAAATATCATAAAATTAATAAATAGTTTGTTGGATGTGTCAAGCACGTCAAGATGCGCATAATAAGTGTAAATATTGAATAAGTGTGAATATTGTAAATATTGACGAAACGACTAACGAAATTATGAACATAATCATGAGCTGATATCTAATCAAATGCAGAACCAAAACTGTGAGATAGATGCACTTCGAAAAAGGTAAGTTATGTTAATTTTATGTTTGCGTTAGGTCAAATAACTTTCAGTTTTAAAATAAAAATAATCGCGGCGTAGGATTGGCCCAAGCCAATCCTACGCCGCGATTATGCTACCTCCACCGAACTTGAACCTACTGTTCCAGTCTAGTACCAAGCATTTGGTTGGTATTAATAACTATATATAACCTACTTTATTCAATAAATTTAATATGGCTACGGACTTGAAGTTCATATATTAATAAATATTGATTTAAAAACTTGGAACCACAAACTTACCGTTTTCGACCGCATCAACACTTACCGATAGGTGAGATAGTGGTCAAACGCTAGCCTATAAGATATTTTAAAAAAAAACTTTTTTTTTTGAGCCAAACAACTCTTAACTAAACATGACTTACCAAAGTCAGTACACTTTGGAAGTGTTAAATTATTTTTATTATGTACTTTTGTAATACTATAGTCATTTTTTTAGAAATTAATACATGGGTAATTAAGTAAACTTTGTTTATTTTAATTGGAATAATTCAGCATAAAATATGTCTATACATTCAATTATGACTTCATTATTATGTCTAACACTATTAGGCCAATATAAGTTATGCCCTATAACTTTATGCGAATCAAAATTAGGCTGAAACAATATAGCCTACTTGAAAGTTATGCTTGTTTATACAATATGCCAAAAGAAATTATGCGATAGTACTATTATGCCATTTAAAAATAGGCGTAACCCGCTTTTTTATTTTTTGGATTTTTTCCTTAATTTGTGCTGTAAGACTTCTTGCCAAATTTCATGATTATAGGTCAATGGGAAAGTGAAACTTATAACACCCCTGCTCGACACATAATTATCGGGGGCTAAAAGTAAGTATTCAAAGTATAGTATCGAGCGTATTCGCACTTGTAGTGATGGTCGCATTAGTGTGCGTCTACCTTTACCACGAGTGTACACCTGCCAGCCTGCCACTAGTGGAATGTGACACAATGAGCGCGGGCACGCCACCTCACGGACTCACTGTGAGCAGTGAGTCCGTGATCACGCTCACCTCATGTTACGTATTTGCCATTAGCGTCGTAATTATGCTATTCTTTCTACTTTTTGTAACGCCGCTGAACTTGAATATTATTTTAATTTTGTACCAAAACCCAAAAGTATTGCGTATGTTATCGGGGATTTTGCTACGTTAGATTCTTTAAACATTTCTCTTGAAAACCCCCATATTGCATCTAAGTAATAAGTGGCTATAGCCCAATGGATAAGGTGTCGGACTGGCAATCGAGAGGTCGTGAGTTCGATTCCCACCCATTGCACTATTGATGTGAACCCATTCCAGACACAAGCATATTTAGCTTAGTTGTAGGGGTTAACAAGACTAACAACATTGCAACTGTGCAACCAACATTGCTAGTAAGCTTAAGCTTAATAAAAAATAATGAATTGGCCAAGTGCAAGTCGGATTCCACTCGTAGGGTTCCGTTACACAGTTGAGTATTCTATAACTATGATTTTTAGCACTTAGACGCGCCTATCTTTTAAATGATTGACTTTGAGAAAAAATGATTTTAGGAACCTCAATGTCATTTTTAAAGACCTATCCATAGACACCAAACGTATAGGTTCGAACAAATTTTTTTTTTGTTTCAGTTCCATGTATGGGATGCCCCCCCTTAAACTTTTATATTCTTTATTTTTGTTTAAAAATCAGAAAGCGGTTGACAGAATACATCCACCTACTAAGTTTCAATTCTGTAGTCCTAATAGTTTCGTAATAAAATGGCTGTGACATACGGACGGACAGACGGATAGACAGACAAATAGACATGGCGAATCTATAAGGGTTCCGTTTTTTGCCATTCAGCTACGGAACCCTAAAGTGGTAAGACCTCTGTTGGCAGCTCATTTCAGATTTTATACGTATGTGGCAAAAATGATCTATAGATCGTAACCTTGTGCGGTGTCATACAATTAGTGTATAAGTCGTTAAGTTGGGGTGATTCAAAACTAGCTTTGAAGTAGATAGAAGAATGTTAAGTCTTACAGTTCTCTTCCACAAACTGTAGATCGCTCTCTCCCTCTCGAGGCTTTGTCTTGCAAACTCAGATCCATTCGCCAATAATTCAGCAGATGTAAGACGTAAACCCTGTCTATCCCAGAGCATCACGATATCACGTGACGTTAACATGAATGTTCAAATCTGAGCCGTGATACCATCACACTAGGTATCTTTTATATTGTAGTTCAGCGATCAAAGGAAACTGTCAGCCGCAGCGAGACATACCGGTCTTTATCAGGTATTACTGAAGATTTTCTACTAAGCACATACGTAAAGTGTAATCTGTATGATCTTTTACCTACTTTGATGAAGTAAAGCTTTGTTTTCATAGCAAGTATCGGGCGGCGCGGGTCTAGCACTTAAATAATTGGAATTTGTATAAAATTAACACTGGCTATGTATAAAAGAACTTTTACAAGATTTTATCTTTTAAAGCTTTTATAATGATGATGGTACTTACCTACAAGTGTATTTGAAAGATGGTTACGAAACATTTTTATCTCAGGAGGAGATTGCACGTAGAGCTACTGAAGGTAACATTATCATCATTATATTATGTTTATACTAATCATAATATGTTTATGTGACTTTTTTCTAAAACAATCTCGGGATACTTTCATGCACCTCTCGCCTACTCGTGTAATACATCGCTCCACATAGACTGAAGGCGTCGGACGTAAGCGTAGTAAAGGTCGTAACCGACTTATACAACACCTCTCCACCCAGCAAAAATGTATGAAAATAAAATGAATAAAAATAATTGTAAAAATATAAGCAGAGCAGAGCAGACAGCTCACAGGGAGCTGTCTGCTCGTTTGTGTTGTCAAAGTAAAGTATGACTTCAGTGGACGTCTTACATTTGAATGAACATTTTTGAGTGTGAGCGGTGTTGTATTAGTTGGCTACGACCTTAACGCTCGCGGTCGACATTCAATACAACTCGAGTGTACAGGAATTATCATCAGTACTCTGGCAAATATTGACACTCTACTGCTAATGTTTGGTAATCTGGTGAACTAAGTAGATTGCTCTTCACTAGGCCAATTATAGTTTTTTTAATAAAGTATCTAATTATATTTCATTCATAACAGATTGACCAAAATGATACACAAAGTAAAACCAACCGTTAGCAGATCTAGTGGGGCGAGCATTCGTGTAGAGTGCAACATTTAGTAAACACAGAAACCGAGCCTGTTCACACGAAGTCTTAATAAGAAGCCAGCTCGTTTACAGAGCAATTTCAGGGCTCGCTCCGGCCTGTTATTAGCGCTCGTTGAGAACATGCCTTTTCTAAAACATGCTCTTTTTAGTAAAATACATGTTTCTTTAGTAAAACACACACTTTGAGTAATACATGCAGTACATGCTACTTCGTTTTTATAAATGCCTCGAAGCGTTCACTGCTCTACTGGGAAATAAAAATACCCGTGTTTCTTTGTTGCTAATTTAGACTTGAAACTTTAATTTAAGAAAACAGTGAAATATGACTGCTATTTCTAAATGTTGTTTTGAACCATAAAGATTAGAGTCGCAAGGATTGGTGAATCATTCATCATTCATTACTGAAAGCACAGAATACTTAATACCTAAACCTGTTGTCACAACTCGTATGTTTTTTTTATTATTTATAAATTTTGTCATGTTGAAGGTGACGACATTAAATGATTTATATTTTTATGCTTATGTCTATTATTATTTGAAATTGTTGTACACTCACGTTTAGTTCGGGTAAGTTTAGTTTCGAAAATTGAACCGACACTAAAACCATTTCAAATGATAATATTTTGTGTAATTCTTCTATTGGATATACATAACCATGGGAAAACGCTTGCGGTTTCCTTTGGTCCTCAGGTAGGTATTTGAAAAAAAATAGACAAAATCACGGATTTTTGGCGCGAAATAGTAATAATTTAATTGGGTTTTTTAAAACCCAAACTATCAAATAAGGTCTCAAAATAAAGGAAATTACAAACATATATGTAAGTTACGTTCAAAATAAATTACGATTGAGAAATGCTTAAAAATAAACTGGCTAAGTGCAAGTAGGGTTCCTTACCACACTATAGTATTTTATAAGATCGAGCAAAAAACACCACTATCATTTTTCGCCAGCAATAAATTATAATTAATAAACATTTTATCAAAACAAAGTTGTGAGCCGCGTGCTTCGTTCTTATAACGCCATCTAACGTCTAACGCTATCTAAGTGAAAGTTAACACAAAGGTGTTAGAGATCAGCATTTCAATATAACGCCATCAATGGACCTACGCGTTCATAGATGGCGTTAAATTGAAATGCCGAAAAAACACGTTCCTTGTATGGATACCCCTATAATTTTAAACTTTATTCTGTTTTTAGTATATGTTGTTATAGCGGCAAGAGAAATACATCATCTGTGAAATTTCAAATGTCTATCACGGTTCATGAAATACAGTCTGGTGACAGACGGACAGACAGACAGACAGACGGACAGAGACGGAGTCTTAGTAATAGGGTCCCGTTTTACCCCTTGGAACCCTAACAACAAATTATTATTTTTCACGCAGTCGGGTTTTTATTATTTACACCTGTGTATACTTGTTTTTATTGAAACTGCTCAATATTAATACGACAAAAATAATATCATCAAATGAATATGACAAAAAATATTTCACAAAAATGTTAAAATCTCCCGCGATGTTTTCAGGCAGACCATTAACAGACCGGTTAGATCTCATTATTTCTCTGACGAAAATGTTCTGCGTGGACTGCTTGTGGACTTAACGATAAATGGAAAGTCGGCTAAGCCAAATGATCGCCCTCCCCTCTCCTACCCCGTCCGGCTCGCTCCGGCGCGGTGCACTCGCCACTACACTTCTACAAAGGATTTTACATCGATTCACTAAATTGGATGTAGGTACATAGAGAAACGAGCTCCCATATACAAATTGAATAACGATCGCGTTACAGCTCACGAACGCAAAACTCGGATCAAAGGCACACATTCTTGTACCGCGCGAGGCTAAACTGATTTCAATGCACCATAAGAAAACGAAGATTCCTCTCGGCAATAACAGTGGAAATTCGAGTGATTTAGAGAGTCTCCGCGCGACCGACGAGCCATCGAGTGTGCCCTAATTTATTTACTGAAGGCACCTGTCTTCGCGCAATTTTGACAATTTGAGGGGTTGCGCTCTTTGTCAAAGTTGTCATCGAGGGTGCTCAGTGAGGGCGGGAAGACAGGGAGGGGGCAAAGTGTCGGGACGTGACTTCGATAACATTATGGACCCGCGTCAGCCGCTTGTACTCGCATCAGAAGCATTGCCGCGGTCACAACTTATCTCATTTCATTATTTTGTTGGGTGTGGGGAACAATGACAACAATATGGTATAATGTGGAGCAATAGTAATTTTTATTGTTATGTCTTCATTGTATTTAAACGACTGTTCGTGTAAAACATACACAATAATGGCCTTAGCGTAATAAATAAACGTCATGAGACGACTTCTTATTTGATCTGAGCATGAGACTGAAACAAATCGTAATAAAATGCCACTAAGAACAAATAAATAGAAATGGAATCGTATTTCATTTATCGCACTTTTAAAATACAACAAACACCGAGTCGCCGACAAAATATACAGCGTAACCTGGCTACTATCATGTAAAGCACCCGCTTAGAATAATTCCATACGAGCGGAGGAATCACGACGTAAAGACATTCCATGATCCCAAATGAGAACATTCGAGACGTTCGGATACTCCTCGTATACTCGCTCGCGACAAAGAAATAAAAATACCTACGAGAGAAAGATGAAAGGCAAGTAATGAGATTATGAACGGATTCTGATTGGCAGGTCGGAGTGTCTACGTGATCGTGATCGCTGTTGTGTTAATATCCGTGCGAGGATATTGTATTAGTGCGGGTCGAGTGTAGCCTGCGCGTGCGAGTGCGAGGCGAGTGTGCGCCTCAGTGGGACGCGGGACTGGTCTCAGCTTACTTTACGTTGTCTGTTTAACAAAGGATCTCGTAGCATCTTCACACGCATACACAAAAAACGCATAAACAAATTATCCTAGGACACAATATGTTATTAGATTCTAATTTTCAACCCCTTATTTAACGATTTCAGGTTTCAATTTAAATTTAATTTATAACAATTTTTACATTGTGTGTGATTTTCATTATGCTATTTTTATTTTTACTAATTATTAATTTATTTTTTATTATAAAACAAACACAAATAATTGTCCAATGTCAAGTAAAAGCATAAAATAAAAACATCATAAGCTGCAGCTAACATAGAAAATTGTAAAAAAGTGTATAATTAAGAAATCAATCTGCTCGCTTCCAGCATTTGCATTATGCTTTGTCAGGACCATAATATCACATTCAAATAAACTTTACACCATACCATTTAAAAAAATTATAATTGCAATTAACAATTAAGAATACCTACCTCGGCCAACGTATTACCCTATCTATACAAAGAGGCAACGTCGCTAGCTTTTCGGGAACATTACCGGCAGATAGTGACATTGGTTCTGTATTTTACCTATAGTTTAGGTATCATATATTTTTTATATTGTAATTGATGACTGTTCGAGATGTCAGGTCTCTATATGTTTATTAGGTTTTTGCATTTATCTAATAACACGGTTATATGTCCTTTTGACGTAATAATATTTTGTGCGGCTCTTGGGACCATTATATACCAAAATAAACCCGAACAAAAAATGAAGCGCTAAGCTTCCATTTCTACGAATTCAATGTAACGCAGTAATAGAATACGAGATTAGGCGCACGTTACTTAATCAGACGTAATCCGATACGTGAAGCCGTAAACGTGCACGTAGATGATATTATTATAATATCCAGAGACCGAACGAAACGGAATTATAGAAACGGCGAGAGCACACGTACCAATATGTCGAATGTAATAACCGTTTGACCCAATATTGAATCCAGGGTTGTTTATTGTCGGCGCTAACTTCTGCGACCAGCCGGCGGGATCAGAGGCGAGGGGTAAATATGACACCTCCGCTCGACGCTGCCTACATTATGTTCTCCTTCATGCTTATTATGAACTTAGCGTCCATTATTATTACACTTTACAAGCATCTTGCTTTTAACTGGATAAAGCCGCGCCAGATTATTATATACTAGCTGCACCTGCGGCTTTGCCTGTGTTTAATTCTGGTTATTTAAGCCTTTGCCTTTCATCAATCTATCTATTGATGAAAACCGCATTAAAATCCGTTGCGTAGTATTTCAAAGATCTAAGCGTACAGACAGCGGGAGTGACTTTATGCTATGTAGAGATAACACGGACATTCACCTATATGCATATCAGAAACTATTAATTTTCAGTACCAAGTTTGAGATGTTTATCTCCATATATCTGAAGATGCTTATTTGAACTCAATGAAATTACTATGGTACCATTTTTGGAATATCTCCTTTCCAACAAAAAAATAATCATCAAAATCGGTTAGTAAACGACGAAGTTATCCGAGAACACCCATATAAAAAAAATATATAGTCGTCGAATTGAGGAACCTCAATACGACCGTACTCTTATTATATATTTTTTAAGTCGGTTAAAAAAGAGTAATCGTTTTTGATGATGTTTTTGGGTTCTGTAGCCAGTAGCCGAATGGCATGTCAATGATACGTCATGTCTGTCTGTCTGTCCGTCTGTATGTCACAGCCGTTTTATTCCGAAATTATTATAACTACACAGTTGAAAATTGGTAGGTAGGTGTATTTTGTGAACCGCTTCACGATTTATATAGAAAAAGAAAATATAATACATGAAACAGAAACTAAAAAAAATGTTTTTCGTCAAACCTATATGTGCGGGATATCTAAAAATGACGTTGAGGTTCCTAAACTCATTTTTTCTCAAAATCAATCATCTGAAAGATAGTAAAGTGGCAAAATTTGTGTCCCCCCCACATTCTAATTTTTTAAGTGAGTGAAAAATCTAAAAAAAATATATGCTGTGTATCTCAATAAAAACTTTCAACAAATTTTTTTTTTAACGAGTTACTTTACTGTGTTACGGAACCCTACGAGTCAGAGTCTGACTTGCACTTGGCCAGTTTATTTGTTTTTGTGTGAACCTGCGCAAAGAGAAATAAACATAATCTTAATACCAATTCATAATAAAGTTTCCAACTAATATTGAAATTGTATTTATGTAAATTTTTTTTTGGTATTATTATAAGCTTTAAGCTATTTATGATATCTACTTGATAAGATGTTCACTGAGACAATATGAGAAGCTGATGTAAAAGTAAATCGTTATTGATATGGCCTGATATCTTTTGCAGATATTTGTAGATGTTTCAAAGAGCATTTATGAATCAGTTTTTCGAGCAGTTGATCTAACATAATAAAGACGATCTGAATGATTTGTAGTGATGCTAACCGTATGCGGATTAGGCTCCATTTTTTCAATACGTTAGTTAACAAAACGTAATGTGTTACAGGTTTCATTATTGTGCATAACAACCACATTCAGACCTGTTTGAGTTTGACTGATATTGGCATGTAATGGAGATAGTTACATCTGCAGATAGTGTTTGGACCCGAAATTAAATATCTAAATAATTAGTCGCCGTTTTAAGAAATAGTACAACTGCCCACGGATGTATGTGAATAAGGTGATGAGAATAATGATGCACACTAATATGTTGGTGATAAATCTGACGTAGGTCTTGTACATTTACCTATTATATAAAATTAAATGCTTCAATACTATAATTGAAATATCAGTCAAAACATATTCAGGTCAGCGAAAGATAAGGAAGATATAAGATATGTTCTGAAACATTACACTTTCCATGAAGAGATCGTATCGTAATAATGTTACGCTTTTTACAAAATTAAACGAATACATAGCTACGATACAAAACAAAGTTCAGCGGAGAATAAAAATATTTAATAAAAACACAAACAACACAGCGGAACAATAAATAATACAATATCACAAACTTTTCTGAATTATGAGTTGAAACTAAAAACTCGAACAAAAGAAACGATTAAAGTATAATTTGTCTCGCAGGGGACAGCCATTACGATGAACGATAAGCTGAAATCGATCATGCGTCGGTCAACATTTTAATTACTCGCACTTGGCTGTCAATAGCTTGATGATGATAGAGGGGCTATATATTGTCTTGTTGGAATTGAAAATTGGTTCAGTTTGTTTGTCTTACAGGGAGTAATGAGCATACATTATGAAAAGTGGTCACTCATAAAAGTCATACTGAAACAGCAGCAAATTATTTTTCCTGAAATCATACACATCGACAAAAGGTGCTGGGAAACTTAAGTTGTGTATGAAGCCAGACAACAGAGATAGCAAAAATGTTACAAGTAAAATCACTGCCAATCAAAAATATAAACAATATTTTTGCTGCTAAACTAGGTTCAACGTATCTTTTAATTGAATGTTACAGTTAATACGTATTTCTATGGCCTCAATAATAAATCAAGTAAAGTTCTCAATAAAATCCTTAATTCTCCGAGTCGTTCTTGAAAGATAAATCCATCCAGTAACCCACCATCTGCCACGTCTATATGAAATTTCTCTCCGCCATAATTCTGCAGCGATTAAAACTCGATAGGTCGGCAATCCATCCTCGATCCATCTCACTGCGATCGGCTCGGCGTCCAATGAAAGCGGGGCGACGATCGATCATAGCGTCGCATCACTCCTCACTCCACGAACAGCGGAAAACTAACGTGTTTATTATGGTGTCTTTATTTATGTGAAATTATAGCCAATGGGTCGTTTATTAATGATTTACAGGTGACGATACAAATTATACGATCTGAAAACACAGCGCTACTCTCTGAAAGTTTAATGGTAAGCATCGCTCTCAGATAATAAACTGTTCAGATGGCTGTTCAGTAAGTCATTTAAAAGTCATTAAAACATCACACAAGAGACGGGCCATGTTTTGCACTGCGTGTGCGTGACTCGAGTACGGATTGTCATAAAACTGTCAAATACTGTCAATGCGTCTGTGCAGGGATGCTAGCTTTGAAGTTTTTGTGACCCATTTTTACATTTTATGATCAAGCTGCAGGTTAAATATTAATTATGGCTTAAAGAATTAGATGGCTCGACTTCTAAGCGAGAGGTTGACGGTTCAAACCCCAGCACGGGTGTTTGTCAACAGGTAGAAGGAGCATGTTATATTGATGTTCTGTCTAATTCACCAGCCACCCAACAGTTCTCATTCACCAGTTACCAAACAGTTACTTTCCACCATCAAGGAGAAAATTTACCGCCATAACCTTATGATGTTCCGGCAGCACGCAGGCTTTTACAGTCAGAATATTCTAGACCTAGCATTTTTACCATCTTTGACCACATCATCGTTAGCCACCAGGTGAGATAGTGGGCAAACGCTAGCCTATAAGATATAAAAAAATCGTACGTACAACATTAGGTACACCAATGTTTTCAAAACGAAAATGTATCAGGAAAATTACTAGCTGTGTACTGTGTACACCTCGGATGGCAGATTGTTGACGTTTTATCATTTAACTTTTTATGTTTTCTTAAAATAAACGCGAAAATAAGTACATATGTGCCTAATTGTGTACTTTCGTTAATAACCACTCACTAACAGTTATTTAGGCATGAATTAATTGAGTTTCATATAAGCGCTAAAGCAGCTACAGCTCGCAACAGACCTTAAAACAGCATTGAGTGCATATTACGCATGTGAATTCTCATGGTTAAATTACGGAATAATTATGTGGGGCAATAGTGTGGACGCGCAAGACCTCTTCATAATGTCAAAAAAAATGTATTCTTATATTAGTGAACATACACGTACCAGAATCGTGCAAACCTCATTTTGAAAAAATTGAAAATTCTCACGCTTTCCTCTATATATATTTATATATATTTTAGAACTATGTAAATTTGCAAGTTACAGTGGTACAATAAACTATCAGAAGAGTTAAAATGTGAAAAAAAATTCATTCTTCTACAAAAATCTTGAAGACTCTTTGGTTAAAAAGGTATATTATTTTCTAGATGACGTTTTAAATGATAAACAATAATTTAACAATTGTAGTACTCACATTTAGGATAGGCATGTAAGCAACTATTTTGAGATACATTGATTATTTTACAATCAGCCTGTACACTCCAGTACTCGTTGCGATATCCTAACAGGGTCATATGTCACCAAATCTTCACTCTAATATCTGTATTATATACATTGTGCATACATATGAATGCAATAAAATATTGAGTATTATTACAGAAGACATTCGTTTGTTATCTTGTATCACTTGTACCTCGGCGACTACTTCCCTTCTTTCTTTTCCAGCCAGCCTGCTTTGATCTGAGTGAGATCAACCTGAGTCAGTAGTTTGCGTACATAACACAAACAAAAGGTTCATATAAATAAATACCACAGACGAGTGAGTTCGATGGAGGTCACCATTTAAGTGAATATCTAACAGCGAGCCGCGCCGAGCTTCGAGCGCCACCTCGTAGATAAAACCAGGTTATGAACTGTCTTTTGTTCAATATTGCCGGTCTATATACAGCTGTGTTCGTGTCGGTTTAGAAGCACAAAGTATTCGAAGGAAGCTATTAAAATTCAAAAGGGCTGTTTTGTCGGGCAGAATGTGACGGCTGAATACCCGGGATTCTACTCTCAAATACATTTTGAGCGAGTTTATTAAATAGCTGACATGTATCGCGTGACAATATATGCGCTAATGAAGATTTTTATTAATTTTCGAGCAAATATAGCTGTTTTTTTCTAAAGAAATCCTATTCCTTAGTCTAGGATCAATAGTTCAACAAACTGACACCATACCACACTGATGCTATCGACTTCTGTGGGGCCATCGATATATCGATATATCGATCGGTCACCATTAGTGGTAGGTACTGGTCAAACCACCTTCAGACCAAAAACATGATACCTGTGAGCTTATAAGCTTGGCATCACCAGAGGGTTCAGATTAATGCGTCAAAAATGTAATTTGGTTGTGCCATGTCTAAAGGTACGGTTTAGGCTTTAAGCACAGATTATAATATAATAGTTACTCTTTAAGGAACGGCCACACACCGCGGCGTCCTAGGATCTGCGGGCGCGATCTCGGTACTTTTCAATTGTTTTCTGATCGCGTTTGGTGTGAACCAGTTGGTACAAATACTATCTGATCGCTGCCTAGATTGCGCACGCAGGACACTGCGGTGTGTCCGTACCTTTAGTCAGTCCAGCTTTATTTTACTTTAATAAACCCAATTATATCTAGACTATATTATCACTCAATATGCCAGGTAAAATAAAAATAACCAGATCAAATCAGAAACTGTGCCACAGAATATTATAAGTTAAGGTATTACTCCTCGACTTTATGTTTTGTTTATATTTGACTTAGATTATTTAATAATTATATTAACACCCAGCGTCTTTAATAAAATAAGTGTCGTAGTTAAGACACAGAAATTATTCCGCCGTAACAAAATAGACGACCTGCCCTCGACGTTTAGTGCCCGCAAGCTGGTTTATTGAGCCATAACTCCGAAACTGGCGGACAATTATTTAATTACTCTAATTGATTATTTTCCGGCGCGACTCTATCGACATTGTAATGTCCGATGCTTTGTTCCTTTGACGCACTCTGAGATCTGATAATTAGAACGATTGTATCGAATTAAACGTCGCTTTATAAATGTTGTGATGAACACGATCAAAGCTACCCGGAGTGCCCACGTGCCCGGAGTGCCCACGTGCCCGGAGTGCCCACGTGTCCGGAGTGCCCACGTGCCCGGAGTGCCCACGTGCCCGGAGTGCCCACGTGCCCGGAGTGCCCGGGCTCTGTTCCTTCATTAGAGATAATGACTTGCACTCGACCTCGCATCACATATACTATTTCTGAATTGACAAAATATTGACACACGTTAATTGGAACTAGCCAAGCTGTAATTCAGGAACAAACGACTGTTAATCAGTATCTAATTGATGTGAAAAACGAAAGATAAGATAACTAAGAAAAGAGAAGGTGTTTCACTGTAACATGAGATTCACAAGACTTGGTATTAACGTTTATCTTAAGCTGCCGGTTATGATATTTCATGGGTATTCACTGTCACTGTCACACAAACAGAAAGTTCTTTCTCCGGCAGTCTTCTCGCTGCCACATCACTGTCGAGAACATGGATCACCACGTTCACGTGAGTTTAGATATGTGTTCTGATTTCGAATGAATCATGAATTCATAAAATAGTTACTTTTTTAACATTCCCTTGCCGTAAAATAAGTTTTAAATAATTTAATTACTTAAAATAAAATAAATAAAAAAACTTTCAAATTCACAAGATAGGAAAATGTATTTTATTTTCACTTACACAGCTTTATATCATTACGTTTGACCCCCGAATGCAAACTCTTTGATAAATCGTCCTCAAAGCCTTTTCAATAACAAACCAAATTATTGTATTAGTTTAAAGTGCCTTTGACATCGCATCGGCGTGAGAGTTAAAAACAGTATAATTTCGTTACATTCAATTCGTCATTCAAAATGTCTGTAAAAATAAAAATCGTAGTAATGAGATTGGATCAGAGATTTTGTGAAAAAGGGTTTTCGTCAGGGTTGTAGAAACAAGCGCTTTATCTAGCGCCATCGTGGGTGGTAAATCTCGTCATAAAATATTGAGGCTTTAGTGTTCCTGTGAGAAGGATCACGTTATCACGTCCCGAGGGACTCCAGCGGGACGACAGCCCGTGGCTGCCTCGAACAGGGCTGTCCCACTCACTCTATACTTCTCAGGCTAGGACAGGGATATGTCGAACTGTTTACTTACAAGTGAAAATTGGATCGTGTGCAGCTGAATTATGACATTTATGAGACGTGTGTTCATATACTTGTAAAGATACCTACTAGTATAATAACTTAATTTTATTGCGATATATTTTCTTTTAAAACTTTATTTCTTATTTTATACATTAATTATAGGCTAGCATTTGACCACTATCTCACCTGTTGGTAAGTGATGATGCGGTAGAGTCAAAAAGTCAAAGCATTTATTCAGTATATGGACAAATTAAAAATTTGCAATTACATACATCACATAACATTAAATAGATAATATTCAACAAAAAATATTATAGATATAACAGTAACATAACTTATTGCTTTGAATTTACAAAAAAAAACAAAGGTATTGAGCCGTTCAGCTTTCATCTAGACGTCGAACGTCACACTTAAAACACATATTTAATTTCCCTGATTAATGTAGGGTTGCCAACCGTACTATTAGGTGCACCCGCAACCCTGTGCATGTTTCAGTTCTTCAGACAATTTTTATTCAAAAAATTGTGATATAATTAAACAATAATAGATAAAATAAATAAAGAGCATGGTAGCACGCTAGGCTTAGAATGGGAACTGGCTCTCAAGGATAGCTGCCGGAACACATTAGATGTTTGACGACAGATTTTATAACTAGAGGGTGGTAGCTACCCAGGCGGACACTATATAGTGTCCTACCACTGTGCAAAGCTGACACATCAAAACACTGTAAATGTGTGGCAGTACACAAGGTCTATATTCGTTTGAAAGCTTTTTGGCATTTATACAGCCCGGACTAAGTTCTTGTCTTAAATCCACTTTAATTCTCTTGCAAAAAATAGGATATTAAATTTGATGACTAGGTAGACGTTTTACCCACTTTTACCATCCAATCGTGTTGTGTGGCGATTCATTATCGAGGCACAGAATAATCAATAGTACAAGTAATCGAGGATGCATTCCGTCAGAAACCTCAACGCTGGAAATCAGTGAACAATTCTAAGCCGAGAAGATGTTCTGTCGCGTCTTCATAATTAAATCGATTGGAATAGATACGTGATATAGAATGATGTGACTTTTACAAAATGTGCAACATCTCATATAAGGTAAATATGTCGATTACTCTACATCATTGTTTATGAACCATTTTTTTATGGTAAAAGGTAACTGGACATTCACGACGCTCGCTCGATGATAAGCGATGACGTCTACCTATAACAGATACAGCGGTATGCAAAATTCTGAACTGCCAGAATTTTGCATGTCACTGAACTGCACCTGTTACCTTGAGACATGACTTGAGATGTTGAGTCTCACATGCGCTGTAATTTCACTGGACATCTTGCCATTTCAACCGAAAAACATTACTATTTCACGGCTGAAAATTAATTGGCAAAGTGGTGGTATCGCCCCAGGCGGACTAGCAGAAGTCCTACCGCTTTATTTTTAAGCTGCATAATTCAGCAGATCCCTAGATAAATAAATCGAAGTTTGAATCGTTGCGTGGTGGTTATAGCTCGTCACCAATTTTGTGTCGGGCTCGGTATCAGTTTGCCAGATATTCACGGGGGCTTTGGGCCTTGCTGAAGTGCCGTGAGATTGGATCGTCAGAATCAACCGTATCTCGTGAAAGCTTGATTTTATGTTGACACGAAGGAAGAAAAACATTTGGAAGAGTCTGCAAGGTAACATTAAACTCTGGATTGCGCAACTTATGTTTCTTCTATACGAATATGAGAGTGATATATTTTTGTCTAATCTTTTTGCTGGCAGAGCATAATCACAAACGAACATTTTATTATTAAATAACCCTATGGCCACGCCTGCGTTAAAAAGTATCATATACATGGATAAATAATTTAGATTGTTTCAAAACTAAAACAACCGACTTCCATGCCCCGTGAGTCAGTTTCAGTAGCAAGTTTGAGACGTATATCTCTGGAGATACTTTTTTTTAATGTCTTATAGGCTAGCGTTTGGCCACTATCTCACCTGTTGGTAAGTGATGATGCGGTCGAAGATGTTAAGCACGCTAGGCCTAGAATGGGAACTGGCTCTCAAGGATAGCTGCCGGAACACATTAGATGTTTGGCGACAGATTTTCTAACTTGAGGGTGGTAGCTGGCCAGGCGGACACTAGATAGTGTCCTGCCACCATGCGGGGGTTTTTGGTTTCTTAACGATGTTTTCCTTTACCGGAGGGCCACTGTGAAAGCGCACATAAATTTTTCGATAGAAGAATCCATTGGTGCACGGCGGGGTTTGAAATCGGTACCACGGCATCAAAGCCGACCGTTCTCCCGATTATGCCACCGGGCCCTCAAACTTATCAGATTTCGATTAATATGAGTCACTTGGAAAATGTACCCTACCGATAACAAAAAGAATCATTCGAATCGATTCAGAATTGACGGAGTACAAAAAAACATACAGCCGAATTGAGAACCTCCTTTGTTTTTGAAAGTCGATTGAAAATCAGACCTAAATGTACGAGCGATCTTACTGGTATATAACATGGAGATATTTTATGGCATGACAATAAACATAGGCATCATATTTTGTGAAAATAAAAAATCATGATTTATAAATAAAAACACACAAAACAGACTGTGGGCCCGGTGGTGTAAGTGGTAGAACGGTCAGGTTTGATGCCGACGTACCGAATTGAAACCCCACCGTGCATCAACGGATTTTTCTATCAAAAAGTGTATGTGCGCTTTTCATAGTGGCCTTCTGGTGAAGGAAAAACATCTTTAAGAAACCAATAACCCACGCATGGTTGTAGGACACTATGTAGTGTGCGCCTGGCCAGCTACCATCTTCAAGTTAGAAAATCTATCGACAAAACATCTATGTGTGTATCTATATGTGTTCCGGCAGCTATCCTTGAGAGCCAGTTCCCATTATAGGCCTTACCAACGTGCTTACCAACTTCGACCGCATCATCACTTACCAACAAGTGAGATAGTGGTCAGTCGTTAGCCTTTAAGATATTTAAAAAAAACAGAGCTTTACAGTGATAAAATTCTTGGTGAATGTGAACGAAGTCGCCGGTATCAGCTGGTGGATGCCTTATTCGAAGAACTTTTTTTGTCAAATAAGGTTACATTATTCTTCCTATCTATAAAAAAATCTTAGATAAGAACATTTCCTACATCATACAATCATTAGAGGGATAATTTGTTTTGATTTAATATTGCGATAATGACATAATGACATGTCTGATTACGTGATGAATTACTGAATAGCATTTTTCAGAATATTATTTAGATTTGAAACTGAAAATGTCAAACAACAGTTTTTTTTATAGTCTAGCGTATGACCACTGGTAAGCTATGATGTGATCAAAAATAGTGATCACGTTCGGCAGGTATCTCAAAACTTCCAGCTTAGAATCTGACACAAAAGATAATATAACATTCAAATAAAGTGAGACATCGTCAGTGTAAGGGCTTGTAACCTTTGAAGTGAATATAACGAGCTTTCACAAAGACCTGCTGAAAATGTTTGACGAAGGTAATAAACTTTTTTTAGAAGTGGAATTACGGTCAATTAACTGTCGTTAGCAGTTTTATTATAGGCATGGAAAGGTTAGTTTTAGAAATAACTATTTACGTTGTTAGAGAGTTGTATTTAACGTTTTACGTAATTTTAGTTTGACTTCGCTAATGGATACACTAAATCACGCAGTTAACATGAAACTTGTACAAATAAAAATGATATATTAGAAGTTATAGACATAGACATAAGATATAAACATCTCTGAATCTTACATTTTGGTAATATCTGACATGTGAGCGTGCATTTTATGCAGCCTAAGTATATATCTTCAGAAAAATATTTCTAATTTTTATGCAACTTTATGGTAAAGCTCACCTCAGTAGATGATGTTATAAATAATAATAATAAATACGATATTCTGACTGAAGTCACAGAATACTTAATAGTACTACGTACTTAAGTGCAAAAACCTAAAGTTATACACATATAATCATTGTGTTCAAAATATAAACCAAGTTGGATCTACCATTGCACTTGGCTTCTCTAATTCCATCAGATTTAGTTGAAAGTTCGAAACAAATTCTCAGAAAACTTGTAGGTAGTTTGCGAATCTCGAGTAAAACATTGAAAAATTGATTTTGAATTTAACTTGATTCTATTGCTGGATACAGTGAATTCCTCAAAACTCATACCTGTACTTATTGTCTTATATTACAGGTTAAGTATACCTTGATTTTTATTCAAAGCTTTTAGCTTTAGTTTAATGTTTTACTGAATTGTTTCAATCTCGGCTTCGTCTAGACGTAGTTTTGTTGAATCTTTAGAAGTAATTCAAATTAAAATAACGTCTTTATCTGAATAGATAATGAATGTTGAATAATTTTAATGTAATAATGCTGTGATGTAATAATGTAAATAAAAGAGTGCGACTGTTGTAATTAATGCTGTATGTTTATTTCTCATTAATTTGTTCACTGTTCAATACAGTAGAGCAGTAGTAGTAGTTTGTCGTCATAAATGAATACAACTTGCACTAATTTGATGTTAACTTTAATTAAATTTAAGTTGCCTTTTGAGCATGGGGGAGTTTTTCGTCATGTAGATCATGATGAATTTATTTTAAATAATATTTAGAAGACGTTATCATTGTTACAATCCTACATTCACTATTTGATCGCAAAGCATACCTAAAAATATAGTTAAAACTTAATTTTTACATGCTTGATATTTTGTTTTGTGACTCGGACCGTTTAATAAATCCAAATTAGTTAATTCCACCACTGTTTTGCTTATACAAAATGTATTTAAATCACTCAAGCCGTTTCACAGTAATAAGGTTAGAAACAAACAAATTTATTAACTGAATTTCACTTATATAACTTGCGGTTGATGTTGACAATGTTTATTCAAAAATACTGACATTATAATTATAATTCGCAACAAACAACAATTGGTGACTGAAATATTTGTATTGAGAATGAAGTAACAATGTTTATCAGTCAGAGTGAGAGCAGTAAAAATGATGCAATTGGTTCTCTTACTGAGTAACCCACCAGGCGAGATAATGGTCAAACGCTAGGCTTTAAATATATGAAAATAGACATGTCATTGAAGAACAATTTGTAAGATGCTCTTTAAAATAATTTTAAACTATATTTCAAACAATAACAAGAAAGATTTGTGGCCAGGTAATCTACTTACAAATTTATTTGATTACACAAATTATCTATGTACTACTTTTGCTAAGAGAGTTCAAGTTGACACTATTTTACACAACCGAAGCATTTGACAAAGTAAACTATTGCATATGTAACAGAAACGTGAATGTTTTGTAATCATGGGTTTTACTTTGGTGGATTCAGTCGTATCTAAATCACCTTTGTCAACCAGTATCGGTTCTATCTGGGGTTCCCCATGAAAATAATAAAATTTAGGACCGTTCATGTCTATGATTTTTATAAATGAGCTGGTTGATTCTCTGTCATCTCCTTACTTTCTTTATACAGATGACCTCAAGATATTTACTACAGTTGACAACCACGAAAGTACCGGTATATTACATAAAAACATTTGGTGATTTATCTTTTTTTAATTTTTTTTTGTATCTTATAGGCTAGCGTTTAACCACTATTTCTGGTGGTAAGCGATGATGTGGTCAAAGATGGTGACCACGCTAGGCCTAGAATACTCCGACTCTCAAGGGCTGTGTGCTGCCGGAACACCACGTAAGGTTATGGCGGCAGATTTTCTCTTGGTGGTGGTAAGTCAGGTGGAATATCGATATATAATGCATTCAGTTATAAGTTATGCAATTACTTCATGGGGCAATGGAGCTGACATTAGTAGAGTTCTCATAAATCAAAAAAGGTCTATAAGAATAATAAATGGCATACGTAAACTAAAATAATTACTGTGATATCATTATATATTTATAAATGCATACTAGACGTTTACAAAAATTTAGATAAATATGACAAAAAATCTGACATACATAACTATAATACAAGAAATAATGATAAATTGTACCTACCAAAAGTAAGACTGGATAAAGTTAAAAAACAAGGGATCTACAACAAGATAAATCTATTTAATAAATTACCCGCAAGTCTATTTAAACTTCCAATGCCAGAATTTAAGACAAAAATAAAATCATTTTTTGTGAACAATGCTTTTTACAGTTTAAAGGAATATACGGAAATGAAAATTAGTGATAGTATTTTCACACGAGATAAAAATGAGTGAGCTTAATATTATGGTTTAAATTATTATTACCTGATGACATACTTCTAAAATTTTAAATTATTTAAATACTGTTATACTATCTATTGTTAATTTACTGACACAAATATGATAACCGTTTTATTAATTTTAAGCCAAACTATTATTGTAATTGACATACCAAATGTAACGCTCTATTGTTATAATATGGTGAATAAATATCTGAATCTGAATCTGAATCTAATGTGCTACCTACCTGTGGGTATCTGCAGTTATATTATATCTGCTGTTTGGTGTGATCAACACTAAATGCAGCTAGCTGTATATAGATAAATATTTTATTTTTTACTAAGAAAAAACAAAACTTATATTCGATTACTCAAATTCAATCAAATGAAAATTCCTTTGCCGCGATTCTTCCGCGAAAGATTTGGATGTCGTTTTGACGACTTGACTTTCCATGATTATGATTACATTGATGAAAAAGTTTTGGGTTATATCTCGAGAACTGCAAAAAACTTTCAAAAGCTTTACAATTTGCTCTATAGTTAGTATACACTTATTTTGAGAGCAAGATAAGCGTCGATCGACGCAGATCTGGTCTCTTTTTCAAAATGCATAGCAACAGAAAAGAGAGTATATAAAGGTGATTCCTAAGAATCCTAATGTACAGATGCGGCACGGGTCGTACATAGAACAGCTACAGAGAGCGATTGGATCATTTCCAAGTTGTATCCCTCGAGCACTGACGTCATTATTAGGATCTCAGTCTCCTTCACAGAATAATAAATTCAATTCTTTATTCACAATTTGTCATCTTTCACTGATCAACTTTAACACTAGGTTTAGATCTCGTATTTACAATGTAATACTATAAGAATCTTTGTCCTGACATACTGACTGACTGACTGACTGAGAAACTGACTGACTGACTGACAGACAACGCACAACCTAAACCGCTGGTCGTAGAGACTTGAAATTTGAAGCGTTTATTTGTATTAGTACGTAAGGGTGTACTAAGAAAAGATTTTCCAATTTTCACCCTTTTAAGGGATGAAACGGGGGTTCGAAGTTTTTTCTTCTGTCTTTTCTATTCGAAATTTCACACAAGTGCTTCAGTAAAAAAATAAGTAAATACGTGTTTCAGGCTTTTTAAAAATTCCACCCCTAAAATGATGAAATGGGGTAACAAAGTCTGAAAACCAATATTGTTTTGGATTGCACTGAAATTTGGCATGCAGATAATTATTGCGACGTTAGTTCCCTCTGAGAAATGATTTTCACCTCTGAGAAATGATTCACCCCTTAAAAGGATGAAACGGGGGTTCAAAGTTTGTATGGAGAAACAAGATAAGAATTTTTTTCTATTCGAAACTTCGCACAAGTGCTTCAGTAAATAAATAAGTAATAACATGTTTCAGGCTTTTTCAAAATTCAATCTCTGAGAGGGTGAAATGGGGTAACAAAGTGTGAAAATCAATATTGTTTTTGATTGTGCTGAAATTTAGAATGCAGATAGTTGTGATGACGTAGGTATCCGTTAAGAAAGGATGTTACAAAATTCACCTCTGAAGGGGATGAAACGGAGGTTCAAAGTTTGTATGGAGAAACAAGATTAGATAGTTTTTTCTATTCGAAACTTCACACAAGTGCTTCAGTAAATAAATAAGTAATAACGTGTTTCAGGCTTTTTTGAAATTTAACCCCTAAGAGGGTTAAGTGGGGTAACAAAGTCTGAAAATCAATATTGTTTCGGATTGCGCTGAAATTAATAATGTTAGTTACTGATACCGGCTGGTTATGATGATGATGAGTTAGTTGATAGTGTTATGACGTAAGTATCCGCTTAGAAAGGATTTTCTAAAAATTCCACCAGTATATTACTCATTATTTTTAATTATATATATAAACTTATAGATTTACTTAAGTATTTCTATAAATAAATAAGTAAATACGTGTTGCAGGATTTTTGCAAGGGGTTGGCAAAAAAGTCTGAAAATCAATATGGTTTTTAGGGTTGCATAAATATGAATCCCTATTTCCCTTAGTCACGCAATAACTTAAACACGGGTGAACGTATTTGGCTTTTACTTTTTTGTCTTTTATGATAGAAAGGTTTTTACGAAATAAAAGTTTTAAGTCAATAAAAGATGTCTTGTCGCCACTGTCGCCAATAAACGAAATACTCGTTAGATATCTTTCAACTCAAATTATTTTGATTTCAAAAGTAAATTATAGTATTTACTATAGTAATGGATAAACAATACTACTATATTTGAATTTTGAATGTGTTTTTACAATGCATAAGAGAAGCAAGCAAGAAGGCAGCCTTCATTATTATTTTTCTCTATAAATATATAACATTTTAATCCTCGCTCTTATAAAAATTAACGCAATTTGGAGTACAGGTAAGAACAATACAGCAACAGAGAGGCATAAAATATAGCATTCTAAGTTTAAATTGTAAGCTGTTTTGAGTGCTATGAGTAAATTAATAAATTAAATATATTGATAATTACATGAACTCCCTGATTGATGCTTGTCAAAGACAAACCGCACAAAAATGTTGTGTGATTGAGAAAGTATCATATTAGTGGAATATTTTGTTTATATTGTAGTCATTTACTGCTCATAGCATAGCAGCTATCTACAAATAATACTTAGCAATAAAGTAAGTAAGTAAGTAGTAAATATGGCGATATGGTACAGTTGAGGTTACTACGTGAAATAGGATATGGGTTAGTGAGGTCTAAAAAATGTTTTCTCATTTACGAATTAATAGGTTAGTTTCGTATTTTTTCAGCTACCTTGTGCCATTAACAAAACCCAATAAGTTATTGGGATGTATTGCTTATCATAGACTTTTTGAAGAAACTTCATCTTCTGCGGGTGAAGAGAAAAAGGAGATAAGGATTTGATGTTTTCGGACCAAAAGATCCAAAACAAAACATTTATCAAAATACATAAATTGTGTATTGTATCTGTTACGACGCTCTCAAGGTCTCGCTCCTTCTGTCTTCTGATACAAATTGATGGTCATCCGATAAAGTTGAAACCGAACGATAATAGGTTGAGTGGATGCGTTAAAAGGTTCGTGCGCGCTCTACTGAGGTCCAGCGGTGGACAGCAGCGGGAAACAGCGGCCCGCCGTGCACGATCCCGCATTAAATAGGTTATTCGGAGCCAATTCGAGTCCGCATATTAGTTTATCGCGTCCCTCGAAAGGGCTAATCCTATTCGACCCTCGGTAAAGCGATTCCGTCGGCGGCTCGGGCGCTCTCAATGGCGTCCTTAGCTCGCAATAAGGTAACAACTATCCTCCGCTGAGGCCGGACCGCGGTGCTCGGCTATAGGATTAGAGAGATCCTGTTTGCTCAGTTTGCGCCGCGCTCGACGCTCTTTGTCTTCCACTGCTCATAGGATAGAATCATTCGTGAATCGTCCGGATTGACCATTCGAGTAGGTACCGCAGTTTCACGGTATCGGGTCGCGACGTCTGCAAAGTTATATGAGTAATTACAACGAGTAATATAATCAAATAGAGTGCTGCTCTCGAAGATTGAATGTTTTATTCAGAGGCCGCTATCTGTGCGAGCGGTGGTAATGCGGGTTTTAAAGCGGTAGTAAAGTTTTATGTCGGCGGTGGCGCAGCGTCGTGTCGGACGGCATCGGTCCGGCCGGTCCGTCATGTCTTAGGTTTAATTAATGGACCTTCGGACCGCATCCGACTTGTGCGGTTCGCGATGCAAATCTGAGCCGATAACATCTTCAATAGCGCGAGGGGCAACCCGGCTAATGTATTCATCTAGCCCTCAAAACTAGGTTAAGTTACTACGTTTGAGACGTTTGATACGTCTCAAAAACCTTTCTTCGCTAATTAACGGAAAAATTAAAATGATTAAATAAAATTAGCGCAGTTACCTAACTATATAATTTAAAGTAACTACTTTCATGATCGAACTTTAACTTCAATATAGAGTAAGCAGCAGTAAAAGTGACAGAAAAACAAACACAACTAAAGTTTAATGATAAAGTTACGCTCAGAACGGTTTTAGTAAGTTATTAGCTAAACTTACGTGTATGTAATATTCAGGATCGGTCTGCGGTGACGGACATTAGGCGTCACGTATACGAGCAGTCCGGCGGGTGGCGAGGCGAGCGCGGCTCGCACTCGACGCTCGTCACTTGCACTCCACTTAGCGGTAAGACAGGCGGTCACAGACACTCGCGGCGCGGGGTGCGGGCGTGGGGTGCGGGGCGCGGCGCTCGGGGCATGGCGCGACACGTGCGCTCGCCGCGGCGGCCCGGGAGACTGCCGCCGGCGCCGCCGCCCGCCCGGCGCGCGCACCGCGCCCTCCGCACCGCCCGCAGCCGCCCGCCCCGCGCCTCCAACGATCGCCCGCGAGCCTCCGATTTTTACATCTGCACTGTTGTGACATTGAAATTCAATTTTCGATTGAGCGCCCTTCGACGCACCGCGCGCCGAATGAGTTCCGGAATCGTGTTCCGGTTGCGTATTTGAATAACGAGAAGTGGAATTTTCACCATTCGACCGTCGATTCGCTTGACTCCCGGGGCTCCCCTTTGTTCTCGCGAATTTACAGAAATTAACGCGATTTTTAACGAGCCCCTATCGTTTGTACGGCAGTAATTAATGCATATTAATGACTGCAGAGATGTAAGCGCTTCGAATTTTGTAGCAGAAAAAAATTGCTGAAAAAAATTTGGACAATGATGTTTGAAAAAACACGAGCGAATAAATTGAATACAGAAATGTATCCGAGGGAAGCATAAAAAGTAACCTCGTAACACAGTACTACGCCACTACACGGTCACGTCGGTTACGGCACCGTAGCGCTGGCGTGGCCGCTCAAGCTACGCCGTAGCGAAGTTCATTTAGCGCATGGCTCGCATTAGATCCGCTCACAAAAAGCTGTCTCCACACCGGCAGCGCTGCAGCGCCCGCCACCGATGTGTCGGTGCGGTGTGAACGCGCACTAATCCGCGACCGAGTCGCTTTACAAATGGCTCGGCGTGGAATTTCATTTTGCGCTTCTTTTACGCTATTGGATATTGTAAGGATTTGCGGCTTCCATTTATCTGCACACGACTCTGTGACTGTCTCCGCGAGCTGTTGGTACTTTTCAATCTACCGTCATTGTTATGTAATTGCGGGTAGAATGAAAACCATATATTTCGTCTGTTATTTTTACTTTCCGCAACATGTCTGTATATACGCACGCACAAACAATGGCCAATTATTTTATCGTCCGCCGTTCTTATTGTTCTCCGTAGCACAGAACCAATATTAGTACATTTGAAAGTGCCGTGTACGAATTCATCGACGTATAAGATTTTTGCACCGACTTCATAAAAGAAGGAGGAGGTTCTATATGTTTATTTTGAAATGGTCCCACATATATTTCGTAAAAATCTGATGATGAGTTTCAGAGAAAGACAACGGAACTTCTTCACTAAATGCCAGCAAATTTTGTCCTCATAACTCCGTCTTTTATTAACCGACTTAATAAATTCTTCTTTTATTTGAGAGGGTATACTTTCCGTGTAGTTTCACTGTAAATTCATTAGATCTGATTAGTATCTCCAGAGATATGAAGACAAGTATTCGTAATAGTTGTATAGCGATTGAGAACAGTCTTTAAGAAAGCGCTTTGCATTAACATTTATCATACGCACAGCAAAGGAATGGAATTCCCTGCCAGAGTTTGTGTTTCCTGTGAAGTAAAATCCGGGGGTCTTCAAATCGCGAGTGAACAGGTATGTGGTAATGTGGCTGATTTCTTGATTCTTAAAAAGTTTATGGTATAAAAATATATGTATTTGAATTTGCCATAAATATCCTAAAAAAATCCTTTAATATTATGTGTAAAAACCTAAAAAAAGTACGTCCACAATAGTGTTGTAAAGGTAAAGAAAGTAAAAATTGTCATGTCACTCAACAAAACCGATTTGTAATATATTTATTGCTATGTTTGAGAGAGTGTACTTTCCGTTTGGTCTCATTGTAATTTCATTGAGATCTAATAAGTATCTCCAGAGATATAAACACCTCAAACCGCATCGTCACTTAACATCAGGTGAGATAGTGGTCAAACGCTTGCCTATACAGCATAAAAATTAAAATAAAAACTTGGTACTAAACATTAATTGTGCGGCATTTGAAGTCGGTTGTTTCGTCCTGTAAAAGATTTTAAATTATAAATGAAAGTTTCGCGCGGTTTTATTGTTTTATTTTTGAGTCGTGATTCAAAATATAAAAGATTCACTGTTGCTTCGCATAACTATTTGTATCACAATTTACATTGGGATAATTAAATTTTGTTCAATCCAGACTTCCAGACTAATATTTTAAAGAGGAAACGTTTTTATACGATGCACGATCTCATACATTTAGGCAATATTTAAAGGAGAGCTATTAAAATCTACGCTAGCACCATCTCTGGGTTTTTTTCTAATACTATAAATGCGAAAGTAACCCTGTTTATCTGTCTGTCTGTTTGTTTCGCTTTAACGCCAAAACTACTGAACCGATTCAAATGAAATTTGGTACACAGACAGTCTAAAGCCTGAGAAAGGACATAGGCATATATTTAGTGCAAAAAGAGGGTTGTAAGGGGTTGAAAGGGGGATGAAAAGTTGTATGGAAGTATCGTCATTTTTAAAGCTAAAAGCTTGAAATTAATTTTTTAGGCTGTTGTTTCGATATAAATAAATATGACATTAAAAGTTTGTGAGGGGAGGGGAGGGGTAGGGTAGGGGGAGTGGAGGGGAGGGGAGGGGGAGTTGAGGGGGTGGGTAAGGGGAGGGTAGGGGATGTGGATGTGGGGGGATGTGGATGTGGGGGGGAAGGGGGAGGGGAGGGTATGTGAGGGGCGGAGGGAAGGGAGGATTAGCGTGGCGTGGTACGGCGCGGTGTGGTTGGGATACGTATGTGTCTTATTTGTTAATGCTACCCAAAGACACTATTCCACGCGGACGAAGTCGCGGGCACAGCTAGTTACGCATAAATTAATGTAGCATATATATAGCATATATAAATCGTGGTCGTGTGTAGACGTTGATATCTTAGGTATCGAGTCAGATACGTACACTTTTTTTAGTGAAGCGCACAGTTCGTGTAGTTGGTTAGACCACTGTGTAGTGACTGAATCTGCTTAATCAATCTATTTGTAATGTTTATGTTAATAATTGTGTAACTTGGTCTGATCATTTCCCTGTCATTGTAGAGTGCAACTTAGATTTACTAACTCCTATCTTGCCAAGTAAAATACTAGTAAATAATGATGTTCTGTGGGGAGAAAAAAAATGATGAACAAGTAGGTATGTATACAAATGAATGTCATCTGAAACTGCGTTGTATCGATTTTCCGGCTGAATGTACCGTATGTGCTGATCGATACTGTAATGATCAGGCCCACAGGCTTGTTCTAGACAGCTTGTATTCTGATATTGTAGCTAGCCTCCGCGATGCTGCAAGGGCGAGTCGGGGAGAGGGGCGTGCGGGGCGAAGAGAACGTGGCCCACACGTGGTAGGATGGAACAAGCATGTCAGTGGGGCTCATTTGGAGGCTAGGGCGAAGTTTCGCGAATGGGTTCTTTGCGGTAAACCTAAGTCAGGTTTTGTCCACGAAGACATGCTGCGAAGCAGGCGAATATTCAAATCTCGCCTGAAATGGAACGCCCGTAAGAATGGACGCCCTCGCTGAGAAGCACTCAAATGGACATTTCCGAGACTTTTGGCAGAGTACAAATAAAATAAACGTTCGTCCTGGCCTTCCAGTTAGCGTCGCTGGTGTGAGTGAGCCGAAGAACATCGCCAATTTGTTTAGTGATCACTTCCGTGTTCAGTCGCCATATACTGCGTCAAAAACAATGCTGGATGATGAGATACCCATTGAGACTGTGGCGACAATATTTAGTTCCAGTGATGTTGTTAAAATAATCAAATCTATATCAAGAGGCAAATCGCCTGGTCATGATGGCCTTAGTATCGAGCATTTGGCTCACGCTGGGCCACATATATCGCGAATACTGGCGATGTTCTATTCGCTATGTGTGAGCCACTCTTATCTACCAATGGACATGATGACAACCGTTGTTGTGCCTATAGTTAAGAATAAAACGGGCGATTTAGCAGACATTAATAACTATAGGCCGATATCGCTGGCAAAAATTGTAGCTAAAGTGTTTGACGGTTTGCTTGACGCACAGTTAAATAAGTACCTTGTGTTGCACGATAATCAGTTTGGGTTTAGGCGCAAACTGTCTACTGAGAGTACAATACTGTGCCTCAAGCATGTCGTCAGGCACTATACAGACAGAAGTACTCCCGTGCACGCCTGTTTCCTTGACTTGTCCAAGGCATTTGACCTGGTCTCTTATGATATCCTATGGAGTAAGCTTAGGAGCATTGACATGCCCCCAGAATTAACCAGTATTTTTAAATACTTGTAAATGAACCAGGTCAATAGTGTCAAATGGGCAGGTACAATGTCAGACCCATACCGACTGGAGTGTGGGGTGAGGCAGGGGGGGTTGACTTCTCCCTCCCTGTTTAACCTGTATATTAATGCCTTGATCGTCGAGCTCAGTACTCAGCATGTCGGATGTCACATCAATGGAATAAGTGTAAATAACCTGAGTTATGCAGACGACATGGTGTTGATGAGCGCGTCGGTTTGTGGCCTACGAAAACTGTTGAGGATCTGTGAAGAATATGCCGTGGCTCACGGACTTAAATATAATGTTGCCAAAAGTGTGTGCATGGTCTTTGAGGCCGGGACAAAACGTCCCCAAAATTTGCCACCCGTATATCTTAATGAAGTACCATTAGAAATAGTGCAGACATTTAAGTATTTAGGGCACATTCTAACAACCGACCTCAAGGACAATGCAGACATCGAGCGCAAGCGAAGAGCATTATCTGTGCGTGCGAATATGCTGGCGCGCAGGTTTGCGCGTAGTTCGGGGGAGGTAAAGGTGACTCTCTTTCGAGCATATTGCATCTCCCTCTACACGTGTAGCCTGTGGGCACAGTATACACGCTCGGCGTAAAATTCTCTTCGCGTCCAATTTAATAACTCGTTCAGGGCGATAATGAAGCTGCCTGGCTACTGCAGTGCCTCAGGCATGTTTGCGCAAGCTCGCGTGGATTGTTTCCATGCGACCATGCGCAAGCGTGCCGTGTCTTTGGTACGCAGGGTGCGGGCTAGCAATAACATCGTTCTGGCGATGATCGCGGAAAGGGTTGATTGTGTTGTTAAGGCGGCAATAGCCCAATGGATAGAGTGTCGGACTGGCGATCGATAGGTCGTGAGTTCGATCCCCACCCTACCCATTGCACTATTGACGTGAACCCACTCCAGACACAAGCGTATTTAGCTTAGTTGGAGGGGTTAACAAGAATACTAGTAATGTGCAACCCGCATTGCGAGTAATCTTTTTTTTTTTTTTTAAAAATATAACATAACATAACATATAACATTGTCCTTTCCTAAAACACTGTTCAGATAGACATGCGCCCATCACTACAGGGTATACATAACGACGATCAATAATATGAATTTAATTGTATAATATGTTTTGTATAATATGTTCAGTAATTAGTTTTTAATTATTTTATTTTAAAGGGTTTTTAATTTATATGGCTTTCAAATGTAATTTATGGATATGTGTTCAATTTAATTTTTGTGTTCTGTGTATTATTTTAATTTTATTTTTGTGTATTCGTCATGCATGTGTCTTAATTTTGTGTTTATTACAATATTTATTGTTGAATGTATTTTACTGTTTCTATATGAGTCTTTGATGGTTACTTGAAATAAAATTATTTTATTTTTATTTTATTTATTTTATATAGTCACTAGGCATTATTTACATGGTAATTATTTACATTACTGTTTTAAAATAACATGTAGCAACATAATATTATTAAGAATATAAACGCATGACTATAATCGGTCATAAATGTTTAGGCATATTTTTAGTATATCACTGCTAGCATCAATCATTGAAAAGCTATTACTAATTTAACCTCTCCCCGGTCAAACGGGTCGACTGGTTTTTGCTGAAATTTTGCTCAGGGATACCCGACGCAGGCAAAACGGCGGAGCTCAGCTAGTTGTGTATTTAAAAAAAATGTGTACCTTGTGTGTGATTTACGTCACGACACCAATAATCGTATGAAACCTTGACTTATCAGCCAACTAAATTATGACCAAAATTATGATCAAAATGATGAGGTGATATCTGATGAAATACAGTATTGCAATCGTGAGATAGATGCACTTCAATGAAAGATAAGTAAATTTAGTGTGTTAAGCGGAATAACTTCCGTTAGTAAAATACACATGTTTCCTGCCCTAGGGATGACCCCGCCGTACCTTGACCTACTATGACAGTATAGAAGTAGTTAAGTTGGAAATAATAACTGGAAATCATGAACCTTCTTATGTCGGAGTTAAACAACTCTAAACAAAACGATGAACCAGAGTTTTCTACTATTGGGAAAACGAAAATGTTAAATTAATATTTTTATGTAGCTATTGATATAAATCAAGTCGTTTATTTACAAGTAAATCATATAAATAATCATAACAATACAATATATAATAATGTTTAATAAAATAAACATGTGTATTTTCATTAGTGTCGTTCAGTATAATGAGAGTCTAGTGTCTCAACTCAATTATGACTTTGCATATTTATGTCTAAAAACTGTTATACGAATAAATAATTGTATGTGAATCAAAACAAGCCTTAAAAATATAGCCTAAATTATTATTATGCCTATCTTTACAATGGACCAGAAAATTTATGCATTAGTACTGATATGCCATTAAAAATGTGTACCTAACCTGATATGCTAAAGTAAATTAGGAATTAAAAAAAATACATACATACGCCATACGCCATAATAATCACGCCTTTTTTCCGTTGGGGTAGGCAGAGACTACTTTTTTTCACATGCTACGATCCTGACATACCTCCTTCGCTTTTTCCACTTTCATGAGCGCCTTCATACACGCTCGCCGGTTATAGGTACTTTTGACTTGGCCTTTTTTAAAATGTCTCCGATCTGGTCGTGATACGTTCGCCTAGGTCGGCCTCTACCAACTGGCCCATTCACACTCGTCTCATAAATCTGTTTCGTCAATCTTTCTTCATCCATCCTCTCTAGATGTCCAACCCATCTAAGCATCCCTTTCTCTATCTTTGTCACTACATCTTCTACCACACCACAACATTCCCTTATCACGCTGTTCTCCAACTTATCCGTCAGAGTCACTCCGATCATACTTCTCAAACTTCTCATTTCTACAGCATTAATTTTACTTTCATGTTTCTTCTGCCATACCCAGCATTCACTACCATACATGAGTGTGGGAACCAACACTCCCGTATGTACAGCCAGTCGTGCTTTTTTAGACACGTTCTGACTTCTCATAAAGTTATGCAGTGCTCCACTCACTTGGTTTCCAGCCAAAACTCTTCGCTCAATATCAGTTTCATACTTACCATCTCTTGTAAACTTAGAACCCAGGTACACAAACTCTTTCACTTGTTCCACTCTTTCTCCTTCAATCGTCACATAACAATCTGTCATTCTTTCTTCTCTTTCAAAAACCATTACTTTGGTCTTGCTTACATTCACTTTCATCCCTTTGCTTTTTAGGGCGTCATGCATAATATTAACCATTCTTTGCAACTCCTCCTCCGATGATGCTAGTATCACCTGATCATCAGCGTATAGGAGGCATTTGATGGTTAAATCATTCATTCTTAATCCGTACACACTTTCTTTAAATAATAAAAAAATATGAAAATTAAAATATCTGCGTTTTAGTGTCTTTAATTATAACGTGTGTCAAATAACTATCTGTCACTTTATCATGAACAGGTGAAACTGGCCCTTAGAATAATAACACAGATTTCAATTTGGTATTGACATTTTGACTTTTGTTACCTTCAGTGAGATGTAAATAATTAACGACTGGCATTCTACGGCCGAGTTACTCGAGTGTTTTCACCGAAAATCATCAAATTGACAGGCGCCGTCCTCTCTCCTCAAAAATAACTAACTGTGAAATTTACTTAGAAGTTCAGCTCAGGTTAGACGAAGGGATCAGTAGAAAGGGATGGGAAATTGAAATAACGTTAATTTAGCCAACAGGTGTCTAAATACCTCCACGATTACTAAATTTACCAGAGTTGAGAGGCAAATAACCTATTGAACACGAATTCCTAGTGATCGTCCTCTAAATCCTAAGCATTCGTTTTTGAAATGTATATTTAATTTAATTTCAACGATAGTTCATCAATTTATTCAAAAGCCTTCCAAATGGACGCAAATATTATTTTGGTGCAGTAATATCTTAAAGCAAATAATAATTATCGGCACAATTATTGCCTTTGAGTCAGTCGCCGTCTCGCGGGATAAGCGTCGTCTGACCGTCGTCGGCGGGATTAGCTGGAGCTGCGAGGTCACCGCGATGCAGCACGCGGGGCAATATGCCGCGTCACAGCACGCGGGGCAATATGCCGCGTCACAGCACGCGGGGCAATATGCCGCGTCACAGCACGCGGGGCAATATGCCGCGTCACAGCACGCGGGGCAATATGCCGCGTCACAGCACGCGGGGCAATATGTCGCGTCACAGCACGCGGGGCAATATGCCGCGTCAGATCACGCGGGGCAATATGCCGTGTCACGGGACGGTGCAATGATGGGGCAACACGAGGTACACTGCTGAATATAATATTATATACACAGTCTCATCGGTCTTACATCCGACGTATTTTAGAGGCCACGACTTGGTAAACGCAGTGTACGAAGCCCTCCAGCTAGATGAGCGATAGATGGATGATATACGCAAGCTGGCTGACAGCAGTTGGAAACTAACAGCTGAAGATCGAGCTCAGTGGCGTGCTATAGGTGAGTCTAGGGCCCAGCAGTGGACAGGGACGGGCTGATGATAAGGAGTCAGGGGTGGTTTAAATATTAAATATAAGTGTTATGCTCCACATCTCTCGGTGTTTGCACAAGTATCTCGGTATAATTAGCTCTGCTCTGCTAGAAACCATCAAACAAAGACAAATCTAAATCGGCCGACGTAAGATGAAGTTTTAAGGTACAAGTGCCCGACATAAAAAAAGCAATATTATCGTAATATTAGTAGCGACAGAATCTCATTGCAGGCTCTACGTATTTTGCTGCAGCTTTTTTAAATATCTTATTTCGATACAAGCGCCCACTATTTATCATAAACAAAACTGAAATCAGGCCGCCATCTGTACCAGCTCGCAGCGTCGTTCATACAGATATTGGCCTCCCCCCACCCCGGCCCTGGGCACCGGTGTCTCCCCTCCGTCTCAAAGAATACTTTAAAAAACAATCGGAGGACAATTGAAAGTTCCCAAGTTCGCGCTCCCTGGAAATCAGGACTTTGCAACTTTTTGTTTTATTGGACAATTTGTTTCGGAAATATTAAACGTCGTTCTATCTCCCGTTCATTATCCGACGGCCGCGGCGGTCGGCGGCGGAAATGATTAATGTTTATTGTCTTTTGTGATCCCGCGTTACGGGGCCGCGGCGATTTCTTATTACTTATGTAATGAGCCCTGAATGATGACTGGCTGCTCGCTCGCAGACAGATCGCGCCTGATGCTCCCAACCTCTGCTCTCCCCAACCTACTCTACTATACACTCTCATTATATAGTGCTTCATATGGATTAGTGTAAGAGATAATGGCGTTGTAACTAATCACTTAACTTTAACGCTATTGTAGGGACTGGAACACCGTGGCAATGGCATAATGGTGAGACAGTCAAATTTGGGATTGTATGTGTTGTTATTATTTAGTACTTTTTATAACACTTGATATAGTAGTTCATGAAACTGCTACATAATGATGAGTGTGTTGTAAAAACTAAGCCGTTGGCGAAAACATTAGCTTATTACAGAAAACAACAGAAAGAAAAATCTTCGTACTGAAATTGATGAACTTGTTAAAACATATAATACTTAGCTAACATTTGGCCGAAAGGAAAAGTTCCTCAGATTGCTTCTGAAAATATAACAAAGCTGCCAGTTATAGTAATAAAACAAACGTTCATTTGGAGTGATTCGTGGCTACGATTTTTAGAAACAAATGTTTTTAAGCCAAACTGAATAAATCTTATTTGATCCCTGGATTTATTTATAGATAGAATTGAAAATAAAAAAAAGCTGCAACTAGCTGTGTCTTCCACTTGGCTTTTTTGGTGTATGATGTAATTAGTCTCTCAGTGGGTAGAACGGAGCCCCATTACTAAGCCTCCGTTCTCCGTCCGTCAGTCAATATCCTTACAAGAAACGTGTTTTTTTTGCGGTTTTATGGCGTAATACATCAAAGCGTCAAACGAAAAAAGATTAAAGGTACGGCCACACCGCAGCGTTTTGCGTCCTCGTGCACGTTCGCGATCCGATTTTCAATTGTTTTCTGATCGCTGTAGATCGCGTTTGGTGTGAAACAGTCGATAAAAATACTACTGAGTTATCTGATCACCACCTAGATCGCGCACGCAGGATGCTGCGATGTGGCCGTCCCTTAAAATTATTTAAATAATTACCATATAATTGGGAGTAGGACTCGCGTACCAAATATTTGCATAACTCTTCGTATGCGAATACAAATCCCGACTTGGCCGATATTTTCATAACTAAAGACTTATTTTATCATACAAAGAACCCATGTGAGATGTTTTTCCGACAGTTGGCTAACTTTAAAGTCATAAAAATACGAACTATATTTGTCAGATAATAAGCAACTTCGGGATCTGAAGCATCATCACTCTTCAAGCTTGTTTCATTTGATTGCATGATAAGGCCATAAGATTTGTATTAGTCAAAATTACTCAAAAGTAGAAAAAACATATAAAACGCAGGAAAGATTGATTTCACAGTTATTTATATCCCCAGCTCTAAATCTGGATAAAACGAAGAAGCCGACAGTTTTATGAACTAAATCTAAATCCCGTTCAACAATGCACATCACAACCAGAGAGTGAATCGAACGTTAATTAAGATCGGAGCCGAGTCCGCTGTCGCAGTTGTTCTAAACTTGTCCCGCAGCATCTAGGTGGGTATACCCGACCGAGGAACAAACGATGATTTGTTATTTTTTCGTCCGATCCTCTCGTTTTGGTGTGCGCTTTTCACAGTGGCCCTCCGGTGAAGGAAAAACATTGTTAAGAATCCAACAACCCCAGTATGGTGGTAGGACACTATCTAGTGTCCGCCTGGCCAGCTACCACCCTCAAGTAAGTAAATCTGTTACCAAACATCTAATGTGTTCCGGCAGCTATTCTTTAGAATCAATTTCTATTCTAGGCCTAGCGTGCCTACCATCT
Organism: Cabera pusaria; assembly: GCA_954871355.1. Classification (NCBI taxonomy): domain Eukaryota; kingdom Metazoa; phylum Arthropoda; class Insecta; order Lepidoptera; family Geometridae; genus Cabera; species Cabera pusaria. Next base: position 26,602,140 of record OX940899.1, on the reverse strand, counting down.
TCGACCGCATCATCACTTACCAACAGGTGATATAATGGTCAAACGCTAGCCTATAAGATATAAAAAAGGCTGACTTGATAGACTAATAAATACAAATCAACTGTTATGATATGACTATAAAATCTTTGCAAATTAATCGAGTATGACATACATATAAAAAAAACTATTAAAAAAACTATATAATTATAGTTTTTTTTTATAATCGGAGCGAGCGTTCGATGGGTAATGTAAGTTGATGCCGCTCAAGTAATCGGTTCGGTTTTTACTCATTCATATGGTTCCTGAGTAGTGCTAGTGAGGGGTGTGGCTAGTTCTGGCGCGGACGGAGTTATCTCACTCGTTCACTGATCGAAAGTGCACGAGTCTATAAATCTTTCGCGATATACGAGCGCGGAACTATGTTGGTACTCTCAAATTTACTAAAAATGCACACCGATAAATACTGCGTAGTAGACAGTTTTTTTTAAGGTTAATGATAACTTCTGATGAAAGCATTATTTTAATGAAATTAAAATTTTAATGATCGTGTAATCGTTCACTAAAGGTTACATTATGGTGTTTCATTATTAAGATAATTCTAATATACCATATCTACATGGTATTCCACTAAACCCCATCCCTGTATGAGTGTGTACTTTTGTAAGTGATACAAAATGGATATGAACACATAAGAAACATCATCAACACTCACTCCCGCTGCCAACGGTCACTCCAGCGCGTGCCAATCCTTACATTATTATCGGTCTTCAAGTTTACAATGCCATTTTGTTCCAGTAATCCTCCCTTGAATTCCAACACAAAAAGATTATAAATTAATATAGATAGATAGATAAACACTACTTACGAAACAGAAAAATACTTAGGAACTAGATAAATAAAACTAATAGGTTCTTTGGGCGGTCTTATAGCTTAAAGCGATCTCTTCCAGACAACCATGTACGGAAAGGATAACAATTATATGGAAAGCGATGGCATATAAAAATGTGACAATGCAAAATGAATAACAAAATTTAAGGACTTATTAATACTAATAACTATATGAATATAATTTATCATGATTTACTTATATAATTTCCTATATATAAATAATATAAAACAATTCCAATACATGTTATATAAATGAATAAATACAATACAATACAATACAAAAACTCTTTATTGATCACCAAAGAAATTACAAATTGTACATACTATGTGATGAAAGACAGTAGAATAATAAGGCAATACAATCGGCGGTCTTATTGCATAAAGCAATTTCTTCCAGACAACCTTGGCATGGAAAAGAAGAATACAAACAAAAATTGGGGGTAGCGTACAATACAAATTAATGATGTCAGATTTTTTTTTTAATAATAATACACAAAATAGACCACTAAAATTATAGTATATTAAGATATAATACATAAAAATACCCTACATATATATAATAATGTTCCCAAATATATTAATATAAATACATATATATGTATTTATATTAATATATTTGGGAACATTATTATATATACATTATATGAACATTATAATCATAATCATAATCATAATCATCTTTATTGGTAAATATTTTTACAGGTCCAACGCTTAATTATTTATAATATAATAAAAATAGAAGTATACAAAATATTTAAAAAAAAAAAATTATAGCTATAAACAATTATAGCAATATTCAAATTGAATTAATTATTTAAATCGATACATTTATTATTCTTGCGATGGTTTAGATTTAATACGTAAATCCAAAAATTCCTGGTAAGAATAAAATGCATGCTCGAGAAGCCAGCATTTTAATTTTTGTTTATACGACCAGAAGCTTGGAGCATCGAGAACAGAATCGGGTAATCTGTTGTATACTTCAGGGCCCATCACGTGAATAGTTTTAGCCATCTTATCAAGCCTCCGCGAGACACTTACAAGTTTGTCTGCATGTCGTGTGTTGTATCCATGCAATTCTCCTCGTTTTGTGTACAGTGTCAAATTCTGACGTACATACAGCCCTACCTGGAGTACAAGGAGACTAGGAAGGGTCAACACTCCAAGCTTGATAAATGATGTTTTGGCTGATTCATCTTGCGGTATGTGTGCCATGATCCTAACAGCTCGCTTTTGAAGCCGAAATACACGCAACCATTCAGCAGCACGTCCCCAGAACTCAAGTCCATACATCAGTAGAGATTGTACGCTAGCAAAATAACAGGAGCGAATAGCCTCAACAGGAAGGGTAGATGCGACCCTACTCAGCGCAAAACAGGCCCCACCTAGTCTCCCACATAGCTTATCAATGTGGGACTCCCACGTTAGAGTAGAATCTAAGTGGAAGCCCAAAAACAATGTCGCGTTCACTTGCATGATTGCCTCACCTTCAGGTTCGACTACCAGAGGACGTCGCACACGGCCTGAAAGGTCGAATATCATAAATTGAGTTTTGTTGACGTTTAGTTTCAGACCGTTGTGCGTAAACCACTCTAACAGGTCGGATGCTACAGTGTTTAAGCGCTGTTCGAGCATATCCAGAGTGGGACCTGTCACTATGGCCGCTACATCATCCGCATACATAAATACTTCTCCTTCTGTGGTGGCCTTTGGCAAGTCATTTAATAAGAGGGAGAATGCCAGATTCGAGAGTGAGGACCCCTGCGGTACACCGACGTCATTTGTCACACCGTCGGATTTTATTTTGCCGTTATCTCCAAAGACATATTGCGTTCTATCTGTCATGAAGCTAATAATAAGATTGAGAGCTGGACCCGATATGCCATAATGAGCAAGTTTACTGGCTAGTGTGCCATGATCTGCGACATCGAAAGCTTTCGAGAGGTCGCAGAAGAGTACAGCAACTTCCTGCCTTTGTTCACGAGCGCGCAGAATCCGGCACACTACTTCTCTAGCTAGCATAGTAGTCGATCGCCCCTCGCGGTAAGCAAATTGCCGATCTGAAAGCGATGCTGTCATTTTTAGGTAATCAGATATCCGTGACGTCAATCCATTTTCGAAGATCTTTGCAATAGCTGGTATAATAGCAATTGGTCTGTATGAGTTTGGATCGTGTTTTTTACCTTTGCCTTTGTAAAGGGGGCATATCCTGACTTCCTTAAAGGATTTAGCATTATTATATATACATATATATGTATATATAATATTAAATACACATATACATAACCATATATATTAAATCACAGTAGTGTTGCAGTTTTAACATGTTTGGAACAAGTAATGGGCTTTTACCATGGATTCACTGGTAGCGCGTTCCATAAATGGACCGCTTGCACAGTAAAAGATTTTTCATAAGCAAGTGAGGAATGGATAGGGGTTAAAAGTTGTAGAGTTTCAGCGGATCTCAAGGAAAACGGATTTGAAAGGTGCAGGAACGTGAAACGTTCCTTAAGGTAGGAAGGGGTACACGGGATAAATAGAATAGAGTATAGAAGAGAAAGGACGTGACTATTCAAATACAATAATAGCAGAGCAAAAATAGACAGTGAAAAGTAGCTAAGATGAAAGATAATGGGCTTTGACACGGCGTTTGAATATATCTAATGTTTGGGACCGTCTGATTTCAACGGGCAAAGAGTTCCATAATATCACAGCTTCAACATTGAAGGAGCGCTGATAGAAAATAGTGCTGTGTGAAGGGATCTTTAGTCTCGAATTCTAAAAAAAATCTAAAATAGCAGATTTACACATTTACCCTCAACCGTTATTTGAACACGACAAACATCTATCTAATACTATACGAATCTTTGTCCTGACATACTGACTGACTAACTGACTGATAGATGACGCACAGCCTAAAACGCTGGCCGTAGAGACTTGAAATTTGGGGGATATATTTGTCTGAGTATGTAAGGGTGTACTAAGAAAGGATTTTCCAAAATTCACCCCTTAAGGGGATGAAATGGGGGTTCAAAGTTTGTATGGAGAAACAAGATTATATAGTCTTGTCTATCCAAAACTTCACACAAGTGCTTCAGTACAAAAATAAGTAAATAAGTGTTTCAGGTTTTTTTGAAATTCCACCCCTAAGAGGGTGAAATGGGGTAACAAAGTGTGAAAATCAATATTATTTCGTATTACGCTAAAATTTGGCATGCAGATAATTATAACAACGTTAGTTACCTATGAAAAAGGATTTTTCAAATTTCACCCCTGGAGGGAATGAAACGGAGGTTCAAAGTTTCTATGGAGAAACATTATTAGATAGTCTTTTCTATTCGAAACTTCACACAAGTGCTTCAGTTAAAAAATAGGTAATTACGTGTTTCAAGCGTTTTCAAAATTCCACCCCTTAATGGGTAAAATAGGGTGGGTTACAAAGTCTGAAAACTAATATTATTTTGGGTTGCGCTGAAATTTGGCATGCAAATAGTTATTACGACTTTAGTTCCCTCTGAAAAATGATTATCTAAAATTCAGCCCTTAAAAGGATGAAACAGGGGTTCAAAGTTTGTATGGAGAAACCAGATTATATAGTTTTCTTCTTTTCAAAACTTCATACAAGTGCTACAGTATATTAAAAAAGTAATAACGTGTTTCAAGCTTTTTCGAGATTCAACCTCTGAGAGGGTGAAATGGGAAATGGTAACAAATTGTAAAATCAACATTGTTTTGGATTGCTCTGAAATTTGGCATGCAGATAGTTATTATGACTTTAGTATCTGTTAAGAAAGGATTTTCCAAAATTCACTTCTGAAGGAGATGAAACGGGGGTGCAAAGCTTGTATGGAGAAACAAGATAAGATAGTCTTTTCTATTCGAAACTTCGCACAAGTACTTCAGTAAATAAATAAATAAATAGGTGTTTCAGGATTTTTCGAATGCCACCGCTAAGAGGGTGAAGTGAGGTAACAAAAGTCTGAATTTTTCGGGTTTTATAAATATGAATCCGTATTTCCTTTAGTCACGCAATAACTTGAAAACGGGTAAAACGATTGACTTTTACTTCTTTGATGTCTTTTATGATATAAAGTTTTATTCAAAATAAAAGTTTTAAGTAAATAAAAGAAATCTTTAATGCGTGTGAAGCCGCGGGGTACTTCTAGCTATTTATATAAGATAATTATATCCATCAATAAAATGCGAATAGGTTGTTTAGCTACATCGCGTACTGCATGCTATTAAACACACAATAAACATACATATATGCAGTTAGAATGTGAATATGCCATACATTCCAGCTACAAATGGAAGTTTGTACGATACTCATAGATATTTCATAAGCTAGAGATATTGTGACACTATTTCATCGATAATAGTAGGTAGTCAAAGAGCTTTTATTATCGCCGTGGCCACAAAGAAGTTCGGCAATGTATGTAGGTAGTATACTCGTACTATAATAGAGTCCACAAGTGCTGGCTATTGTTCCCAGTTTCTCCAGTTTTGTTTGTAAACTACCCACATTTCAACATCTTCAAGTTGTTTTTGCTTCGTCCTTGTTGTCTAACTATCCAAGAGGTCTATTGTAACTTTCCAAAGTGGAGTTATTGCTTAAATTGTTGTTGTATGAGAAATATTATATTGAACAACGTAATTCTATGTGCTCTCTATATATATATATTCATAAATATCTATATATATATGTATATATAGGCTTATTAAAAGTATATACATTGTGTGGATGTGAATTAGACTGAAGTCAGTTGTCCTGCATCTGATCTCATTATTTAACTTATTTTATTATTAACTTAACTGTTTGGACGCCGACAGATCTTTCTCCACTACTGCTGGCGTATCGCAGGGCGGCGTTCTCTCTCCTCTTCTTTTTTCCAGTTTCATAGATACTATTTGTTCTAATCTCTCTTCTCCCTACCACCAATATGCTGACGACCTACAAATATATTCGCAAGCACCGCCAGTTCAGCTGCATGACTGTGTAAAAATAGTTAATGAGGACTTAAGGCACATAGCTGCGTGGAGCAAGGCCTTTAGACTACAAGTGAATCCCATTAAAACTCATATAATAATCGTTTATAGTGCAAGCTCGATCGAAGTACACTCCCTGCAATAATTTTTGATGGTATCACGATTCCATACAGCACACAGGTTAGGAATTTGGGTCTTATAATTGACCAAAGCCTATCATGGGGTCCACAGCTAGAAACCGTCAGGCGTAAGATTTTTGTTTCTGCGGGCGCCTTAAAACGCCTCCTAAGTTTTCTTCCTACTGCTACCAAAGTTGCGTTAGCACAATCCCTACTGCTTCCTATTCTCGATTACGCTGATGCCTGCTATCTAGATTTAACTGAGGACCAGCTGAATAAACTTGAGCGTCACCAAAATTTCTGCATAAGGTTCATATTTGGTTTGCGCAAATATGACCACGTCTCCTATTACCTACAGGCTCAAGCTCAAGTGGCTCCCTGTACGTCTCCGCCGGAATACTCATATTCTCTCTCTTCTTTATAGCATTCTTTTTAATCCTGCTTCCCCACCCTACCTTAAAGTAAACTTTGAGTATCTGTACTCTCAGCACTCCCTAACGTTGAAGTCAACCGAAAATCTTTCTCTGCAAATCCCCACACATTCGTCTACCTTCTTCGACAAATCCTTTACCGTACAGGCTGTACGCCTGTGGAACTGTATCCCAGTCGAAATAATAAAATCCCCATCATCCCATACATTCAAAGAAAGATTAAGGAAATTCTACTTGTCCAATAATAACTGCTGATCCTGTTACTTTGTCTAATGTGAAATTTACTATCTGTATCATTATTTTCTTTATTGTTATAATGTATAAAATTATGTAAGTGTAAGTAATATGTAATATGGATATAGGTATATACGTGTGTATTTCTGTAGATGTATATGTTAATATAATGTATATGTATATATACATGTATGTTTGTGTATACACGTGTATTTATGTATATGTAAAATACGTATGTCGCAAGGCGAGTTTCTAAAAAAAACCAAATTTATTTAATATATATTTAATTTAAATTGACGTTACAATTATGAAAGGTGACGATTGCTCGATGGCGGAAACAAAAGTGACTTAAAACTAGGTATGAAATGGCTCGGTGACCGGACGGACACGTTGTGCTGACGGCGTGCCTCGTGAAGCATTCGCTGGCACGTTGCGCTGACTCCAGCAACCGTGGCTGATGCAATGTTGAGGCCGGCTTGGGTGCGCGGTGCTACCTCAGCATTCTGTGTAGGGGGTTAGTCCTTAACATCTCCCCCCTTAAGATCAGCATCTATTTGAGGACTTTTGTTGAGAATAGTGCTGAACGTGGAGCAGGACTTGGCTTTATCTCGGCGTAGATCTCTGGTTTGTTCTGCTCGGGGTCCTTGACTTCCGATACTGCGGCAGCCTGTTGATTTAAGATATATCTGCGGACAGTTAATATTATTGCGATTGCCATGGTGACGAACAGGATAAGATATACTGGAATCGTTGTGTGGTAGATGCTGGTTGAAGAAATGTCATTTATATTCAGGGCCGGCTGCAGATTTATCTCGGTGTTACTTGACTGTAGACTCTCCAGGTTAATAGAACTAAGAGTTAGAGTTGCTTGGTTTCTATGTTCTATGTCTTCATGTACAGGAATATCTATAATTTTCAAGGGTTGTCCTTTGATTCTATCGTTCACATTAGTTAAAGTGAACTGTGGAGTCTGCAACAGGCAACTTTTAGGGATAGTAGCCAGTAGTCGTCGAGTGCTTCGAATGCGGCTGTTGTAAGAGTTATTTGCGTCATGTTGCAATTCGAATTGATCTGTTGGTCCATGATGAGATGCTGGATGCATTGCCGTTGGTTCGTCGTCATGTAGTGGACTCGTCGTTCGCAAAGAAACCATGGGTTGGACTTCGGGCATTCTGCCTCTATGTACATGAAATCGTCCTTGTGGATTGCTACGTAAGGGTAAGGAGGGATAATGACTTTATGATCCTTGTTGGGAACTAGGGAAAGCTTATATAGGTTGTATGTTATGGGAGAGACAATCGGGACTTTTATAACTAATACAATGTTATTGTTACTGTAATAGTATCCTAATTTTACTATGTCAAAGTAATCTCTAAAACTAACATCTAAAATTTCTTCTTCCTTGTATATACTTCTCAATTTAGACATGATGTCCTTAAATGAATCTAATGTTATTAGAGAATGGTGAGTTGTCTTTGCCTTTATAAATGACAACGCATTTTCTAAACGAAATAATTCATCAGTTAAACTATCTATGTTATCTCCTAGGATGATAAAGAACTGGGCCAAGTGTGCATACTTCACTAGTTTGGTTTCATGGGTGGCGTCACTCTGCAATATTGAATTAATAACCTTCTCCATCTTAATTTGATTTTCGGTTAATCTATTAAGTACCTTAGTGTTTTCACCTACCCAATGTTTGCTAAGACTAACATGATGATTTATTTCAGCTGTTATACTATGTTCGTGATCCTGTAAGATTTTAATGGCATTGTCATATTTAGCGGCATCTGTGTAATCTAGATTTCCCGAAATACTTTTAACAATAGATCCTAGTCCATCAATGAGACCTCTCTTACTCCGTTTGGGTTCAAAGGTAAGAAGTTGATCTGAAATCTTTTTCAACTTATGCTGAAGGTATTTAACATGAGGTTCGTACAGCGATAAAGTCTTGTTGTTAAGATGCGGTTCAAAGTTAAGTAATTGAGTCTGAACAGAGTCTATACTTTCTCTAATATTATATAAGCTGATTGTCTGAAGGAAGGAGTGGTAATGAGAAATGACCTTTGAAGGTCCTAGATTGAAGGGTAAAATCCCTGGTCCTTTGTCCAGGCTACTTAGAGTTATCTCCTCCGCTCGTGTCAGGCCCAGTAACAGGAGTAGTGTCCTGTAACAACCGTGCACTATTAGGGACGCGTTTTAATCGCGATTTGGCTACGGGACCTCTTTTCTTTTTTGTATAGATGTGAATGGGGAGGTCTGCCAAAACCGTGTCACGAGTGTAACGCGGCGCTACTTTTTGTCTACTAGCTACGGGATTACGGATAAATATGTTTTGTTCTGGTGAATACGTTTGCTCTGGTTCGCGGTCTTTATTAATATTTTCGGTAATTTGTGTTCGACGGTGAAGCGATGTTTCGTTTAATAGCTCAAAAACCTTATGCATTCTTTTACGGTGGTCTTGGACGTATTGCTGTAATAAATTTTCAGATAAGTTTATGTCTAGCGGATCACGCGGATCCATGTGTCCAGTAATTATGTTTAAGGGTCGGCATTTCGTGAAACTATGTATTGTGCTGTTATATGCTAGGATTGCGTAAGACATTAGGTTAACAACAGGTTCGCCTCGGTGCTCAAGTTTCAGAATACGTAAGTGTTCTAACAAGGTAGAATGTAATCGTTCTACCATTCCATTTTCGTTTGGGGCACAAGCTAAAATCTTGTGGTGATTTATTTTATGAACCCTTATGAATTCCAGAAACACTTGGTTTGTGAATTCGGTACCTCTGTCTGTCACAACTGTCATGGGAACTCCATGATGTGTAAAGAACTGTAATAGAGCTTGAACCACACTAACAGCTGTAGCATCCCGTATATAATATGCTTGTGCATACTTGGAGAAAGCATCGATGATAGTTAGGTATTTCTGGGTTTCAACACTGAACAAATCTAAATGAACTATTTCAAAGGGTTTTGATGGCGGTGGTACAACTTGAAACTTCTGATGGATGGGATTACGATCATACTTAGCCTGGCCACATACGTTACATTCATTAATATATTTGGTAACATGTTCTTTCATCTTTGGCCAGTAGTATTTATATGACAGGGAAAGATAACATTCGGTTATACCTCGGTGATTTGTTTTTCCCTCGTGGTATTTCTGAATGATCTCCTGTTGTTTGAGATAATCTTTGACATTATCCAATTCAGTTTTACATAGAAAAAGATTCATACATGAGCTTTTGAAAGTATTTTGTATGATTGGCAATATTGAATACATCTCTAAAGGAGGGGTAATTAACAATCCAGTTTTAACTTTAGGTTGAACATATTCTTTTATGATATTGATTACATCTTCCTCTAGATTGGATTTAGAAACCTGAACACTTGTTTTAGTATGTGACTCAAACGGTTTTGAAACAATTGGTCTACCCTTGATATCTTCTACTACAGTGATGGATATCTGTCTATGGAACCTATTGAGTGGATCGTCGGTTATAGGTACTTCTAGTATAGGGTTTTCAGCATCCGTATGTACAGTAGCTGTACTAGAACCTGCTATACTAGGTGGTTTTTCAGAGACATTCACAGTCACGGAGTTTACTTCGTCATTATGTATTTCTACACGGGACAAAGCATCTGCGTTGGTGTTTGATTTACCCTGCTTGTATATTACAGTGAAATCAAACTCACTTAATTTGAGCCTCCAGCGAGTTAAACGTGAGTTAGGCTCTTTAAGATTCATCACCCACTGCAGTGGTCGATGATCTGTGACGATCTTAAACTTTCGCCCAAATAAATAAGGACGAAAATATTTCGTAGCCCACACAATTGCTAGTAACTCCTTCTCAATAGTGCTGTAATTAATTTCACTAGAGTTAAGGGTACGTGAGGCGTACGCGATCGGTTTGTCTGATCCTATAGTGCCTTGAGATAGGACTGCTCCTATAGCTAAATTGGAGGCATCAGTGGTAAGTATGAAATCTTTAGTGAAGTCAGGGTACTGGAGAATAGGGTCGTTTACGAGAAGTGTTTTACACTTTTCGAAAGATTCTACGTAGTCGTTACTAAATAAGATTTTCGATCCTTTCTTTAGGCACTGAGTCATTGGCTTAGTGATTTTTGCAAAATCAGGAATGAATTTACGATAATATCCCAACAATCCTAAAAATCGTTTGATTTCGGTTGCGCTTTTTGGTATCGGATAATTTTGGATAGCATTTATTTTGTCTGGGTTAGGTTTTATGCCTTCACTACTAATGATGTGTCCAAGATAAGCCGTTTCTAGTTTTAGAAATTCGGACTTATCCATTTGGATTTTGAAGTTCGATTCCCGAAGTCTTTTAAAGACTTTCTCTAAGTTTACCATGTGTTCCTGTAGGGAGACGCTGAACACAATTATGTCGTCAAGGTAAACTAGACATATGACGTTTTGGAGGTCACGGAGGACATTGTCCATCACGCGTTGAAATGTGGATGGAGAATTTTTAAGACCCATTGGCATTCGTAGAAATTCGAAGTGCCCGTGCTCCACATTAAAAGCTGTCTTATTAATGTCGGCTGGGTCCATTTCAACTTGATAAAATCCGCTGGCAAGGTCTAAAGTTGTAAAGTAGTGACAGTTACCAAGTTTATCTAAAACGTCATTGATGTTAGGAATTGGGTATTTGTCGTCGATTGTCTTTTCGTTAACTTTACGAAAATCAACGACAATGCGCCATTTGACTTTTCCAGATGCGTCAGCTTTCTTTGGAACTACCCATATGGGAGAGCTCCATGCTGATTGCGAAGGACGAATTATACCCTGATCAAGCATTTTCGATATTTGTTCCTGAACCTCCTGTTTGTGAACGAAGGGGTATCTATAGGTTTTGGTATAGACAGGCAATTCATCTGTGGTGCGAATGCTGTGTTTTATTTGATTGGTGAAAGTTAGAGGTTCACCCTCAATATAAAATACATCAGCATACTGCGCGCAGAGAGACTCTAAGTTGGCTCGTTCTTCAGGATTCAGATGGTCAGTTCGTAAACGCGAAAGTACTTCGGCCGTGCGATCGCTAAGTTGTTGAGTGCGCGTGCACTGAGTGTTAAAGAGTTCCGCACTAACGGGTCGATCCATCGAGAACACTACGTCGTGTTTAGTCGGGTTGATTACTTCGATTATACCGCGATTTTTCGTAACAGTTGTGACGCAATCACGAATAGTGCAGTTGGATATTGTTTGTTCTGCTACAATTGCGTCACCATCGTGAAAATTAATTGGTACTCGAATCATTTTAGATGTATTAGCCGGTATTATATCTTCATAAAGATTGCAGTTCCGCGAATCGTACATACGCAAAGGATTGGTCGACTTCCGTGTAGCTAAGACTTTATTTTTCAAATCTATACTCGATTCCAACTTCTCTAACAAATCTAAGCCGATTAACCCATCGAAATAGTTATGGAATTTATAGATGAATAGTGTGATGTCACAATCTTCATTAAATTCATGAAAGCATGGTACAGTTATGGAATAATTATTTCGTGTGGTTGCGTGAATGTTTGTGACTTCGAAAGGTTCGTAATTACATTGGACACTTGAATAAAACTTTTGTACTGCGTCGGGACTTATAAAAGATTGATTCGCGCCTGTGTCTACTAATAATTTTAGGGGTGGATTTGTAATCTGTATAAAAGGAAGTTGCCTCTGCGTTTGTAAGTTAATCTCTATTTTTGCTTTTCTGACTTCTGAGCTACTTGAAAATCCTGGCTTTCAGTAGGGGCACCTTCCTGGGGCTCCTCTACATAGGCAGGCACATAATCATTATGATAAGCCTGTTGCTCATACATCTGTTCGTATGCCGGTTCAAGGTAAGTCGGTTCGTAATAGTCATAATTATAGTCGGGGTAGTCGTAATAGTTATATTGGTCAACTTCATTCCAGTTCGTCTCCCGAGTCTTGAAATAATTAGACGGGGGTGGATTTCCGGATTTCCTCCAGTCATGAGCGTTGGCAAAAGAAGTCGGTGGTAGTACCTTAGGGATAAAGTGACTGACTCCACTCATAGGACGTGGTGCGGAAGGCACTGGGCGTTGGGGTAGTCTAAAAGAATTGTCGTGTGCGTTATAATTAGGAGGTTGCGCGCGGAACATTTGCTGTGTGCGCGAAGGACCAGCTAGTCTCGATTGGTTAAACTGCGGTCTCCAAATAGGTTGCTGTGGCATAGCAAAGGGCCTAGAAGGGCCTGGCATGTTAAAGGTAGGCCTAGAGGGGCCGGGCATATTAAAAGAAGGCATGACAAATGGTGGAGGCTTAGTATTTTGAAACAGTTGAGCTGTGGGTTTCCTGTCTAAGTATTCATTACGATTTTGCATATACATGGTGTTACTTTCCTCGTGTACGAATTCGAGGGCTTTTTCGATTGTTTCAGGACGCATGCACCGTATACGCGATCCTAATGGGTCCTTTAAACCGCGTAAGTAGGCTTGTAACGTGAGCTTTTTGTAAAGGTCGCGTTTAGCGTTAACCGTGGTAGGAACCGTTACATGTAAACAGACATAAGTAATTATAGTACTGAACAGATTTTGGCAACGTTCATAGAACTCCTGAGGGGTGTTCTGTCCCTGCACTAAAAGAGCTAAGTCGTTATACAGAGCGGTCTCATCGCGTTGATCTGCGAAGTTATTTATTAATGCACTGCGAATGCCAGTCCAATCCAAAGGGATCCCGTTAGAGTTTATTAAACGAGCGGCGTTACCAGTAACTTTATTGAGTATGCCGTTAATAAGTGCAGCGTTATTAAGGTCGTTTGGCACTTCCGTATCGATAAACTTCTCTACTAGTTGGTCACATAATCCTATGAAACGTACAAGCACATTTGAGTTCCCGTCAAATTCGGGGACAAGGCGAAGGGCCTTAAAAATCTCGTCTAGCGCCGCCATTGAATTATTTAATTCTAATTCTACACTACTGTTATAAGAACTATCTAAATCTCTATTTGCGTCTAATAAATTTAATCTATTAATGTCACTAAACCTAACGGTCCGCGATTGCCTTGGATGGAAAATCTTGGATAGTTATAAAACACAATAAAATAAGGATAGCAAGCACAAGAAAGATTCAAAGCACTTACATATACATTTGGCTTCTTTCGTGTATCAATGGCCGGATACAACTTCCTGCGACAACGCGTAAGTTCCGGATCCTTGTACTGCCTGCAGTTTGACCGCTTCTTGGGCAGCGCGCGTGCAGTGCAGGGGCTCGGCGTTCCCGATTCTTCCTTTAGGATCCGCTCCGACTGCGCCAAATACGTATGTCGCAAGGCGAGTTTCTAAAAAAAACCAAATTTATTTAATATATATTTAATTTAAATTGACGTTACAATTATGAAAGGTGACGATTGCTCGATGGCGGAAACAAAAGTGACTTAAAACTAGGTATAAAATGGCTCGGTGACCGGACGGACACGTTGTGCTGACGGCGTGCCTCGTGAAGCATTCGCTGGCACGTTGCGCTGACTCCAGCAACCGTGGCTGATGCAATGTTGAGGCCGGCTTGGGTGCGCGGTGCTACCTCAGCATTCTGTGTAGGGGGTTAGTCCTTAACATGTATAACTATATAAATAACTAACGATTAAAATAAATACACCACCGTCCGTCACGGTCTCGCAATATTACTCTTAGCTTGGTTGTCTGGAAAAAATCGCTTTAAGCGATAAGACCGCCCTTTGCATTACTTTTAAGTATTTTTTTTTCCTTTAGTATTTTCTGTAATTATTGGTGTGCAAATAAAGTGTTTATCTATCTATCTATTATTTATATTCTATATCTTATAAAGCACGATTCCATCGTAGGTATATCTTATAATCACTTAACAACGGGTGAGATAGCTGACAAGTGGTGGTCTGTTCGGAATATAAAACAAAGTATGTTTTAATTTAACTCGCCCAGTGACGCCTTAGCAACAATGTTTACCTTACAAAAATGGAATATATAAAAATAAATCCTTTTATATATAGTTGTACATATGAAAGTATCAATGTAACTTGGTCGAAACGTCGAGTTGAATAAAATTAATGTTTTAGGCGCGATAAGTCCCGTATTGTCATATTTACAACTATGTGTTCAAATCCTATATTATGTTTCTTTGAAGTGTTACACACTTTATATTTTTATAAATTGTTAAACACAATCCAAAATTTAATCGTACCGACGGGACTTGAACCCGCAGCCTCCGGAATAACATGTTCCGGTGCTTTGCCAATTAAGCAAATAATTGGCAAAGCACCGGAACATGTTATTCCGGAGGTTGCGGGTTCAAGTCCCGTCGGTACGATTAAATTTTGGATTGTGTTCAAATCCTTTTATATACTCCAAAAAGTACATATTAATATGTCTTCGTACGGTTTAGAGTTGAACATTTACTTTTACCACAGGTAGAGACTAATTCGCGTATAAGTCTTGAAAGTTCGTAGATGGTGTAGGGCAAAATTAATTTTTCGAGTCCCCCTTTAGATGCCATATACCTAAAACTAATATGAGAGATAAAATAAAAACTACTCAGTCTGTTAAAAAAAATATTTACACATAAAAAGCTACATTATCAGCGAGTAGCAGATCAGACTCCAAACCATTGTAAATTGTTGCCATAAATCACCGCTTTGACCCACTTATTTTGTTTTAAACATATCTCCGGATTGTGACAGAGTTGGTTTATTGTGCTTAGGCTGCAGTCTAAAATAATGTTCCTGCAAACATCGCCCAATTTAATTATAAATGTTGAGTTTTCATTTTTATGATACGGCAGATCACAAATCTTACGTAATCTGCTGTATACGTAAAGTAAAACTGGTTTATTCAAAGTAAGCCAGTCCAAGTTAGCCGGTACGACCAAAGACGGCCCGCCCCACCACGGCACAACTTGTCAAATCTCATTTAACTCTGCGGCTCCCTTGTATTATGTTACTGGGTTACTTCGCTGCACATGCCAATATTTTATAATATCTCTGAAATGGAAAATTTTTATTTGTATTTGCTTGCATTGTTGCAACGACAGAGAAGTGATTTTCACACATATTTCGAATTTGAATATGAGTCTCCAAACGAGTTCTTTGCTGAAACAATTTATTAAAACTCTTCAAACTTCTGTGTCTTGACAAAAAAAAGAAGAAGCTTTTGGGCTTGATATACATAGAATAGAATAGAAAAACTCTTTATTGTACACCAGTATAGAGAAACAAAATAACAAAGAAAACTTAACTAGGATAGTACAATGGGCGGTCTTATCGCTTGAAGCGATCTCTTCCAGACAACCTTAGGATGGACAGAATTTAAAGCAGAAAAAACACGGTGGTACAATGCATAGCATACAACTATAGTTAAAAAAAATAATAATAAATAAATAACAACAATCAAAAACCAGTATTTTTGTAATAATATTGATATGGTATATAGGTACACACAAATAAACATCAATATAATATAAGAAAATATATAAATACATACTACATTACATAAATACATATACATATATAATATACATGCATATAGACATATACATACATATACCATACATACATGCATACATAGACAATAAAATTACACCTTTGATATAAATAATAAAATAAATAATTAAATGAACTACAAGTGTGATAGATAATGATTTTTCACCATATTTTTAAAGATTGACAGAGATTTAGCCTGTCGTATATCTAGTGGAAGTGCGTTCCATAACCGTGCAGCTTGAACACTAAATGACTTGCCGTAGTACTCTGAGGAATGGGAGGGAATTTTTAGGATAAGTGTGTCAGAAGATCGTAAGGATAGGATATACATCAAAATGTAGGACCTATTCTTTTTAAGGTTCTTTACCTCAAAAGGTAAAAAAGGAACCTTTATAAGATCACTTTCTTGTCCGTTTGTGTCTGTCTGTCTGTCTGTCTGTCCGTCTGTCCGTGTATCACCACCGATTTTCTCAGGAACGGGTGGACCTAGCAAGTTTAAATTTATACCAAATACTGAGGTCTATAGTCCCTATTTGGTGTATAAAAATCAAGGTCCTGAGTCAACATGATAAAAAGATATGGGCAAATTTTGTCTTTTGCGACAACTTGTAAGTACCAAAATGTACCTTAATTTTAATTTTTTTTAATTTTTCGGGATTTTGCCTTTACTTGTGCTGAAGACCTTGCTTTTGACCAAAATTGACAATTCTAAGTCAACCGGAAGTACCCTAAAGGTTTTGGGTCGAAAACCTATAGGGTACTTCCCGTTGATCTAGAATCATGAAATTTGGCAAGAAGCAAGGTCTTATAGTACAAATAAAGGGAAAATTCCAAAATTAAAAAAAGCTGAAAATTATAGGGTGTCCCCATACACACATAGTTTACGCCAATTAAGATAGACTTCTGAGATATATAAGCGCTCATACAATTTAGAGGTCTAGGTACCTACCAACGTTGGTACGGAAGCCTCAGTGGACGAGTCCAACTCGTCTTGGCCGGTTTTTATTTAATTACATTAAACATACCTTGTATACAAACCATTTCCTTCAGAATTTTATTGTACCTAAATTTGACAGATCGGCAACGTACGAGTGACACCTCCAGTGTTGCAAATAATCATAGGAGACGGTGACCACTTTCCGTTTGACTGTTTGCTACCTATATTATAAATAAAACTGGCCAAGTGCGAGTCAGCATCGCGTCTCTTATCGCACACTTAGGGAGGGTTCCGTACAATAGGAAACATAACAAAGTTTCAACCTCATATATTTGATTAATTGATATTATCAAGAATATTTGGTTTGGTCGCGATCTAGAAAGACGGGTCTCGTTTACTAGCGTCATCTATGTCATTTTGCCGAAACTAATTAGATAGATGGCGTTTAAAAACACGTTTTCTGTATGGGGGCCCCCTTTAATTTTTAACTTTATTTTGTTTTTAGTATTTGTTGTTCTAGCGGCAACAGAAATTCACCATCTGTGAAAATTTCAACTGTCTAACTATCACGGTTAATGAGCTATAGCCTGGTGACAGACGGACAGACAGACAGACAGACAGACAGACAGACAGATAGACAGACGGACAGCGGAGTCTTAGTAATAGGGTCCCGTTTTACCCTTAGGGTACGGAACCCTAAAAAGAGTAGATATATCAATATAAAAAATTAACTTTACTTGGTAAGGCTATGGGGAGCTACTAGTTCGACTTACACTTTGTGCCATAAGGCTATTAATATCGGCACATATTACTTTGTATTATAATTGGAGTCCCTCCATCGAGCCACCCCTGGCCCGTGTCTGCCCACACTGCGGTATATTTATCCGCCGGCGGACATCGACATCCAAATTACTGAGCTCTCACCACAGACGTAAAAATAAAAATACAGATTAAATTCACATTTCCATATCGGATGGCTAGAACATGAATATTCATCGACTGTATTGAAACGAAACACTAAAAACTTTTATATTGTGCCAATGCTAAGTGGTTTTTTCGGGAACGGCAAATGTACTAAAAACGATGTGTACATTGGTCCATTGTTAAGAACAAAGTAATCACCACAGCGACAAATAGACATGTTATTTGTTACATATAATTTTTATAACTTTGGTGGACGATTTACTTGATTTGAGGGTTATGTAAGTGAAGATTTACCTCTGTGGGATAATTCAGAAGTTATGTTGGTATCCGACATTAAAAGTAAACCTTGTTTTATTCTATAATGATGGATACTACGTATGTGATAACTTATTAGCCACAGTTCTATGAATCTTTTTTCAAAAAGAAAGAGACCGTGAAATATCTTATTTCTTTTAAAAAGCTTACTAGCAATGTGGGTTGCACATTACTAATAGTCTTGTTAACCCCTTCAACTAAGCTTAAAAAGCATCTGGAGTGAGTTTACGTCAATAGTGCATTATTTGGGGATCGAACTCACAACATCTCGATCGCCAGGCTGTCGCCTTAGCACATAGACATAGACATTAGGCTATTGCCACTTGCATTTGTACAATTTTATGGTATTTATAAAAGGAAAAATTATAGATAGGATGAAAATCATCATATTTATCATCAATCTCAATATTTATCAAAATTAATATTGGACAAAATAAAAGACATTTTTGTCACTTATATCAACCTAAGTTTCCACCGACAATATAGCTCTTCCGATGGCAAACCACTGTAGGTATTCAAACATACAACAACGTGGAGGTAGTAGCACCGGATCTCACCACCGGAAGCCGCCGTCACCGGCACCAGACGTCTCCACAACTCCACAGACTAATAGATTCCGAATGAAAATGGAAATGATCCATTTTCAGCAGTCCATTGTCCCGCGCACAATGCGTCCTCGCTTAATGAGTAATTAATCGATTCCGAGAAGGCTACGTCGTTAGCGAAGGTCGCCCGGTCATTATTCGCCAAATTGGAAACTCATTAATCGACACCCTTGTTTAATAAACAAAGAAAAACATTTTTATCTCGATTCTTTTGTTTCTCAAATTACTTTCGTCAATCGAGCGATTTCGAATCGACTTTGCGTACCTTAACGATATGTAATATAGTCTCTGTCGGTATTCTACTGAAACTTTGCAGTGAGTGTTAAATGAAATGTACTAAAGTAAACAAACATTTCGCAGCTGTCAAATGACTCATTAACTCAATTGTGACATTTGAAGGAAGTTACGCTGCGTTTTAAATAACATTACAACACCTGTTTATTGACAGCTAATTTTACTAGTAATGTGCCATTTACTATTAAAATAATAGATCTAAGATTTCACTACATAGTGACATTTTAGGTCTTTGAGTAAAATGAAACTAAAATCACAACTACCTTTTAGTTAGTCTGTATTAGACGGCCCTAATTTAATTTTTTATTTTATTTTATTTTATCTTCCAAAACCAATTCCGAAAATCCAATAATATAAAATATACATTATACATAATTCAATGAAATAACTTGTGTTGTCTTTCTTGTCACGAATGTCATGATCAATACTTGTCAATGTCAATTTTAATATCCGTTGACATACAAATTCGTACCTGTTTCCCACAGATTGTCTATTACGTGTCCCTACATCACTCTCTTTGCTCAGCAGTGGCGCGCATTTAAAAAGTTGGTTCCGGTTCTTACAACTATGAGTAGTTTAACTTTTTATGATATTTATATTTATCCGTTATATGTTATATTATACTATGTACTATTATATATATATTTATAAATATGTTATCTGTTATTGTTAATTTATGTTAATGTATCTATTTTATTTAAATTATTGTTATCGGTGTTAGTCCTACTCCCGCTCTCAGGCCATTCTGAAAATCAGCGTCTTGGTTTTGGGGTCTACGATCCAAGAATCTGGACATTTGTGCTGAGACTGGTCTGTTTCAGCACCTCATATTGTATTTCTTTTTGTTTCTTGTTTTATTTAGTTAAGTAAGTTTTTTGCTCAAAATGTCAAATATATTTTTCGTCTGTACTGTAACTTGAGGACTGCTGAATAAATTATTTTTCTTTCTTTCTTTCTTTCTAATCATGTTCATGTTCACGAATCTTATTCAATTGCGTGTTTCTAAAATTATTTCTCTGAGACATTTATCTGACCGACTTAACGATCAATATTGTTATAAATATTTATTGATAAAATAACTCAACGCATTTCTAAAAAAATTGGTATCGAAAATTCTCGTACCGAGTACTTTTAATAACAGACGGAGTATTTCAGGGCGAGGAGCTCAGCATCTGGATCTAAAAGTATCTAAATATAAACTAAATTTTCCTCTGAAAGCTTTTAGACAGGTAAAGCGTTTAAGTTAAGACTTTTTTAACTGCAGCGGAGCATTTTAAAAATGATGAATCCGGGACACATGCTCCTAGTTTAAACTAAGTTGTAAAATACGTGATTGTTTAAGTGATGAGGTTATTAGTAAATCAACACGCGTACGAAGTTTACATACATATACATAATCATATAAAAATTACTTCAAGTCTATTGAGTTGTACTGACATTGTAAAATAACATCTACATTTATAAAAATACCAGATGTGCGTTTCCCTGTGTAGATTCTAACCCCTTGAGAATAGTGAAATATTGTATGGTAGTGTCACTTAGGAATAGTTCTTGTATCTTATTTGTAAAAGAATTTCAAACAGACATAGTTTCAACGACATTCTACTAATCATTACGCCACACAACATACAATTTTACTTCTTATTGCTAAGAAGATGGAATAGATTTTTTTTTTTTAAGAATAGAAATTAGGTGTAGATACAATGTATTGCATTACCTACCAACAGAGATATAAAACACCAAGATATCGATAAACAATCAGCGCGACACGGCGCGTGATCAAACTGGCTGATGCGAGTACTACACCTCAACCTAATCCTCGCTTTGCTATTATAGATAAAGCATAGAAGCTGTGCCGCTCTTGTATACTTGCACAGTGACATATGAGCCTCCACCAACTTCAAAACTTTATACACCGTAAATCTTCTGCATATTTATTTAACCTATTTAGTTTGCACAGCTGCACCGGTTAATAGGATCTTATCTGCCAGGTAAACTAAAAAGTTTTATATAGCGATATATGTCAGATAATTATCTGAAAATGTATCAGGAGGTTGTGAAACTAGCATATGGTGTAATTATGTCAGATAACTATCTAAAATTTTATCAGGAACCGGTAAAACTAGCCATTAGTATTATAGTCAGTCTAGTAGTAACTATACTTTGTGTTACGTCTGTATTATATAAGTTTTCATTATTACTGAAATTATTAGTCGAGCATCACGGCAGTGCGAAAATGTACAGACTTTTACTGTTACACAATGCCCATAGCACAGGTTTTGCGGTCGGACTATAGTACTAACATCTATTCTGTACCCTCGTCCGTCCCCGATGACGTCACAGCTGGGGTGTCCCAGAGGTGATCCTGCGGAATTTATTCATCGTCAATAGCCAATAATAATTTCCCCTTTTAATTTTCGACCAAATATTATTGCGCTTCCCCCTCGCTAGATAATTGGATCGCTAGCCCTGCGGGTGTCGTCTCTCTGAGTTACTTTAATACGACTAGGGTAGCCATCACGTGCCTTACTCTAGAAATATTACACAATATCCACAATGATATGATATGATATAACTAAAAACTACGGCATCAAATTACCCACCGTCACAAAGTTCACATCGACATAGATAGACCACAACGCTCTACAAAGACGACTAAGGATGACAAACGCCTTCTAAGATTGTTTTCAAAGCTCCATATGTTATCATTTAGTTACGAAATATTTTTTAAAGTATGTTATAATGATAGTACATAGTTATAATATGTGGAACAGAAACTTAAATAATGATAATGATTCGACTTATTATATAAAACAAAGTGAATACACACCGGCGGTTGTCTTGCGGTTTAGTCCGTAAATATTTAACCAGTGCAGAACAGATAATAAGCTTCCGTACCAACTTCTCAGACTAGGTTCAAGGACAAACTTAATTTTGTAGTTCGATCTAAAGAAAACGTATTGCACCAACTACAAATAATAAGTTGGTAAATTTACTATTAAATATTTTAAAATGTGTACCAGATACTGAGGCCTATAGTCCCTATTAGGTGTATAATAAACTGGCCAAGTGCAAGTCAGACTCGCACTCGTAGGGTTCCGTAACACAGTAGAGTATTTTATATCTATAATTATTCGCCATTAAAAAAATTACTTTGTTTTTCATACTGTCTGTATGAAAAACCTTGTCCTTCAACCTCAGTTTAACTCTCAGAACTCTCTTAGAAGTTGTTACAGAAGCCTCGGTGGGCGAGTCCAACTCGACTTGGCCGGTATTTTTTACCTTTTCAGGTACGGAACCCTAAACATGAAATTATAT
Source organism: Cabera pusaria (assembly GCA_954871355.1). Lineage (NCBI taxonomy): Eukaryota > Metazoa > Arthropoda > Insecta > Lepidoptera > Geometridae > Cabera > Cabera pusaria. Next base: position 26,579,622 of record OX940899.1, on the reverse strand, counting down.
TTCAATATTCGATATATTAACAACAACGATCTTGATGAAATTGAGAAGCTATTGTGATTGCAAAAAGAAAATACAAAACTCATGTCAAATTTTCCATCCAAAATCATGACAATCGCGAGTAAAACTACGGTATCGCGACTTGTTTCCAACGACTACACATCCAATGTACACCCGTCTGTTCTACTCAATATAAAGATACTCGATCTGAGTTCAACGATCATAGATAAGCCTACAGCTGTAAATAATACCGACATGTTTATGTGCATATCTATTTCCGAATCGGAAGCTATTTATTGAAGTCCGAAAGGCAGAGAGATAATGAAGTCGTGTTTTATTACGATAGTTCCCGGCAGCGTGCCGCGGTGGCTGACCAAACACCCTAACTAAACTAAATTAATTCATTACCCCTGAAATCGCAAATAATTTTTATTTTGAGAACTTCTTAAACTCGAAGCCTTTTTCGAAAGCATCTCGAACCTTTTCGTTTTATTAATTTACAAGGGGCACTTCTTAATTAATAATTTTCTTTGTTTTTTACTTTCTATTAGGAAAAGGGCTGAAGGTATTCCGCCCGTAAAAATATAACTTATTTATTTTAAAGGAGTCCGTAAAATTGGAAAATAAATGGAATTTTTCCGTTCGTCTCGACTTCCGGCTTTGCCTTGTCAAAATTTCGTTGAAAATTCATTGTATTTTATCCTCGGGCACTTTATTACAACCGTTAGTGTGTACAGAGAAGGTAGATATACTTTCTCCCTTTGTAGGTATAACGTGAAACAATTTAAACTTGCGCGGAATTACATTCATTTATTCAATTAATAATTAAATTAATTGAACATTCAATTGCAATTTGAAAACTTAATACAGTGTATCGTCGTAGTATTATTATTTTCTATGGTATCGGGAACAAAGCGGGCCGGTAATATATCGGTGACTAAAACCTCAATAACTTTCAAAATATTGCAGTTAGAAAAGAAAAGTGTGTAAGCACTTTTCACTAGATTTCGAAAAATATGCTAGTAGCTAATGTGCAATTGTTACAAATGTTTATGTTTTGTACGGAGACAACCATCACCTGTACTGTTAAACCATATAACAGCTTCTATACAGTATGTCATATTTTCATTAGAAATACACATTTTCAATATATTCTTATTTTTTTAACCGACTTCACAAAAAAGGAGGAGGTTCTCAATTCGTCTGTATGTTTTTTTTTTTTTTTTTTTTGTGTGTATGTTACGCGATTTCTCCATCAATTGTGAACGGATTCAAATGATTCTTTTTTTAATAGGCAGGATACGTTTCCGAGGTGGTCCCATTTTAATTTTATCGAGATCTGATTAGTATCACCAGAGATATGGAGATAAATACCTCAAACATAGGAGAATGTACTAGTTTTAGTAGAAGAGTCCCAAGAAGATTATACACAATGGAGGTTGCTATTGCATATAAGATATTCTTACGGTAACTGTGAGCGAGATAGAAATAAAGGTGGGGATAATTTTTTTTTATATCTTATAGGCAAGCGTTTGACCACTATCTCACCTGATGCTAAGTGATGATGCGGTCGAAGTTAGAGAAGTGGACTAGAATGGGAACTGGCTCTCAAGGATAGCTGCCGGAACACATTAGATGTTTGGCGACAGATTTTCTGACTTGAGGGTGGTAGCTGGCCAGGCGGACACTAGATATGTTCTACCACCATGCGGGGGTTATTGGTTTCTTAACGATGTTGTCCTTCACCGGAGGGCCACTGTGAGAAGCACACATATATTTTTCGATAGAAAAATTCATTGGTGCACGGCGGTTTGAACTCGGTACCACGGCATCAAAGCCGAACGTTCTCCCAATTACGTCACCGGGCCCTCAATAAATAATTATATATAAATATAAATAATTTGTCTTCACAGGAATGTTCTACCGGGCAAAGTCTTGTTAGGGTGCAAACTTTTTTAAACATACCTAATATTTTTTGACATGACATGACATTTGGCGAAGATGGCGGCCATTTCAGTCCCGCGACACTGCATACATAATTAAATAACTCAGAATTATGAACGTACTTTGTACCAATCAACACAGCAAAAAAAAATTATAAGCATAAAACCACATATTATATAATAGTTACTACGTAAATAATACTTTCCGTTGTTAGGTTGGCTACACAGTGCTTTCATAATTCGGGTATCCACAATATAGGGAAGTGCCTCTTATAACGTAGTAGAGTGATTCAGTACTCTGTTGGCCATATGGCGGCAATTAATGTTAATAATCGCAAATTATACTTTTTAATATTCATTTTGAAATACAACTAGTCCGTGTTATAAAAGTATTTGGAATTATTGTAATAAAATAGACAATTAATTATCGTGTGTGTCAGATGCTTTAATTGTACAGGGCCATTTTGGACATTGTCCTTTGATACCTTGATGACATCATTATCACTAGTGAATATTTTCACTTTAGCGCGGCATTTAAAGTCAATTTTTTTAGGGTTCCGAACCCAAAGGGTATCAAATGAACACTATCTGAGACTTTGTTGTCCGTTCGTCCGTCCGTCCGTCCGTCAGTGTGTCTATATGTGCGCACATTACAGATCTGTATCTTCTTAACCGTTATAGGTACATACTTGAAATTTTCAAAAAGTATATATCCGTCAGTGTATAACGGCCCAGACACGAAATTTAATAGATGCATGTAATTTAATTAAAACTTTTTTTGCACTAAAAAAGGTAAAATAAGTTATTTTTCAAAAAAAATAAAACCGACTTCATAACCACAAAAGGCACTCAAAAGCGAAAAATAATTTACTTAAAATTATTATAAGCGTTACCCACTTCTCTATTTGAAGTCGGTGCCAGCCAAGCCTATTGGATATTAGATAGACACTATGTATGTATTTTTAACTAAAAACCGGTATGACTCACGTAAATAGGTCGAAAGTCGATGGCGACTATGTATGTAGTAGTAGTAAGTAGGTTAGTAAGTAGGTAGATACATGTAGGTATTATCTATCTACTACCTATTAGACTTGGCTGGCACCGACTCCAAATAGAGAAGTGGGTAACGCTTATAATAATTTTAAGTAAATTATTTTTCGCTTTTGAGTGCCTTTTGTGGTTATGAAGTCGGTTTTATTTTTTTTGAAAAATAACTTATTATTTATCAAGATCCGTCGAGATATGGATACTAAAAATAGCCCACGCGGTATGTGATGTTAGTTCGTTAGTCTTTTAAAAATAAAATACATTGATAAAAGCTACTAAAATTATAACACGTTATTTGATGTTCTGTGGATGAAAGCACTGCCTACGCAGCTAATCAGTTGGTACACATATGAATAAGGTTTAGTTTTCTTGTGAATATCAGCTGACGATAAACACACGATCCCGATGTTGATGGCCAGACGGAAACACAACAGGCAGGACAAACAGAGGGCACGACTCAAGGGCAAGGGCGCGGCACGGTCAGCGCGCCCGCTGCGTTTCAGCTTTTACTAAGGTCTTACGTTCCTATTTACATTTTTAGATAGTAATATTTTGTTGATATATTACTCAATCACGTCAAAATAGTAAAGATCACACAGCGGCGTCCTGCGATCTGCGGGCGCGATCTCAGTACTTTTTGTTTTCTGATCGCGTTTGATGTGAACCAGTCGGTACAAATACTACTGCGCTATCTGATCGCCGCCTCGATCGCGCACGCTGGACGCTGTGGTGTGTCCGTACCTATAGTTTATTTAAACTCTACATACATCTGTGTGTTGTGTGTGTGGGTGGCTTTTTTTTTACCTGTAACTCCCCGCACTAACTTCCCACATTTGGATAACCTGTATTGCAGGCGACTTTACGAACATGCACATCACAGACACAAATTTAATCTAAAACTAATTTATTTATATTTTTCTAGCCATTTAAGATGTATCATAATTGTTTAATTATTAAAAGGGTTTCAAATGTTTGAAAACTTATCGCCTTGATTGTTAATTTAGCGTAGTCGTAGTAACTTTGACTTATGACATAGCTCACGCGGGTAAGGGAGACGGGCCCTAAGTCAGAGAACATACAATAATACATATGGCAACATTGAGACGTCTACTGTGTAAATCTATTGTATTCTGTGGTCTGGGACCGAGTTCTCGCGACTTTTGCTACTTCAGACGCTATGCGACTCACGGGGTATGAGCTTGGCGGACTTCCTGCGTCTAAGTTTTAACTTTATTTTATAAACAAAACTAACTCTTCTGAAAGATTTTATTTATCATAGAACACAGGAACGTAACCATGACAATTTCATGAGTGGAAATGATCCCCAATTTGAATAAAATACTTTATTATCTATTTGGCTAACCCGTTACCATGTACCACCTAACTACAATTGCAAATGTTATCTGAGATCTGTCGTAATGAGCTGAGAAGATAGATGGTCGACGTAAATACACCACCGACTTAAATCCTCCTCATATAAAAACTTTCTCGTAAAGCTGACAGCGACAAGTACTGACTACTTGTTTATTTCGAATCTATTCAATTTCTTTTTCTTATTTTTAGTGAAACAGAGATATTTATCATGCTGTAGACTCGATTACAGCATGATAAAAATATTATATGTTATGATATTTAGTGTCGTTTCCTGTTTTAACTTTTTAGAATTCAATTTATGAATGACTGTTAAAGTTGTGCATGTATCTATTGTGTGTTGTTTTGACAGATTAGATTTCTTCTACTTTACCTTCCTCTTCCCGTTAACGAGGTCCTTATCTCAGCCGTACTACTAACAAGTTGTGACTGACATTGTATAGAGAAAGAAATATGGCACACACGAGTACAAGAATATCATTATGTATATGTATATATATATTTTTTTATGTCAAAGTTGACAAAGAAGCTAGCGGCCCACCTGATTGGAAGTGGTCACCGCCGCCTATAAACACCTGCAAAACAAGTAGTATTGCACGTGCTTTGCCTACCTTTTGCTTAGAGGACTCTTTTTACCCCTCTCTTAAATCGCTGCATGTTGTACCGTAGCGGAAAAACCTCTGGTGGGAGATCGTTCCACATTTTGCAAGTCCGCGGAAGAAACGACCGCATAAAACGTACCGTATGCGATGTCCTCGTGTCAACAATATGTGGATGAGCTCTCTCGCGGTGTCGAGAAGAACGATGATAAAAGCGAGATGGCGGGATGAGGTTAAAGATTTCATCAGAACATTCCCCGTTATAATATCGGTAGAAGAGGCTAAGTGAGCCAATATCTCGGCGTAACGCTAGTGGCTCTAACTTGTCAGTAAGTACAGGTAAGTAAGTGTATTGACATTATCAAGCGACATAACTATATAGTTTCAGTAAACGATCAGCAAGTAGTTTCCCCGCCGCACGCCTGAGGCTCTCAATATTCACGCGTACAGTTATTATATCCTATCAAAGCAGCAATATGTTGCTTCCTAACAGAAACCTGCACAACAACTCATATCGTATATCGCTTAACACACATATATATATATATATATATATGCATTTAATCATACATAGCAAATCGTGAATGTGCCCGCGAGAGTTATGAACTGTGGCTTTACATGATGGACATTGGTGAACTATAGTTGGTGATATATAATTATGTTTATATAGTACATTGAGTCGATACATTGAGTATCGAGGGCCCGGTGGCGTAATCGGGAGAAAGATTTGATTTGATGCCAGAAATACCGAGTTCAAACAGCCGTGCAACAATGGATTTTTCTGTCGAAAAGATTATGTGCGCTTTTCACAGTGGCCCTCCGATGAAGGAAAAATATCGTTAAGAAACCAACAACCGCCGCATGGTGGTAAGACACTATCTAGTGTCCGCCTGACCAGCTACCACCCTTAAATTAGAAAATCTGTCGCCAAAACATCTAATGTGTTCCGGCAGCTATCCTTGAGAGCCAGTTCCCATTCTAAGCCTAGCGTGCTTACCATCTTCGACCGCATCATCACTTACCAACAGGTGAGATAGTGGTCAAACGCTAGCCTATAAGATACATATATATATCCTTCATTGAATTTAGGTTAAACTTACGTTAATTTTAAATAGTCTTACTTCAACTACAATATAGGTACTAAATAATGCATTGCTTGATAAGTATTGTATCTGCGGGGGACACTGGTGACTCTGGTGTACTACAGGTTTTATAAACCTACTTTGGGCACCAGTCTCCACAAATATAGGCACAAATTAAAATAGTATGCTGTTTATCAATCCTACAATGAAGATCAAAGTAACCGTTTTATCAGAGATATAAACAATTTATTATTTTTTTATTTACACAATCAAGCTTATCATTAGGGTCAGTTCACACAGAGACATAACGCGACGTGACCATCCTTTAAGAGGCTAGCGGCTTTACGCCACGTAGAAATCTGCCGCCAGCCTCATCGTCCATTGTAATCCAGTTCGGTACTACGTATTCGTTTACTTTTTACTTTACAGACACTAGCAGCCCGCTACGGCTTCGCAGGGGTAGAACATATATGCCTACAAAATTTGCATCAGTTTGTTGCATCAAATATAAAATATTAACATATTTAACAATCATCGTCATATTTCAACCAATTTACACAAAACCTTAACGAATTATGCACCTAAACCTTCCTCATAAACACTCTGGCTATTGGTGAAAACCGCATTATAATCCGTTCAGTAGCTATTGAGATTATTGTGAACAGACAGACAGACGCAGTGATGAACTTTGTTTTATAATACTTACGTAGTGATATTGGACGGCCCTTTGGCGTAAAGGATAGTTACCCTGATTCTGACCCGACGGTCGTTGGTTCTAATCCTAGCTATATACCTGAATACCAATGAAAGTTTTATGTGCATTCATGAATCATGGGTTATCGTACAGAAGTAGTGGGATCATTGAATCAAAATCAATCAAATCATGGGATCAAAGAAGGGGTATTATACGTTTAACGTGTGTATCTGTGTCTGTCTGTAGCATCTTAGCACCCAAACGGATGAACCGATTTTGATTTTATTATTGATATTTTTTTTTTGTTTGATAGATGTTTTCATCGAGAGTGTTCTTAGCTTTGATTCATGAAAATTCGTTTAATCGTTATAAAACTATGAGCTTTTTTCTAGTTAATTGCGCTATGAAATCAACTTTCATAGGTCTGATCAATTCGAAAATCTTTTTTTTCAACGATATTGTAAGAACATGGAAGCATTGACCTGATGCTGGGACATCTCTTGTACTCTACAGAATACTCAAATCCACACCAACCTAAAACTCAGAGTTTAAATGTCGTGTTTAGAGTAATTGGAATGCTTTTATTGAAAAGATTATACATAGATCAGTCGGGGTAATTTATATATATAGATCATAACTATATTATACAATAGAATTTTATACAGTAAAAATATATTATTATACTATATTGACTTCAAATTGATTGTGATCGGTGGGGATCTACAGCATCGCTAAGCTTATAATAATATTTTCGTAGTAAATATGACCTAATCTGTGGTTTCACTGCAGATATTTTATTAATTTTGCGATGCGTGTATGTGAAATCCGTGATATCTTCTAGAGTTTTCATTAGAATTATATACTATAAAGGACAATTTTAATCTATAATATGTGGCCAAGCTAATTAAAGTAATAATTTGGATAAGGATTAATACTATATACTTGAAAATAGCCTTGGAAGTTATGTAATATTATTTAACAAAAAAATAAAGATTAAAATGGTTACTGTGAGTCAATCTTAAAAGGTAGACATATGCTGTTGCGGATTTTTTGTAGGTCTTATTAAGTTGTACTAAACCCAATGCACCCCTGGCAATAGATATTGATAATTTCATCTCCATTACACCACCGCAATGAACCACTGGCAAAAAAGTATTGCTTAATTTTTATATAAAATGAACTACTCATATACCAATTCTAATTGCTATTAGTTCAAAAACTTTCCTACAAAAGTTGTCACCTTATTTAACCCTGATCGGAGTTAAATTTCCAAAAATGTATTACAGCCTTACGTACCCCTTATTACACCTCTACGTATCAAGACAAATGTTCACTCCAAATTTCAAGTCCCTAAGACCAGCGGTTTAGGCTGTGCGTTGCCTCTAAATCAGTCAGTGAATCAGTGTGTCAGGACAAAGATTCTTATAATATTAGGTTTAACGATCCGGGACATGCCACGGCTTACAGGACCATGGTAACGTTTACTAACTAATGCTACTCACGGCAATCCATGCGTTTTTTCACCTTTGGTTATCGGTTACGAACACCTATTCTGCGTAGCACTGGCAAAGTAGCTTCGCTACGAGCGCTACGACGATGATGATTAATACCTGTCAACGCTTACAGGTAATTAATAAATCGTTATATCGGTCATCACCCAACTATTATCCATTACACTAATCTCTGTAATATCCCGGCTTTGACCTAAATGGCCAAATATTTTATTTGCTAAACTGTTTAGTAATAACATTAAAAAGACATTTATTAGCACTTAATTTTAGAATTGTTGGCAATGATTAGGTATTGGTTTAATTATTTATCAATTACGAAATTGTATTAGCAAATACAGGATAAAATAAATAGAGGGTTTGTTTTGCATGTATATTTATCTGTGGGTGGAATGAAATTGGATGAATGAATACTATTTATATTTAAGGTTGAATAATTCAAAAAGAAAAATGTTTGTGTAGCGACTAATAACATATTTTATAAATATTTTCATATTCTTATCATGCTTATTCTAATAAAAAGGAATACTAAGGAATCAAGTCTCAATTTTACGTTTACGATAAACTCAAAAACTACTGAACGGATTTTCATTTTGTTGTCACCTATAGATAGCATGATTTACGAGAAAGGCTTATGTATATAATTTGTCAAGGTTTTGTGCAAATTGGTTTAAATGTGGTGATAATTGTTGGAAGTGTCCGAAAAAGTCAAGCAACCTGAGGCCTTTTATCGCGAACGCTGCTTAAACTCTTTGAGATATAACAAAACAATGCATGGTGAGACATTTCTCTTTTATAGATCTACTAGAGACCCGCCCTAGCTTAGCACGGGTATAGTATAATTATCATATGCCTGCATTTTTTTGGTCTGAGGTAACAAACATTAATAATACAATTGTCGAATTCAGAACCTCCTCATTTTTTGTGAAGTTGGTTAGAAGAGGTTGTTTCATCAACTTCCGACATAAAATGAGGGGTGTTATAAGTTAACGCGGGTATCTGTGTGTCTGTGTATTTGTGTGAAGATGTTCGTTTATAACTATATCTACATTTTTAGCCACAAAAGCTTTTTAAGATGTATAATTCAAGGGTAAATATAATATATGAAACGATCCACTTATAATACAATTTGTTGTTCATAACAGGACAACCGAAGCCAATCATCTCACAGTTCCTTCAGAATAAATATACACATAATAAACATACTACTAACCATGACCTAAAAGACGGAATCAGGTTACTCGCGTTTCGTCACCTCTTGCCGCGAATCGATGCCGATATACATAATTGTCAAATTACAATACGGTTTGTAAATTTAACTGATCTTCAAATGACATAACGATATTTGGCCGCAAGGTTCGATCAAATCCACAATAGATTACAACCGCGTACCGCATCTCGAGAACTGTGACTCGCTTTGTGATAATAATATTGCCGGTGTAATTACTTCGTTGTCAACGTAATTTCGAGTTATTATTTACCGATACCTTCCGCGATACAGGTATAAGATATTGACAGTAACACAAGTTTATGGATTCCTAGTAGGTACTTGGTTTAACATACCAATGTTACTGAAGCAGTTTACTGCTTGGTATATAATTACAGAGATGCATTATGTTTTAGACACAATGGCTGGGTAAGCACAGCATTAAAACAATAATATAATATGCTGTGACAACCGAAGGAAAGGATCAATGATTGGTCATATTGTTCAAGAGATACTCATGTCCAGACATTAAATAAAGCTAACTTTTTTATTTCCAGATAAAATGTATGTGTAATCTAGAAATTTTCCGACTCACTTTACTGTAGGTAAATCCAGAAAGCTTTATGTCAATGGAGTACTTATCAATAACAATAGTATAAAATATTATGTTTATTTATAGTGTCACATACTTTATATTTTGTGTAATTGTTAAACACAACAGTTTTCCTCCGAATTATTAACTTACGGAATAAATAGTCATAGATGGCGCCACCAATGCATAATTGGGTTAACAAATGCAATCCACTAATTTCGTCGTATCGATGGATCGAACCGTGGCTTAATTGGCAGAGCACCTGGACGTGTAATCCGGGGGTACGATGAAATTTTGGATTGTGTTTAACAACTTAACAATAGTATATTTACGAAAACATAATCAAAGATCTCCATAGCTCCTGCGATCAGGCTATTAGAGACAATTATTAGCATAAGACATACCTTGCATTATCAAACACATTGATAATTACATTATCGGTATCTAGCAGCGTGATAGAGCTGTCGTTCGTAGCATTGTGCTCTTCAAACCTCATCACCAAGTTCCAACGTGATGTAAAGTGGCTGGCAGTTCTCAACACGAGTTTGATGAATATTTATGCTGTGATCTAAAAGAAGAGAGTGATAGAGGCCTATGTCCAGCAGTTCTAGGTGGCATGACTATGTTCAAGTTGTATATGTCATATTTTACGTCATATTTTTACGTTAATAAAACCTTTTTTAACCGACTTCACAAAAAAGAAGGAGGTTCTCAATTCGTCTGTATGTTTTTTTTTGTGTGTATGTTACGCGATTTCTTCGTCAATTGTGAACGGATTCAAATGATTATTTTTTTAATAGGTAGGATACGTTTCCGAGGTGGTCCCATTTTAATTTTATCGAGATCTGATAAGTATCTCCAGAGATATGGAGATAAATACCTCAAACATAGGAGAATGTACTGGTTTTAGTAGAAGAGTTCCAAGAAGATTATACACAATGGAGGTTGCTATTGCATATACTTTTGAAGACTAAAAAATATGACCTTGAATAATGTTTTTACATGCGGATAATTAATATTTTTTAATTTTTTTTAATATCTTATAGGCTAGCGTTTGACCACTATCTCACCTGTTGCTAAGTGATGATGCGGTCGAAGATAGAGAAATGGACTTGAATGGGAACTGGCTCTCAAGGATAGCTGCCTGAACACATTTGATGTTCGGCGACAGATTTTCTAACTTGAGGGTGGTAGCTGGCCAGGCGGACAATAGATATGTCCTACCACCATGCGGGGGTTGTTGGTTTCTTAACGATGTTTTCTTTCACTGGAGGGCAACTGTGAGAAGCGCACATATATTTTTCGATAGAAAAATTCATTGGTGCACGGCGGTTTGAACTCGGTACCACGGCATCAAAGCCGACTGTTCTCCCAATTACGCCACCGGGCCCTCAATAAATAATTATATATTAATAATTATAATAAATAATTATTTATAAATATAAATAATTTGTCTTCACAGGAATGTTTTACCGGGCAAAGTCTTGTTAGGGTGCAAACTTTTTTAAACATACCTAAGATTTTTTGACATGACATGACATTTGGCGAAGATGGCGGCCATTTCAGTCCCGCGACACTGCATACATTATTAAATAACTCAGAATTATGAACGTACTTTGTACCAATCAACACTGCAAAAAAAAATATTATAAGTATAATACCACAGATTATATAATAGTTACTACGTAAATAAAACTTTCCGTTGTTAGGTTGGCTACACAGTGATTTCATAATTCGGGTTTCAACAATATAGGGAAGTGCCTCTTATAACGTAGTAGAGTGATTCAGTACTCTGTTGGCCATATGGCGGCAATTGATGTTAATAATCGCAAATAATACTTTTTAATATTTATTTTGGAATACAAATAGTCCGTGTTATAAAAGTATTTGGAATTATTGTAATATAATATCGTTTAAAAACTAAAAAACAACCGACTTCAATGCCGCGCTATTCATTTTCAGTACCAATTTTGAGATGTTTATCTCAATATCTCTGGAGATACTTATCATACCTCGATAAAATACCATGGCACCACACTTGGGATATCTCCTTTCGAACAAAAAAAGAATAATCGAAATCGGTTCATAAACGACGAAGTTATCCGCGAACAAACATATTATATATTATATAATATTCAAAGTCAATTTTTTTAGGGGACCGAACCCAAAGGGTACCAAATGAACACTTTCTGAGACTTTGTTGTCCGTTCGTCCGTCCGTCCGTCCATCCGTCCGTGTGTCTACACATATGTGCGCACTTTACAGATCTGTATCTTCTTAACCGTTATATGTACATACTTGAAATTCTCTATATATCCGTCAGTGTATAACGGCCCAGACACGAAATTTAATAGATGCATGTAATTTCATTAAAACTTGTTTTGCACTAAAAAGGGTAAAATAAGTTATTTAAAAAAAAAAATAAAACCGCCTTCATAACCACAAACAGGCACTCAAAAGCGAAAAATAAATTACTTAAAATTATTATAAGCGCTACCCACTTATCTATTTGAAGTCGGTGCCTGCCAAGTCTATTGGATATTAGATAGATACTATGTATGTAGTAGTAGTAAGTAGGTACATGTAGGTTAGTAAGTAAGTAGATACATGTAGGTATTATATATCTACTACCTATTAGACTTGGCTGGCACCGACTTCAAATAGATAAGTGGGTAGCGCTTATAATAATTTTAAGTAATTTATTTTTCGCTTTTGAGTGCCTGTTTGTGGTTATGAAGGCGGTTTTATTTTTTTGAAAAATAACTTATTATTGGTGTATTTCTACCAAAAATCTTTTTTTTTATTTGTCTTACATTAATATTTGGTGCATAATATATTTTAATGTGTAATAATGACGAGCCATACTTTATTACATAAAATATTTACAGCAAATATACAACTTAAAAATAAATAAAACTATTTGAAATGTTATAAATAAAAATTAAACTAGTTATAAATAAAAAACAGAACCTAGGTCGCAGCTGTCTGCCGGTAACGTTCCCAAAAAGCTGGCGACGTTACCTCGTTGAATTGCTAGGCTAATCCGTTGGCCGAGGTAAGCGCCAGCTCTTTGGTCATGAGTGACGTCTATTAAACGTCTGGACAGCTCCTTTACAAAACCCCGGGCATCTCGACCCCACGGACCCATTGTTTCGACCCCAAACGGAAGAAAAAAGTAGCCATCACCAATGGCAGCATATTTCCTCCGTTTGAGGGTTTCTGCCCCATCCGCTGCCGCACCCGCTGCTCGTGAGGTCCTGCATATGTGGGACGCTGCTAACGTGTCAGCACACGTCGCGTCCCACACCAACGGTCTCCCTCGGCACCACGGAACCAACGTCATACCGTCGGGTCTCTTGCCATCGTCACGTGATATACCGTTCGGCTAATATAGCCGGCACGTTCACGGTGGCAAGGGCCCGACGAATGACGTCATTCAAAGAGGCGTGACGTGAGAGACGCCCTGCACTGCGGCGGCATGACAGGCCATGGTGGCCTAATCTGTCTACTTCACTGCCGCAGTGACAATTGTGAGGTACTGTCCGGGAGATGCCCAGACGTAATCCCACAGCAATGGAGAAGCTGTCATCGTCCATAAGGGTACCTATGTTGGAAGAAGGTAATGCGTGTAGCCAGTATCCAGACTCTTTTTCACGTGTGGCATGGAGACGAGCCCGGTTCCTAATATCAACACTTTTTTGAAATAGTTCATCTTGAATAATTTTACAAAGGGGCTCGTCCCATAGCCTTTGTGAACTAAGTTTTTTGGGTAAGACCTCCCCTGGACAAGCCAAAGACCAGGCCGTTTTAGCTTCTTCTACGTATGCTATGGAAATTTCAGATGGTTAAATAAACTTATTATTTAAATAAAATCTTTTTGATTAATTTTCATATTTATCGTTAATCAATACTGCATTTTAGTTATTTTTTTTCCATATGCCACAGAAGTATAACTTCTAACGCGTGTACATAAGTACACACACTCTTTTCTTTGTATGTATATTACGCGGCGTCAATTGTAAACCGTTTCGAATGATTCTTTTTTTAATCGGTAGGGTGCATTTACGAGGTGGTTCCGTTGTAATTTTATCAAGATCTGATAAGTATCTCCAGAGATATGACGACGATAAACGCCTCAAACTTGCTACTGAAACTGACTCGCGGGGCATGGAAGTCGGTTGTTTTAGTTTTTAACCGACTTCAAAAAAAAGGAGGAGGTTTCTCAATTCGACCGTATATTTTTTTTTTTTTTTTTTTTTTTTATGTTGTTCGGGGATAACTTCGTCGTTTATGCACCGATTTTGATTATTATTTTTTTGTTCGAAAGGTGATATTCCAAGTGTATTACCATGGTAATTTTATCGAGGTCTGATAAGTATCTCCAGAGATATTGAGATAAACATCTCAAAATTGGTACTGAAAATGAACATTGAAGTCGGTTCTTTTTTAGTTTTTAAACGATATTATTTAACTATCTTAATTATTAAATTAAACATCTATTTTCTGAATTTAATATCTTTATATTTTCATCATTTTATTATCATGGTTACATTCATTTGTCATATTTATCGGGTTCAGATCTTCCAACTCCATTTCGCTGATAAAATAAATGTCTGCATCCGTCTATTTTGAGATTCTTCATATATACTGAGAAAGTCGTGAGCGCTTCATACTTAATGGGTGTCTGGTGCACAGTGGCGGGTCTATTAATAAGTCTGTAACTTGCTCAATAGCCTTTTTTGTTAATCAGTAAATTTGAAAAAAAAAACTGAAGTGCTAGCATTGCGTCCGTCCAGATTAAACGCGCGGTTGGTCAGTCCAAAATTCGGAAATCTGTGAAGTGAGAGTCACTGCGGCCACATTATCCTACATTTTATAGTTCGACGGACCAGCTACGGGCCCGGGCACTGTCGTCGGCACTCTCTACTATTCACTTGCAACATAATTATAAGTTAGTTCATGTTTGCGGCATCATACTATAGGGTATTAAGGTGCATATTACTACCACTCATGAGATAAAGGCTGTTTTTAGACTGTAAAACAGCTATTTAATCAATGAACAGACATTACAATACCGTGGCGCGCATCCGACTGTCTCATTTTCCGTAGGGGAGCGGGCCTCAGTCGGTTCAGGTAATCGTATACCACTGACACATACAAACAATAATAATAATATGTCTTGATATGACAACGAAGCGAAACTTCTCATGTGCGGACATGAGTACACACACACACACACACACACACACACACACACACACACACTTATTATGTTAGACACAGTACTGTTAATATTAAAACAGCACGACGAGAAATCAATCGCTTCTCCGGGAAGTAATATGAGACCTGCCGCATAATAGTTTCATTATTGAACCATTCAGTCTTTGAGGAGTGCTTCATATTTCACCATTATGTCATTTCATATTTTATGATTATGTTTACATAAGAATCGCATATCTAATTAGTATGATGTATTAGTATATAATTAGTATTAGTATTAGTATTATGTATTTGTTTTTCGTTTACATTCTAGGCCTAGCGTGCTTACCATCTTCGACCGCATCATCACTTACCAACAGGTGAGATAGTGGTCAAACGCTAGCTTATAAGATATTTAAAAAAATGTATCGTTGAGGAATATTTAAGAGTCAATACTTAGTTGATGGTGAGAACCATCCATCGCTGACATCACTTGATTTTAGGGATCTTCAATTTGTTTTTTTGGGTATGAGGTACGCTCTGCCCATTTGGCATTAAAAATATGACCCGGTTTGGATAAGTGTGGTTCGATGTAACGCATCTCTTTTTAATGACAGATTGAAGAATACTCATGTCTCATATTTTGTGTCTTCTATATCTCTTTCGGTTCTTAACATGTGCCAACATCTGCTAATATTTTTGCTATAACTTTTACTCGCTAGTAGTCATTTAATATTTTGTATTGTACTCCACGCCACCGTTATGTTACCATTTATATATCTTTTATCGTAAAGTTTTACTTATATTATATTTCTTGAAGTGTTACACACTTATCGGTACGATGAAATTTTAGATTGTGTGTAACAATGCATAAAAGTTTTACTTATATTTGAAACAATCAAACGAATCTCTTTAAAACATTTACAAAATGTTTAAAGGCATCATTCATTACCCTCCATATAATTTTGAACCGCGTGAGTACAGACAGAGTTTTGTGTAAATATTTGATAATCACGTTTATTGTCTTACATAATGTATACCTCAATTTTGCGCCACTCTGCGAGCACTTTAAACCATGTTCCGGGAACTCGGTCTCTTATTAATAAATCTGGTTGTGCTAATGGAAATTTAAACGTGATTGTAATGCTCTTGTTATTTCGATTTTTCTCGGAGGTCGATGACCTTCCAGTACGTCACGAAGTTACGGCTCTATTTCCTGAATATAAAGCGCCCGATTACGATCTCTTGGACTCATTTGGTTTAGTTGGACTGAATAAGTTTATGTTTAGGCTTTAGTAGTCATTATTAGAATATTGAGAGGGATTTAGGCTGCCGAGCCTGTTTATTTGTGTCGAATGATCTGATTATAAATACTTGTGTAGTTCTAATTGAAATGTCTTTGTTTTTCTTGTTACTTATAAATTTAGCGAAAAGAGATATATACATATAGTAACACATAGGTAAGACATTTTTTCGCGCTTGACATTTACAGACGATGTAATGTGGTGCTTGTCTGGCAAATTATAGGATATTAAACGAATTAGCTTTTTTCTCTCTATAGGTTTTTCCAGTAGCACATTCCTGACTCAAATGCTCAACTTTAATAATTCCAGCCTTCTTTTCTCTCTCTCTCTCTCTCTCTCTCTTACGTCTACAAATATCGAATCCTAATGCATCTGATAAGGTAGTGACTGTTTCCTACAATTCCATAGTCTATCTATAGATTAACTAAACATTACCGCGCTGTTACCGAGAATTGCACTTACCACATTTGCATACCGCGATAGCTACGATAGAACCCGAATGGAACAAGTAGATCTATTCAACCTCTGTTGTAGGTTTAGTTGGATTAATAGCTGTTTACTTAGTTAATAACTTTATCGTCGATTTACTGCGAAATTGTGACTCGTATGATCCATTTAATTTAGTAATCGCAAATACCTACTGGTAGACCATTGTTACCTTCCAGTGTCCGTAGGCGTAAACTTTGTTTCTACTCGTGATCCCAAAGTGATGCTAAATGGTGAGGGGGTTTGGCGTTTTTTACGCCAAACTCTTGGAACGAATATGCGTCGTCAATGAATTCACCGAGTTCCTTCATGATTTTTTTAACCGACGAAAAAAAACGGAGCAGGTTATCAAGTCAATGTATATTTTTTTTTATGTGTGACCACGCATAACTTTTTACAGAGTAGTCTGATTTTGATAATTCTTTTTCTATTGGAAAAGTGTACCCCCCAAATGGGACCTATTTAAATTTTAACGAAATCCGGCGAGCGGCTTTTAATAAATCAACTAAAATAATGGATAAAAGTATTATTATATTGATGATTTTATCGTAACGTCAGTGTATATCGATTGACAAACTGGAAATAACCGGCCAAGTGCGTATCGGGCCACGCGCAGTGTAGGGTTCCGTAGTAGCCTGTTATTCCATGCAAGTCTTTCCCCGTTATAAACAAGCAACTAGGTACTCCGTCTTTGTCACTTTAAAGGATTTATTCTAAGGATTTTGTATTTGGTACAAAATTATCCAACACCCAAGTTCAACGACTATTACTGCTAAACTAATAAAGTTATCTCAACCGCTGTATTTTTCCTTTTATGTTCATAAAATGCGCTATTATCACGAATTTTTCCAGATGTTTCAAGCCAGCTGTTTAGCTTTTAGAGGGGGGGGGGGACGAATTTTATTTCAGCACTCTGTGGGCGTAATATATATACATATCCTCACAAAATTACAGCTTTCTAGTGTTAACGGTCTCTTAACAAAACCTCGGACAGACAGACAGACGGACATGACGAAACTATAAGGGTTCCTTGTCAGGACTACGGAACCCTAAAAACAAAAATGGCCGAAAATCGGGCTCAGTTACTTGTACTATTCATTATTCTGTGGCGTGTCTTGGGAGAGGCCTATGTCCAGCAGTGGACTGACACCGGCTGATTACGATGATGATGATGATGATATTATTTCACAGGTACCATTTGAATTTCATCGAGATATTGATGATGTTCAGTATCTTCAGGGATATGAAGATAAACACCTTAAACTTAGTATTGAAATTGATAAGCGTGACGTTGGAAGTCTTATTATTTTAGTTTTTTAAATGATCCTCAATTATTTTTATGATTATAAAGCATGTTTATTATTATGACCTATAAAACGTTTGTCTAGGCCAGGGGTACGCAATGACGCCTGCTTATAACAAATGTGGCACAGAAAACTTGCTGCTAAGTGAAGATGTGATTACCTTTAATGTAGATTATCATCATCTTTAGTCTTACCTCGTGCTGATCTATGCTCTCCTGTGAACGTGTTAATCTAATGATTAGATTCTTCTAAATTATCTTTTTTTCATTCGAGTGGCATTATTTGTAATCCTACCCATGTTGGTATATAAAGCCTGTTGTTTTTTTTAAATTATTTACAATTATTTTACAACAAATTATACATCAAGCAGGATTATATAACAGTTAATAGCTTAAGTAAGATAGGTAGCTATTTTAAAAGTAATAAAAAATGAAGAATGTAGTAAATAGTAGATTATGGCTACAAAAAAAAAAAAAAAACAAAAAAAAAAATTAAACCGCAGAAAAAACTGAAAAGTAAAATATGATAAACCTTTGTTATTTAACCTTAATAACGAAGTTCTTAAACTACTGTTAATATACCTCAGTATATATTTTTGTAATGGTTTTGAGTTTTTAACTAAACTTAACAACTAAATTCCTAAATTAATGTAAGTATGTATACTCAAGTAGTTTTGAGTCGGCGCCAAACAATCAACAAGCAAAGATCACTAAATAACCTTTAATTTAAAGAAATAACAAAATCAAATAACAATGCATCGTCAAATGTCCAGCAATGAACATTCCAAACAATGCGCTTTCACTCGCCCCAAAGACTACGCAGAGATGAACGACCACTCGCAACGACGTGTGCCCTCACGTGTGTGCCAATCACGGGCCGTCACAGATTACTATATGTGGCTAGCGTTCGACCACAATCTCACCTGTTGGTAAGTGACAATACGGTCGAAGATATAAGCCTAAAATGAGAACTGGCTCTTAAGAACAGCTACCAGAACACATAAGAAGTCGACAGATATTTCACATGAGGGTGGTAGCTGGCCAGGCGGATACTTGTCAGTGTCTTACGACCATGCGGAGCCGTCACTATTTAAATAGCGATTCTGTGATTGCATTATATGATGATGATTCCATTATAACCATGCAATAACAGACACTTTCCCCTTTCCCCTGGCTAAGCAAAGCCATTTTAGAGTTTTCGCAAAATATGGGTAAGAGATTTAGCGATTACTCGCGTTACTTTGGTCCCAAGAGTTAAAATTTGATGTCTACGGATTTGTCTTGTAAAGGCAAAGCGTAGTCACATTGGTAAAGGTAGGTATACATTGACGATTAAAGGGATGATTGAGAGCGCAACAACATCTAGTTCTCCAAGCCAACTTCACCTGTAAGTAGTCATCCTAAAGACTGGATAACGGACGAGGCGATGGCGACCAATTGCTGGCGGGATATCCATCACAAATTCATAGCTAACCAAATACAACAGGCCGGTGTCGAGCAGCAGGGACACGGGTGCGAGTATTTCCAACCCGCCTGCTCAGCTTGGCAATAATGAGCAAAACCTCCAATGGGAAGTCTGCACAAACGACGGCCCCCAGTTCCCGGCCGGGTGGCCGGGCTATTCTAGATCACGGCGGCGGTCTTGGTAACGGCAGGGCAGGGGGTGCGAAGAATCACCGGTTACGACTGGCCGCCAAATTCGCAAGGCGGCTGTCAAGAGCTGGATGAGAGTAACCGAGAATCGTGCTCAGTGACATGAAATTGGAGAGGCCTATGTCCAGCAGTGGACAAGAATAGGCTAAGGATGATGAGGTTTACATGTTCCGATTATTGCATTTGAATTTTTTGGCCAATATTGAAACTGATACGCTACGCTAGCTCGGTCAATTACACTTTTACATACATACATAAAATCACGCCTTTTTCTCGCAGAGACTACTTCTTTCCACGTACTACGATCCTGACTGACACACCTCTTTCGCTTCTTCCACTTTCATGAGCGCCTTCATACATGCTCGCCGGTTATAGGTACTTTTGCCTTGGCCTTTTTTAAAACGTGTGCGATCTGGTCGTGATTCGTTCGCCTAGGTGTGCCTCTACCGGCTCGCCCATACACACTCGTCTTATAATTCTATTTCGTCAGTCTTTCTTCATCCATTCTCCCTAGATGTCCAGACCATCTAAGCATCCCTTTCTCTACCTTTTTCACTACATCTTCTACCACACCACAACATTCCCTTATCACGCTGTAACTTGTGTATACTTTTACATATTATTTAATCGAAACTTCAATTATATATATGTATCAAATTACCTTATTAAGTTTAATATATTACCCAAATACCTAGTCTAAATTGTACTCGTATACAGTAGAACACTTGTATAAAGCTGTAGAAAGAAATAACATTTTTTCCAAAGTAATATGAAACATTTTCTTTCAATTTCAGCACCGCACGAGATTCCAAACCGAATCAATACCACGCAGTGGAAATTTAAAACAGTTATCGTGAAAGCCCAACACGTTGCGAACCCGTGCAGTGGCTCGAGAGAGTAAATACTGTCCACTAGTCGATTAAGCACCGTTACCGAGAATTGCACTTACGTTCATTTGCATGGCACTTCAATTGCGGCTAGAGATGAGCACAGCCGGAGTAGCCACACTCGGCCCAGTTCAACTTTATTTTATTTATCTATTCTTTGTGATAATGAGAATAACCCTACGGTTTTCCGACAGCTGTACATAGCCCTTAAGTGTTAGAGTATTTTAGACTTAGCGTATTCACCATCTTCAATCGTATCATCGCCTACCACCAGGCGAGATAGTAGTTAAACGCTAGCCAATAAGGTGAAAAATAGGTATATTACAAAATGGACAAGATATTTTTTAAATATTATGTTTCTTTGAAGTGTGTCACACTTTATATTTTTCAAGTCAAAGTTCAAGTCCCGTCGGTACGATGAAATTTTGGATTGTGTTTAACAATTTACAAAGATATTTTTTATTATTTATAACTTCTTATTGATAGCGTCGGTTGATTGTTAGAGAACAACCATTGAAGATGATACCACTAAAACTACAGAACTCCTTTGCTAGCTACAATAAAAAATATAAAATAAAAATAAAACACTTTGATTTGTAAAATGAAAAAACTGGAATGTTATCAATCCTCATTAATCGAAATTTCACTAGATTACAATGAACAACGCTCTGCCTAGACAATGGTTACTTCTTTGAAAATGGTTTATAATGACACTAGCAGAAGATTCTAGCTCATAAACTTACGATAAATAGTTCAAAATTAAATTCCGAGCCCGTTGCCGACGACTGTATTAAAGGTCGAATCTACGGAATCTCTCGACAGGCGACAAGTGGACCTCCATGTCGTCAATTGACTCGTAGAGATCGTGGCTTGGTCTCGTTTCTGTCCATAAAACTTCAATATTTGCTCGTTTCATTACATGTTCGTCACCGTGCTGAACGAACACTCTCCGATTTAATAAATCAATGCTGGATTGTTTTTAAAAGGCAAGCGTTGAGATAGAAAGCATCAGACAATTTTGAAACGTAATTAAACGTCAAATCATTGCGTGAAATATCATGTTACTGATAATAGATTAAATACTTTAATTTTAGAATTTGGCGAATAATCTGGTGATAGGGAATAGATATAAATATAAAGGAGGATAAAGGCAAAGGTCTGGCAAGGACATGGATGAATTACGACGATAAGTTTTGGTATCGTGTGGGTGATTTATGTTTTTATAACTCTTCGAAAAGAGCTATATAATGGTTCGCTGTGAAATATTTCAGATTCATAACACTAATAAAAAAATATTTTTGCATCGATTATTTTATATAAATAATTATTGAGCTTGTTCATAATATGTATTCGAATGATGGTGCTCGTAGAGAGATGCAATGGAATAAAGTGCCAGAGGGTTATTTGACAGAATATATCGCCTTATGAATGTTGTATGTAGTTTCTCAGCAGATAACAATACGCTATAGGAGACAGATACTGACAGAAATCAGTGTAAATCTCTCTTTATGCAATACTAGCAGCCCGCCCCGGCTTCGCACGGGTAGAACATATATGCCTACAAAATTTGCATCAGTTTGTTGCATCGAATATAAAATATGAACATATTTAACAATAATCGTCATATTTCATCCAATTTACACAAAACCTTAACGAATTATGCACCTAAACCTTTCTCATAACACTCTGGCTATTGGTGAAAACCGCATGATAATCCGTTCAGTAGCTATTGAGATTATTGCGAACAGACAGACAGACGCAGTGATGGAATTTGTTTTATAATACTTACGTAGTGATATTGGACGGCCCTTTAGCGTAAAGGATAGTTACCCTGATTCTGACCCGACGGTCGTTGGTTCTAATCCTAGTTATATACCTACCAATGAAAGTTTTATGTGCATTCATGAATCATGAGTTTTCGTACAGTGGTAGTGGGATCATTAAATCTACCAAAAAGTAGCTTACCACCAAGGAGCCCGGGCCCGGTGGCGAAATCGGGAGAACGGTCGGCTTTGATGCCGTGGTACCGAGTTCAAACCTTACCGTGCACCAATGGATTTTTCCATCGAAAAATTTATCTGCGCTTCTCACAGTGGCCCTCCGGTGAAGGAAAACATCGTTAAGAAACCAACAACCCCCGCATGGTGGTAGGACACTATCTAAACAGCCTGGTGTCAGCCTGGCCAGCTACCACCCTCAAGTTAGAAAATCTGTCGTCAAAAACATCTAATGTGTTCCGGCAGCTATCCTTGAGAGCCAGTTCCCCAGTCTAGGCCTAGCGTGCTTACCATCTTCGACCGCATCATCACTTACCAACAGGTGAGATAGTGGTCAAACGCTAGCCTATAAGATATATAAAAAAAAAGGTGAACATCTGCCGCCGTAACATTACGCGTTCCCCGACGCAAAATGTAGGGGTAATATACGTTTAACGTGTGTATCTGTGTGCCTGTCTGTAGCATATTAGCACCTAACCGGATGAACCGATTTTGTTTTTATTATTGATAGTATTTTTTTTTGTTTGATAGATGTATTCATCGAGAGTTTTCTTAGCTTTGATTCATGAAAATTCGTTCAATCGTTATAAAACTATGAGCTTTTTTCTAGTTAATTGCGCTATGAAATCAACTTTCATAGGTCTGATCAATTCGAAAATCTTCTTCTTCAACGATATTGTAAGATCATGGAAGCATTGAACTGATGCTGGGACATCTCGTAGACTCTACAGAATACTCAAAATCTCACCAACTTACAGCTCAGATTATAAATGTCGTGTTTAGAGTCATTGGAATGCTTTTAATGGAAAGATTATACATAGATCAGTCGGGGTGGTTTAAAATATTATATTATTATATATATAGACTAGCTGTTACCCGCGGCTTCGCCCTCGTTATTTGAGTTTTTATGATCTTTGAGGTCAAGATCGATGATCTCTTAGGCCAAGTCACCATAGGTGACCCAAAAGTCGAACTCAATATCCTCTATTGTTAAAGTCATTAATCATTTTGGTAAAGTATACGAAGTTGTGCTGTTTAAATGTTTGACTCAACACAAAAGTTCCTAAAACATTTCTTACAAAGAAAATATGGAGAATAGCTGCGCGAGCGCAGCGAGAGCTGTCATTGCGCGAGCGAACATTTTTTATGACTTTTTATGACCCTGACAAATTACGACCTAATAATAAACTCACTATAGTGAGTTTATTATTAGTTCGACTATTGTTCCTACCTACCTACTAAGTCAACACCGATGGCATTAGGGTTAAATTTGATATCCACTTAATTGAAGGTTAATAATCATTATGATTATTGATATTGTTCTGTTTCAATGTATGATTCGTTTTGATGCATGTGGCTATTAAAATTCAAAAGTTGACGAAATATTTCCTACAAAGTTGATAAATAAACGCTTGCGCGAGCGTAGCGAGCGCTATTACTGCGCGAGCGTAGCGAGCGCGAAATTTTTTACGACTTTTTATGACCCTGACATTTAATGACCACTTATTTTAAGGTAATAATCATTATGATTATTGAAGATTGTACAGTTTTAATTTATGACTCGTTTTGATGCATGTGGTTATTAATATACAAAAGTTGCTGAAATATTACCTTTAAAGTTGATAAAATAAATGCTTGCGCGAGCGTAGCGAGCGCTATTACTGCGCGAGCGAAGCGAGCGCGGAAATTTTTTACGACCTTTTATGACCCTGACAGTTTTTACGACCCACTAAGTCAACACCGATGGCATTAGGGTTAAATTTGATATCCACTTAATTGAAGGTTAATAATCATTATGATTATTGAAGGTTGTTCCGTTTAATGTATGATTCGTTTTGATGCATGTGGCTATTAAAATTCAAAAGTTGACGAAATATTTCCTTCAAAGTTGATAAAATAAATGCTTGCGCGAGCGTAGTGAGTGCTATTACAGCGCGAGCGAAGCTAGCGCGAAAATGTTTACGACTGTTTATGGCCCTGACATTTTATGACCACTTATTTTAAGGTAATAATCATTATAATTATTGAAGGTTGTTCTGTTTCAAAGTATGACTCGTTTTGATGGATTTGGCTATAAAAATACAAAATTTGCTGAAAAATATACCTTCGAAGTAGATAAAATAAATAATTGGGCGAGCGAAGCGAGCGTGAAATTTTTTTACGACTTTTTATGACCCTGACAGTTTTAATGACCTACTAAGTCAACACCGATGGCATTAGGGTTAAATTTGATATCCACTTAATTTAAGGTTAATAATCATTGTGATTATTGAAGGTTGTTCTGTTTCAATGTATGATTCGTTTTGATGCATGTGGCTATTAAAATTCAAAAGTTGACGAAATATTTCCTACAAAGTTTATAAAATAAATGCTTGCGCGAGCGTAGCGAGCGCTATCACTGCGCGAGCGAAGCGAGCGCGGAAATTTTTTACGACTTTTTATGACCCTGACAGTTTTTATGACCTACTAAGTCAACACTGATGACATTAGGGTTAAACGTGATATCCACTTATTTTAAAGTTAATAATCATTATGATTATTGAAGGTTGTACTGTTTTAATTTGTGACTCGTTTTGATGTATGTGGCGTGGCTATTAAAATACAAAAGTTTCTGAAATATTACATTCAAAGTAGATAAAATAAATGCTTGCGCGAGCGCAGAGAGTGCTTTAACTACGCGAGCGAAGCGAGCGCAAAAAAATTTCACGTATTTTAATGACCCTGACAGGTTTTTTGACCTACTAAGTCAACACCAATTACCCTAAGGCTGTTAAAACACGAAAGTTTTTGAAATACTTCCCACAAAGCAGATAAACACGTTGGGCAAGCAAAGCCAGCGCGTAAATTTTGATGACTTCTAATGATCCTGACAGTTTTATGGCCTAATCAAGACACTAATTAAGTCATTATAGACGAACCTAAAGTCAAACTTTTATGATTATGTTAACTTTATGTAAAGTTAACAAAAATATATGCACCCTCACTTAACTGCCGAAAAAAAAAGTATTCTTTGCCCTTTTATGCCCTATTTAATGTCTTTGTACAAAATGTCATGTAAATCGGTCAAGCCTTTTGGCCGAAAAGAGGCCAAACATAGACCAAATTCAACAATAAAAAACTGACAACCGGACTCGATTGTAAAAAAAGTAACCAATGTGCTCGGATAATAGACTCTACTCTTGGTCTATGTCTTATTGACTGTCTCTGTACAATTTTAGCTCAATCGGTCAACTCGTTTAACCGAGAAGAGGTCACACGTTTAAAAAATTCAAAATACTAAATGTGAGCTGAATCGGTGAAAACGATTGCCGCTAAGAGGCAACACATTATTCCATAATAAAATTATGGACACTCGAAATTGCCAGCCAAAAAAAAGTATCCTATGTCTTATTGACCGTCTGTGCACAAAATTTCAGCTGAAATGGTTTACCCGTTTGACGGAGATGAGGCCTCACATTTACAAAGTTCAATAAAAAAAATCTGGACACCTGGACTCGACTGCCAGAAAAAAAGTATCCTATGTGCTTCTATGCCATATAAGCTGTATATGTAGAAAATTTCAGCCGTATCGGTCAAGCCGTTTAGCTGATAAATGGCCACACATACCAAAATTCAATAAAAAAAAATCTGGACACCCAGACTCGATAGCCAAAAAAAAGTATCCTATATCCTACTCTGCCCTATGAACTGTCTTTATACAACATGCCAGGCAAATTGGTCAAGACGTTTATTCGAGAAAAGGTCTTATATTTACAAAATTCAATTAAAAATATTTGGACCCCCTGACTTGATAGCCAGAAAATAAGTTTTCTGTATCCTATTCTGCCCTATGAACTGTCTTTATACTACATGTCAGGCTATTTGGTCAAGCCTTTTATTCGAGAAGTGGTCTTATAATTACAAAATTTAATTAAAAATATTTGAACTCCCTGACTTGATAGCCGGAAAAAATGTTTTCTATATCCTATTCTGCCCTATGAACTATCTTTATACAACATGACAGGCAAATCGGTCAAGCCGTTTATTCGAGAAGAGGTGTTATATTTACAAAATTCAATTAAAAATATCTGGACCCCCAGACTCGACAGCCAGAAAAAAAGTATCCTATATCCTATTCTGCCCTATGACATGTATTCACACAAAATTTCAGGCAAACCGGTCAAGCCGTTTATTCGAGAAGATGTCTTATATTTACAAAATTCAATTAAAAATATTTGGACCCCCTGACTTGATAGCCAGAAAATAAGTTTTCTATATCCTATTCTGCCCTATGAACTGTCTTTACACAACATGTCAGGCAAATTGGTCGAGCCGTTTATTCGAGAAGATGCCTTTTATTTACGAAATTCCGTTAAAAATATTTGGACCACCTGACTTGATAGCCATAAAAAAAAGTTTTCTGTATCCTATTCTGCCCTATAAACTGTCTTTATACTACATGTCAGGCTATTTGGCAAGCCTTTTATTCGAGAAATGGTCTTATATTTACAAAATTTAATTAAAAATATTTGAACACCCTGACTCGATAGCCAGAAAAAATGTATTCTATATCCTATTCTGCCCTATGAACTGTCTTTATACTACATGTCAGGCTAATTGGTCAAGCCTTTTATTCGAGAAGTGGTCTTATATTTACAAAATTTAATTAAAAATATTTGAACTCCCTGACTTGATAGCCGGAAAAAATGTTTTCTATATCCTATTCTGCCCTATGAACTGTCTTTATACAACATGACAGGCAAATCGGTCAAGCCGTTTATTCGAGAAGAGGTCTTATATTTACAAAATTCAATTAAAAATATCTGAACCCCCAGACTCGACAGCCAGAAAAAAGTATCCTATATCCTATTCTGCCCTATGACATGTATTCACACAAAATTTCAGGCAAATTGGTCAAGCCGTTTATTCGAGAAGATGACTTACATTTACAAAATTCAATTAAAAATATTTGGACCCCCTGACTCAATAGCCAGAAAAAAATTATTCTATATCCTATTCTGCCCTATGAACTGTCTTTATACAACATGTCAGGCAAATTGGTCAAGCCGTTTATTCGAGAATATGCCTTTTATTTACGAAATTCCGTTTAAAATATTTGGACCCCCTGATTTGATAACCAGAAAAAAAGTTTTCTGTATCCTATTCTGCCCTATGAACTGTCTTTATACTACATGTCAGGTTATTTGGTCAAGCCTTTTATTCGAGAAGTGGTCTTATATTTACAAAATTTAATTAAAAATATTTGAACTCCCTGACTTGATAGCCGGAAAAAATGTTTTCTATATCCTATTCTGCCCTATGAACTATCTTTATACAACATGTCAGGCAAATCGGTCAAGCCGTTTATTCGAGAAGAGGTCTTATATTTACAAAATTCAATTTAAAATATTTGGACCCCCTGACTTGATAGCCAGAAAATAAGTTTTCTGTATCCTATTCTGCCCTATGAACTGTCTTTACACAACATGTCAGACAAATCGGTCAAGCCGTTTATTCGAGAAGATGTCTTATATTTACAAAATTCAATTAAAAATATCTGGACCCCCTGACTCGATAGCCAAAAAAAAAAGTATCCTATATCCTATTCTGCCCTATGTTCTATCTTTGTACAAAATTTCAGCCAAATCTGTTAAGCCGTTTGACCGTGAAGAAGTCCCAAACAAACAAACAAACAAACAAACAAACAAACAAATAAACAAACTGACTTTCGCATTTATAATATTGGTGTTGATTGGTGTTGATGTTGATGAATATTATTTTATACAATAGATCATATTATTATACTATATTGACTTCAAATTGATTGTGATCGGTGGGGATCTACAACATAGCTAAGCCTATAATAATATTTTCGTAGTAACTATGACCTAATCTGTGGTTTCACTGCAAATATTTTATTAATTTTGCTATGCGTGTATGTGAAATTCGTGATATCTTCTAGAGTTTTCATTTGAATTATATACTGTAAACGACAATTTTAATCTATAATATGTGGCCAAGCTAATTAACGTAATTATTTGGATAAGGATTAATACTATAAACTTGAAAATAGCCTTGGAAGTTATGTAATATTTTTTAACAAAAATTTTAAGATTAAAATGGTTACTGTGAGTCAACCTTAAGAGATAGACATATGCTGTCGCGGATTTTTTTGTAGGTCTTATTAAGTTGTACAACTCTTGCATACAAAATATTCTTCTATCTATTTTCAATTAAGCAGCGTTCGTAAGAAACGTGTTTTTTCGACCGTTTTTTTGCCGACTTAGGCTGCAAATTAGTTCTCCTCGAATGTTTCTTTGATTTAAACGGGATAATATATAGCCTATTTTCATCCCGAAAGTCCATTCTATGTATTAGTGAAAGAAGTTTTTCAAAGTCAAAGTCAAAGTCAAAGTCAAAGCATTTATTCAGTATATGGGCAAATTAAAAATTAGCACTTACACACGTCAAATAACATTAAATAGATCATATTCAACAAAAAATATAGATATAACAGAAACATAACGCTTTGAATTTACAAAAAAAAAACAAAGGTATTGAGCCATTCAGCTTTCATCTAGACGTCGATCGTCACACTTAAAACACATGTTTAATTCCCCTTATTAATGTAGGGTTGCCAACCGTACCATTACGTGCACCCGCAACCCAGTGCATGTTTCAGTACTTCAGACAATTTTTATCCAAAAAATTGTGAAATAATGAAACATAATAGATAAATAAAACGCAGACTAATTGCAGTACAAATCATGTTCCGAATGGAACTGATTGTCCGACTATCAGCCGCATAATACCGTCGTAACAGGCAACCCTAGATCTGCAAACAAAAGATGAAAACTGATTGACTGTTGAATCTACTGGTGTTTCGGAAGTACTCCCATCAGAGAAGAAACACTAAGAAACTCTATGGGGCTTGTCACTTATTTTAATTCATTTTTTTTAATTCATATTAAATAAATGTTTAATGTACAATAAGTAATTCTATTATCATACAATTTATATTATATCTTGGAGCTTGGGGCATTCAGGCCAAGCATTTTTGTCATTCATATAGTCATTTATTGTATAGTACGATTTCTTCATTAAATTGGATTTTACAAAGGTTTTAAATCTGCTTATAGACAGTTGATCAATATCTTTAGGAAGTTTATTATAAACTCGTATACAGTTCCCCAGAAAAGAACCACTAACTTTCCACAACCTGAATTGAGGTAGAATTAATCTATTTTTGTGTCTTGTATTGAAATTATGTACATCGGACCTCTTATCATACTCATTCAAATTTTTGCGTACATACATAATATTTTCATATATATATTGACATGCCACTGTGAGAATTTTAATCTCCTTAAATTTTTCACGAAGTGAGTCTCGCGACTTCATGGTATATATAGATCGAATAGCTAATTTTAGCTAATTTTAAATCGGTTCAGTAGTTTTTGAGCCAAATCATTACAAACATACAAAAATACAAAAATACAAAAATACAAAAATACAAAAATACAAAAATACAAAAATACAACAATACAAAAATACAAAAATACAAAAATACAAAAATACAAAAATACAAAAATACAAAAATACAAAAATACAAAAATACAAAAATACAAAAATACAAAAATACAAATGTTCTCTCTTTATACTATTAGTATAGATAAATAGATCATGTATTTATTACCTGAATTATAAAAACAAAAGTTTTATTTTATTTATTACAGCAGAATTATTAAGTGACTGATAAAATATTTAATACAAAATATTATGCATTTAATAGTAACTACTCCTACGTTGAATATACTAATTCACACAAAATAAAATACAATATTAAATCTTTAGCACTACAACTTCAAACGCAAAAAGTTTATTTTTACTTTTTTTTAAATAGCTCTTTATAGATAGACTGATACTTATCTAAGTATTATAAATTAAATATGCATTAGTACTGAGAGTACACAAATAATATCTGAAGCCACAACACAAAGGTCAACAGTCAACGAGGTCAACTCAAGTTGAAGTCGCGGGAACGATGTTCACACTTTAATGGAGTCTTTCTAAATAATCCGTTTGTATGATACATATTTGTATTAATTCGCCAGTGAAATAAATGTATATAGCTCAAAGGATAAGCAAACTGAAGTGGCAGTCGGCTGGTCATATCTGCCGCTGGCCCAATAACCGTTAGGGTAGACTAGTTCTAGAGTGGAAATCGCAAATCGGCAAACGTAGCGTAGGACATCCTGTGACCAGGTGGAACGACGACATTCGCAAAGCGTTAGGCAGTGACAGGAAAAGATGAGCCGAAGATGGGGCTCAGTGGAGTGTCTTGGGAGAGGCCTACATCCAGCAGTGGACTGATATTGGCTTCATGATAATGTTGATGATAAAAGTTATTTTAATACATATTATTTCGATGTACAAACCTACTTTTATACATTATAAACGTCAAAATTATTTTTACCCGACTGCGCGGGAGGCTAATGTGTTTACATCGACTTTATAACAATGAAGTCGATGTGTGTTTATCAGTCTATGTATGTATGTATATGAATCTGTTTCATCGTTGCGTTTTAGAGTCTAAACGCTTTGGCCGATTAAAATGATTTTTAAGTCAATGGATTCGTCTAAAGACATGATATTAATAAAAATTCACCACAGTGACAAACAGACGCCATATTGTCAAAATGAAAAAAAAAACAACAAATTATTTATATGGTGTAGTTATTTTGTATAACTTAACTTAATTAACAGAAATCTCAACTACTGAGCGTGTTTCTTTCTTTTTGTTTTACGCAGTTGGATTGTTGTATTTTTTAATTTGATGTATGTTTTGTTTGTTATGTAATGGGTCAAATTCCACCGCAAAATTATGTAGCTCTCCGGTCAAGGAAACCATTTTTAATATGGACGGTGACGCGTCAATGCGCTTTATTATTCCATATTATATGTCACGCTATATATGTATCTCGCCCCTTTCATATTAATACGCTTTTATTAGCTTCAGACGTATGTATGTTTGTATGTTAGTATGTAACGAAATATTTGAACATGATTTTAACCCCCTTCAAAACGTCGGATTAACTCGAAATTTGGCATACATATTAAGGACCCATGACAATAAATAAATTTAAAAAAAAATTAAAAAAAAAATCGACTAAAAAATGAAAAATAAATAATAGTTTAAAAAAACTAAAGAAATACGCTTTTATAGAAAATCCAACTAAAAAATAGAAAATAAATTTTAATAAATTTGAATTAAAAATAGTGTAAGAAAAAATGATTTTATTGTAAAAAATGCGTGGGGTGCTTTTCAGGATATTATCAAAATAACCCTTCTAGTCATATCTGTTCATAAAATATTTGGAACAATTGATACCATGCACCCCACGCTTTTTTTTACAATATAATCATTTTTTCTTACACTATTATAAATTCAAATTTATTAAAATTTATTTTCTATTTTTTAGTTGGATTTTCTATAAAAGCGTATTTTTTTAGTTTTTTTAAACTATTATTAATTTTTTATTTATATAACGCCTTATATCATTCTTCCAAATTGGTATGAATTCCCGCTAAAAGACGCAGAAGCACCCTGCTGATGCCTACCCGTCGTCATAGAAAAGATAATAATACTACGTATAGAACGGAAACTCTGTTCCCCCCACCAATCCAGGGTTCCTCACCCCGCCACCGATTCTGATTTGTCGAGGTGCCAGTCTGAGCAAGGACGCTAAACGCGTACGGCTACCGAACAATAGGTACTACTTTCGAGGAGAAGAACATCAATTTCATAAATTTATGTTAAGACCAGTAGACACCGGAGGTTCAAATTTACAATTTTTAAATGTAGGTTCTTATTATTTAGGTATATTATCAATACTTATATACTTACCTACATATTCGTATTTTAGAATTCATTTTCATAAATGAAACAACAATATATGCTCGTGCGTAAAAACATTTAGATTGTAAAATATTTAAAAAAAACTTTAATGTTTCTGTAGAAGATGGTTTACAAAATAGCGACTAATATTTTTAGTTTTAAAAGCTTTTTGGGTAAGTGTACAAAAAATATCCATACGGTCAGTACGCAGTACGTATGTACGAAGTAAGTATTATATAATCTGTAATACGGTGATTACGGGCGACAACCTTAGACGTCACGCACACAAGTGCACGTATAGAAAAACGACATGTGTGTAGTGTCTGTGTCGGTGTCACAGTGTCGGTCGTTAAAACGCTCGTTTGTATGGAGATTTAGCGAGTGTCCGGGGTGTGCCGCCGTTGAAACTCGAACAGGTTTGCCAATGGTCCAAGGGGGATCAGCAGACCGCGTCTATTGCCGTCACGACGCCTGTGGTTGGCTCTCGCCTGCACCGCGCTCCAGGTGCAGTTCCGTTTTGGCCGCGATCCCGCTATGATCCTCAAATCGAACTCAATATATATTTTTTTTATATAAAACGCTTATTTTTATAAAGTGATCGTGCTGTGACTGTAAGGATCCTCCTAGTGACCTGTACAGATATATTTATTATTCGGTCGCATTATATGCGCCGACGCCGCCTGCAGTGATTCCTCGTCTGTGAACCCTCCACGGAGGACTGTAGGTGTTCCTGGGAGGGTGGAAAGGTACGTGAGCTTTGTGTGCTGATTCTCTGTGTTTTTACAGTGGTTTATTCATACCAAACGTCACCCAAAAAAGTGTTATTTTGTCAAAGTAGAAAATTGCCAATGAAGACGGTTTCAATTTAATATAATCTAATACTATAAGAATCTTTGTCCTGACATACTGACTGACTGACTGACTAACTCACTGACAGACAAAGCACAGCCTAAACCGCTGGTCGTAGAGACTTGAAATTTGGAGGGTATATTTGTCTTAGTACGAGGGGTGTACTAAGAAAAGATTTTCCAATATTCACCCCATAATGGGATGAAATGGGGGTTCAAAGTTTGTATGGAGAAACAAGATTAGATAGTCTTTTCTATCCAAAACTTCACACAAGTGCTCCAGTAAAAAAATAAGTAAATATGTGTTTCAGGTTTTTTTGAAAAACCACCCCTAAGAGGGTGAAATGGGGTATTAAAGTGTGAAAATCAATATGGTTTTGGATTGCGCTGAAATTTAGCGTGCAGATAGTTATTACGACGTCAGTGCCCTCTGAGAAAGGATTTTCCAAAATTCACCCCTGAAGAGGATGAAACGGGGGTTCAAAGTTTGTATGGAGAAACTAGATTAGATAGTATTTTCTATCCGAAACTTCACACAAGTGCTCCAGTAAAAAAATAAGCAAATACGTGTTTCAGGTTTTTTTGAAAACCCACCCCTAAGAGGGTGAAATGGAGTAACAAAGTGTGAAAATCAATATTGTTTTGGATTGCGCTGATATTTGGCATGCAGATAGTCATAACAACGTTAGTTACCTCTAAAAAAAGGATTTTTCAAAATTCACCCCTGAAGGGGTTGAAACGGGGGTTCAAAGTTTGTATGGAGAGACAAGATTAGATAGTATTTTCTATTCGAAACTTCATACAAGTGCTCGAGTAAAAAAATAAGTAAATACGAGTTTCAGGTTTTTTTTAATTACACCCCTAAGAGGGTGAAATGGGGTAACAAAGTGTAAAAATCATTATTGTTTCGGATTGTGCTAAAATTTGGCATGCAGTTATTTATTAGTTATTTTGACTTAGATATCCGCTAAGAAAGAATTTTTCAAAATTCACTCTTCAAGGGGATGAAGCGGGGGTTCAAAGTTTGGATAGTCATTTTATTTGACATTTCACACAAGTACTTCTAAGTAAATAAATAAATAAATACGAGTTTCAGACTTATTCAAAATGCCACCCTAAGAGGATAAACTGGGGTAACAAGGTCTAAAAATCAATATTGTTTCGGATTGCGCTGAATTTCAGAATGCAGATAGTTATTATGAATTAGGTATCCGCTCAGAAATGATTTTCTGAAAATTCCTCCCGGATACGGAACGGGGATTCAAAGTTTGTATGGCGAAACAAGATGGGATAAAGTACGTGTTGTAGGATTTTTCGAAATGGGGTAGGTAACAAAGTCTGTAAATTTAGGTTTTTAGGGTTTTATAAATATGAATCCCGAATTGCCTTAGTCACGCGATAACATGAAAACGGGTAAATCGATTTGGCAAATTCTTATTTGATGTGTTTAATGATAGAATCGTTTTTACAAAAGAAAAGTTTTAAGTATATAAAAGAAGGTTTTAACGCGGGCGAAGCCGCGGGACACTTCTAGCAATAAATAAAAATAGTAGTTTATGATATTTCTATATGTTGTAAATAAGTTTATTTAAAAACGTTGTTGCTGTGTATTCTTCTAAGTTATACAAATAAATATTTCCTCAAAAACCACTAAGATAACATCACCGTGCTATTTATTTTATTTCACATAATAAAATAGATCACCAATTTACCTTTATAGGTGAAGTTTTAAAATAATACAAGCTATTAACTGTTTTTTTTAAAATATTTTATAGGCTAGCGTTTGACCACTATCTCACCTGTTAGTAAGTGATGATGCGGTCGAAGATGGTAAGCACGCTAGGCCTAGAATGGCAACTGGCCCTCAAGGATAGCTGCCGGAACACATTAGATGTTTGACGACAGATTTTCTAACTTGGGTGGTAGCTGGCCAGGCGGACACTAGATAGTGTCCTATCACCATGCGGGGGTTGTTGGTTTCTTAACGATGTTTTTCCTTCAAACCAAAAAAAAATCCTTCAAAAGCGCATATACATTTTTCGATAAAAAAATCCATTGTTGCGCGGCGGTTTGAACTCGGTACCTCTGGCATCAAAGTTCAACCAAACGTTCTCCCGATTACGCCACCGGGCCCTCCTCAAAATTATAACAAAATCACGCAATGCATGGAGGTTCGAAATTTGGCATCCTGCTTCCCTATCAGTTCACCTTACCACTCGACCAAGATGATATTAATGACTCATTAGAATTTAAGCATCCGTAGGCATCCGTTACTTGTTGCGTAGCTTATTCGACGTTATGTTAACTCAACAAAAAGAAAACGAGTATACAGTGGAATATTGTTATCTTTATTTGATGTTTACCAAATGTATCTGACGCTATGTTTCACCTTTTTATTCGTCTGTGGTATGGCTAAGCATGCCATCTATGTCGTACTTACGTGTTATTGTTTGCGTTGGAACATTCGACAGAAATATCGTGCAGGCTACTATGAACATTGAGGTGCTACTGGACTATTGTCCCT
Organism: Cabera pusaria; assembly: GCA_954871355.1. Taxonomy (NCBI): domain Eukaryota; kingdom Metazoa; phylum Arthropoda; class Insecta; order Lepidoptera; family Geometridae; genus Cabera; species Cabera pusaria. Next base: position 26,543,504 of record OX940899.1, on the reverse strand, counting down.
CAATAGTACAAACGAGAGCAGCAAAGAAAACACAAATAAGACGCATATTATTTTAATAGCACAGATTTCTTTATAATTCCTGAATTATATTATAATAGCTTCGATTACATACACAGACGAGCAACAGCTTGTCAGTGACTACTTGCGTCAGTGATTGACGACTGTCGCTAGCTTGTTTGTCGTCCGCCGTGAGTGAATGACGACTGTCGCTAGCTTGTTTGTCGTCCGCCGTGAGTGATAGACGACTGTCGCTAGCTTGTTTGTCGTCCGCCGTGAGTGATAGACGACTGTCGCTAGCTTGTTTGTCGTCCGCCGTGAGTGATAGACGACTGTCACTAGCTTGTTTGTCGTCCGCCGTGAGTGATAGACGACTGTCGCTAGCTTGTTTGTCGTCCGCCGTGAGTGATTGACTACTGTCGCTAGCTTGTTTGTCGTCCGCCATGAGTGATTGACTACTGTCGCTAGCTTGTTTGTCGTCCGCCGTGAGTGATAGACGACTGTCGCTAGCTTGTTTGTCGTCCGCCGTGAGTGATAGACGACTGTCGCTAGCTTGTTTGTCGTCCGCCGTGAGTGATTGACTACTGTCGCTAGCTTGTTTGTCGTCCGCCGTGAGTGATAGACGACTGTCGCTAGCTTGTTTGTCGTCCGCCGTGAGTGATAGACGACTGTCGCTAGCTTGTTTGTCGTCCGCCGTGAGTGATTGACTACTGTCGCTAGCTTGTTTGTCGTCCGCCGTGAGTGATTGACTACTGTCGCTAGCTTGTTTGTCGTCCGCCGTGAGTGATAGACGACTGTCGCTAGCTTGTTTGTCGTCCGCCGTGAGTGATTGACTACTGTCGCTAGCTTGTTTGTCGTCCGCCGTGAGTGATAGACGACTGTCGCTAGCTTGTTTGTCGTCTGCCGTGAGTGATAGACGACTGTCGCTAGCTTGTTTGTCGTCCGCCGTGAGTGATTGACTACTGTCGCTAGCTTGTTTGTCGTCCGCCGTGAGTGATTGACTACTGTCGCTAGCTTGTTTGTCGTCCGCCGTGAGTGATAGACGACTGTCGCTAGCTTGTTTGTCGTCCGCCGTGAGTGATTGACTACTGTCGCTAGCTTGTTTGTCGTCCGCCGTGAGTGATAGACGACTGTCGCTAGCTTGTTTGTCGTCCGCCGTGAGTGATAGACGACTGTCGCTAGCTTGTTTGTCGTCCGCCGTGAGTGATTGACTACTGTCGCTAGCTTGTTTGTCGTCCGCCGTGAGTGATTGACTACTGTCGCTAGCTTGTTTGTCGTCCGCCGTGAGTGATAGACGACTGTCGCTAGCTTGTTTGTCGCATCTGCTTCGCTGAGTGTCGAGGACAGTTGTCTTCCACTGTCGCAAGAAATCTGATAAACTATCCCTCTTATGTAAGCTCTTATAAAATACTACCTAAATACTCAGGTTGTTTCTTATTCGCTGTGTTTATATGACAAAGGTTAATGTCTTAATGTTAGCCAGAATTCAAAACACATATTTTTTTGGTTCCATTATGGCTCCCAGTGAACGCATATGGCTCCACGCTATTAGTATAATTAGCCAATATCAAAGTATTATTTTTAAGTTTTATTAGAAAGAAGTCGTAATGTCATTAAGTCAGTTTCAAGTCAAGTTGAAGTTTTATTCAAGTCCGAGTCATACCTTCAGTAAAGATATGGACTTTATTAAAAGCTTTTTCGTGGAATTTTGGTGTGAACGCAAAATGGCATATATACATACACTCACACACATTCACCGTCACTAAATGGTCAATGATCCACATTAATTGGAAAGTACATACTATTTGAAAAAAAAATGAAAGCACACAAATTCACGTTCCCGTCAAAACACCAAAAATCTATTTTGCGAAAATATAATGAATTACCTGCCTTGCTGATTGGCTAAGTGCAAGTTTCCTCGGTTTCTGATTAATTTTCACAGATTTTATTTAAGAAAGTGACCTTAATTCAGGTCTTTTTACCCGACTGCGCGACGCAAAGGAGAGGTAATGTGTTTATCAGTCTATATATGTATGTATGTATGTATGTTTGTTCCTTTGTGGCACACTAGAGACCAAACGCGTGGGCCGATTTTGATAATTGGTCAATAGATTTGCCATGCTAACGCGAGTGTCAACGAAAACATAAAAAATTGAAAAATTCTAAATGGCGGATTTCAGACGCCAAAATTTGGGGTTCAAAATATTATTTTTTTTCAAAACCTATCGAGTGGGGTATCGAATTAAAGGTCTTAAAATGGAGATTCAAAATATATTTGTAACAAATAATTTATGATCGTACAAATCGAAAAAAAAAAAACGATTTTACATGCCGCGTTAGTCACTTTCAGTAACAAGTTTGAGGCGCTTATCTCTGAACTTACTTATCAGATCTCAATAAAATTACAATGAGACCAAACGAAAATTATAATAACTCAAACAAAAAAAGAATTTTCCAAATCGGTTAAGAATCGATGGAGTTCTGAGGTAACAAACAACCTCTTCCTTTTGATATAATCGTTTAATAGTACGGAATTTGCCGTCCTTTACTTAACTAAAAAGTGTAAAATAAAACATTAAATTAAAAAATCAAAAAACCAGACTGCGCAAAATGTGAAGTGTTAAAAAACGAACTGAAAAGAAAAAAACAAGTAAATCTAGTAGTTTAGACTTCTGTTTAGGGATATCAAAAAACTATACCATTTAAATTCTTTCTCGGTCGATACACTCATAAAATAAATTATACATTGTTATATGGAATATAGAGACTTTAACAGTCGGGACACATTAATCCCCATTCGTTAAGACATTAATGTGTCCCGACTGTTAAAGTCTCTACATTCCATATAACAATGTATAATTTGTTTTATGAGTGTATCGACCGAGAAAGAATTTAAATGGTATAGTTTTTTGATATCCCTAACCAGAAGTCTAAACTACTAGACTTACTTGTTTTTTTCTTTTCAGTTCGTTTTTTAACAATTCACTTTTTGCGCAGTCGGGTTTTTTGATTTTTTAATTTAATGTTTTATTTTATTTATGGATAGCGGTCTGTATAATATTTTTTACATAATTAGTTATATGATATAACTAAAATCGAACTCTTAATTAAATTACTTAAGTATTAAATATAATTATTCTCGCGTAGCACTCGCTCCGCAGCCTGTGTTATTTCAAATAGATAACGTTAAAATCAAAGAGCAGACGAATGTAATAATACTTCTGAATGTATCGAGCATTTGTGGATAAGATTTGTATTTCTCTTGTAATGGATGTTCATTACTGTTAATTATTAATAATAATATGTTCATTATTTTAACTTGAGTGATTTAAGGTGCTGTTGTTATTTAATTGATGACAAGAATAATAGTTTACGATCTACTTCTAAAAACAAAGCAGGTTTTTAATTGTTTTGTGTTTTATGCATGTATATTTATTTGCATCCCCACTTTCTTTGGAACAAACCCATATATTTTTGTTACCGGAGAGAAAAGCGCTTGACCACTTATTCACCTGGTGCCGGAAAAACTAAATTTGGCCCATACCTAGCGTAACTATCCCAGTCTATTCTTCGAACTGACTGACACCGAGCATCACGTTCTTGACTTGGCAGACCGATTGGTACCTTTGTTAGTAGGTGCTTTGAGCCACGGCCAACAGTGGTTTTAAGTCAGACAACCAACAGACATTTAGCATCAACCAGGCACCACGTGTAGGCTTATTTTTAACTATAACTATGGACGCAGGAAAGTGTTATTGATACTCCGATTGATAACACGATCACAATATTTTGTACTTCCAATAATTTCCAAGCCGCGAGAAACAATAGTTACTTAATCAGTACCTACAAGTTCTAAAATAAAACTGGCCAAGTGCGAGTCAGCATCGCGTCTCTTATCGCACACTTAGGGAAGGTTCCGTACAATACGAAACATAACAGAGTTTCAACCTCATATATTTGATTAATTGATATTACGAAGAATATTTGGTTTGGTCGCGATCTAGAAAGACGGGGCTCGTTTACTAGCGCCATCTATGTCATTTTGCCGAAACTCATTAGATAGATGACGTTAAAAACACGTTTTTTGTATGGGGACCCCCTTTAATTTTTAACTTTATTTTGTTTTTAGTATTTGTTGTTCTAGCGGCAACAGAAATACACCATCTGTGAAAATTTCATCTGTCTAACTATCACGGATAATGAGCTACAGCCTGCTGACAGATGGACAGACAGACAGACAGACAGACAGTATACTCGTAATTATACATAATTCAGTTCTCGTATCGAACTCAATCTGGTGTCACCGTAGTTCATTATAGATCTAAGGAAGCCTCACAAAGGTAACTGAACTCAGGAATCGAATGAGTGAATAACGCAGAAACCTCAGCAGTCAATCCAATCACGCACTTGTGTGATTCCGTATCTGATACCACAAGATTAACTCTATACCTACCTAATGATTAATCGTTTTTATGTCAAACGAAGCCTTTTTGTGGAAAACGGCCAAGTGTGTATAGAGGAGTGATTTGTAGTTTTATCGAAGGCAGAGAAGCATGAGTAGAGAACGTGTAGGTCAATTTGCAAATATTTTGTTTATAATAAAGAGTGGCAAACAAACTAGCAGCCCACCTGATGGTAAGTAGTCTCCGCTACCTGTCGACATCTGCAAACCTGTTCATAGATTACAGACAATGAAGATGGATACTAGGTGTGTGCCACTGCCTAAAAAGATTAATCTGACCAAATGTCTATAAAAAAAATAGTCTAAAACCATCTTCGCCTTTCTTCTTTCATAAAACCGGTTTTGGGCACATCGGTTGGACGGTTTGGGCACATCGGTTGGACGGTTTGGGCACATCGGTTGGACGGTTTCAAAATCTATACGTCTATACGGACTTGCATAGCTGGAACCGATTTTTGTGTTTTATAAAAATAGATATGGATTATATATTTTTATATTATTATGTAATAACTGGTTGAACCGGTGTGTCATCTACTCTCATTACAGATTTAGATACGGCCACACCGCGGCGTCCTGCGAGCGTGATCTAGGCGGCGATCAGATAGCGCAGTAGTATTTGTACTGACTGGTTCACACCAAACGCAATTTACGGCGATCAGAAAACGATTGAAAATTAGATCACGAATGCGCACGCGGACGCAGGACACCGCGGTGTGGTCGTACCTTCTCTTTCTCTTCGTTGGAAGACACTGACAAGAGATTGTACTACAGCAGGAATATTAAAGTTGAATGTTTATTCCAGAACTAACACGTACCTCTTATATCATAGTTTGTTCACGAGTTGCATGGATACGATTTTTACCGTGACAAATGAAAATATTTCTTATCTGAAATTTGTATATTTCTTATATTAACGATTGATACCGTAATATCCATATTCAATGTTTTAATCAGAGACAATTTCAAGTTTTTTTACCCGACTGCGCGACGCACAGGAGAGGTAATGTGTTTATCAGTCTATATATGTATGTATGTATGTTTGTTCCTTTGTGGCACACTAGAGAACAAACGCGTGGGCCGATTTTGATAATTGGCACGTCAATAGATTCGCCATGCTAGTGCAAGTGTCAACAAAAACATGAAAAATTGAAAAAGTGAAAAATTTAAAAATTGAAAATGGCGGATTTCAGACGTCAAAATGTGGGGTTCAAAAAATTTTTTTTTTCGAAACCTATCGAGTGGGTTATCGAATTAAAGGTCTTAAAATGGAGATTCAAAATATATTTATAACAAATAATTTATGATCGTACAAATCGAAAAAACAAACGATTTTACATGCCGCGTTAGTCACTTTCAGTAACAAGTTTTACAATGAGACCAAAAAAAATAATATTAACTCAAACAAAAAATAATTTTCCAAATCGGTTAAGAATTGATGGAGTTCTGAGGTAACAAAAAACCTCTTCCTTTTGGTATAGTCGCTTCCTTTTAATTCACGCATTTTTGCGAAAGGTCAAGCCTATGTAGCATTGAGCCGGGTTAGATCTTTAGATGGACTAGTAATAAGTTGTTTAGATCCCCGGAAACTACTCAATAATCCACATGACATCAACTCTCTACATGATATGAGAAGATTTCGGAATTTGCCGTCCTTTACTTAACTAAAAAGTGTATAATAAAACATTAAATTAAAAAATCAAAAAACCCGACTGCGCAAAAAGTGAAGTGTTAAAAAACGAACTCAAAAGAAAAAAACAAGTAAGTCTAGTAGTTTAGATTTCTGTTTAGGGATATCAAAAACTATACCATTTAAATTCTTTCTCGGTCGATACACTCATAAAATAAATTATACATTGTTATATGGAACATAAAGACTTTAACAGTCGGGACACATTAATCCCCATTCGTTAAGCCATTAATGTGTCCCGACTGTTAAAGTCTCTAGACTTACTTGTTTTTTTCTTTTCAGTTCGTTTTTTGACACTTCACTTTTTGCGCAGTCGGGTTTTTTTATTTTTAATTTAATGTTTTATTTTAGTAAGTTTCATTCATCCTTTATTAATTTACTTTCATTGACGCTAAGAATAGTTTTTACTACTTTAGAGCTATAGACCTTATTTTTTAAGTAAAAAAGACTAAGTAAAGTATGTTCTAGCCCACAGAACCAATATTTTTTATTTTATTTTATATCTTATAGGCTAGCGTTTAACCACTATCTCACCTGTTGGTAAGTGATGATGTGGTCGAAGATGTTTGTCCTTCACCGGAGGGTCACTGTGAAAAGCGCACATACATTTTTCGATTGAAAAATCCATTGGTGCAGCGCGCGGGTTTTGAACTCGGTACCTCTGGCATCAAAGCCGACCGTTCTCCCGATTACGCCACCGGGCCCTCTATATGTGTCTACCAAAAGTAATGCAGATTTTATTACCACTCTTTTGAGCGTAAGGTTTCACCACAGACCTGGCATAAACGTAGTGAATCCTATGTCTGTGGGTTTCACAGAAAGATTCGCTTCTAACCCTAAATCGTACTAAGTGCCATACACACCTTACTGCAGATGTGTAGCATCTATCTCTTTCAGTTTTCATACTGAGCGATAAAGACAGCGATATTAGCGTTCAGATTTACGTCCCTATAATTTAATTTATACGTGAGCATAGTTCGCAGATATATCGAGGGATAGATCTAAACCGTATAAAAGAAGCGGGTCATTGGTTTTATTACGGGTGAGATTAGTTCCAATGAAATACTGTATTGGATACATAGTTGCTTTTAAATTAATGAAAATGGGTTTTTGTTCGAGCTTCAAATCGTTTTAGTCGAGAGTAATTTATGGGCGTGCGACTGAGACGCTCAGCCACGCGTGTCGTTATATTTAATTGCTTTTAGATATGTTTTAGAAAGTGAAGGCCTCTCGGGGCTGTTATATAATGTATGTGACAATCACAGAAGCTGTGCTGATAAATTAGGGATCTCATTACAGTTTTAGCCGCATCGAAATTCATTTAAAAAAAAATGCCGATAATCTAAGTTATAATTTAGCCATGATAGGTGTACGTAGTACGGGTAGCAACTCCCACGTAAATTACTTTTCAACACATTTGCTCAAGAAATGCATTTACGAAACCTGTATACATTGTTCGAAAGTTAAAAATTACGCACCGTACAACGGAGCGTGCGGTACAATAGGTACTGTCACATAAGTACCTACCTTACCGCACGCTCTCTTGTGTGTTGACGTATCCTTTACGTTTTTTTTATTTCCGTAAAACTTACATAAGAATTCAACTAAAGAGGTACACATTGCGGGAATAAATAAGTTGAATGTTAGAACCTCCCTGAAAGCGCTTTTGCTTAATACGTTTGTCTTTCTTAAATACTAAAGAGTAAATGCGACAAAACATGTAGTTCTAAGTTTAATAAACGTGGCGCCATTTAAAAAAATCGCACCATTTTGATATTAGAAACGTCGAAGATTGCTTCAACTTATAATTATTTGATTAATGTTTGTTTTATTACCTACCAATTGTAGTGTTTCTCGCAATTGAAAAACGTAGTACGATACACGTGTGGATATTGTTTTTACAAACTCGTGACTATGATAAACCCTCGACTTCATCTCGGGCCTACATTTGTCTACTCGTTTGTGAAAATAACCTATCGCACTAGTATCATAAATAACTATTTCAGCACATTTGCTCAAAAAATGCATTAACGAAACCTGTATACATTGTTTTAAAGTAAAATATTACTCACCATACAACGGAGCGTGTGGTACTGTCACCTAAGTACCTATTTACCGCACGCTCCGTTGTATGGTGCGTAATATTTAACTTTCAAACAATGTATACAGGCTTCGTAAATGCACATTTTGAGCAAATGTGTTGAAAACAACTTTTTTTGTTTGTTTTGTATGCATTCAAAAATAACTAGCAAGTTATAAGTAAGACAACAAGGTGTAGAAACCTATACTAATATTATAAAGAGAGAACATTTGTATTTTTGTATGTGTGTAATGATTTGGCTCAAAAACTACTGAACCGATTTAAAAACTTCTTTCACTAATACATAGAATGGACTTTCGGAATAAAAAAAGGCTATATATTATCTCGTTTAAATCAAAGGTACATTCGTGGAGAACTAATTTGCAGCCTAAGTCGGCAAAAAAACGGTCGAAAAAACACGTTTCTTACGAACGCTGCTCAATTGAAAATAGATCGAAGAATACTTTCTATGGAAGAGTTTTACAACTTAATAAGACCTACAAGAAAGTCCGCGACAGCATATGTCTATCTCTTAAGGTTGACTCACAGTAACCATTTTAATCTTAAAATTTTTGTTAAAAAATATTACATAGCTTCCAAGGCTATTTTCAAGTATATTGTATTAATCCTTATCCAAATAATTACGTTAAATAACTTGGCCACATATTATAGATTAAAATTGTCCCTTACAGAATGTAATTCAAATGAAAACTCTAGAAGATATCACGAATTTCACATACACGCATCGCAAAATTATTAAAATATTTGCAGTGAAACCACAGATTAGGTCATAGTTACTACGAAAATATTATTATAAGCTTAGCTATGCTGTAGATCCCCATCGATCACAATCAATTTGACGTCAATATAGTATAATAATATGATCTATTGTATAAAATAATATGTATCTATATATATAATAATATAATATTTTAAACCACCCCTATGTATAATCTTTTCAATAAAAGCATTCCAATGACTCTAAACACGACATTTAAAATCTGAGCTGTAAGTTGGTGAGGATTTGAGTATTCTGTAGAGTCCAAGAGATGTCCCAGCATCAGGTCAATGTTCCATGTTCTTACAATATCGTTAAAGAAGAAGATTTTCGAATTGATCAGACCTATGAAAGTTGATTTCATAGCGCAATTAACTAGAAAAAAGCTCATAGTTTTATAACGATTGAACGAATTTTCATGAATCAAAGCTAAGAACACTCTCGATGAAGACATCTATCAAACAAACAAAAACTATCAATAATAAAAACAAAATCGGTTCATCCGGTTAGGTGCTAAGATGCTACAGACAGACACACAGATACACACGTTAAGCGTATATTACCTCTACTTTTTGCGTAGGGGAACGCCGCAAGGTTAAGGCGGCAGATGTTCTCCTTGGTGGTAAGCTACTTTTTGGTAGATTTAATGATCCCACTACCACTGTACGAAAACTCATGATTCATGAATGCACATAAAACTTTCATTGGTAGGTATATAGCTAGGATTAGAACCAACGACCCTCAGGTCAGAATCAGGGTAACTATCCTTAACGCCAAAGGGCCGTCCAATATCACTACGTAAGTATTATAAAACAGTCCATCACTACGTCTGTCTGTCTGTTCGCAATAATCTCAATAGCTAGTGAACGGATTATCCTGCGGTTTTCACTGATAGCCAGAGTGTTTATGAGGAAGGTTTAGGTGCACAATTCGTTAAGGTTTTGTGCAAATTGGTTGAAATATGACGATGATTGTTAAATATATTCATATTTTATATTAGATGCAACAAACTGATGCAAATTTTGTAGGCATATGTTCTACCCGTGCGAAGCCGGGGCGGGCTGCTAGTATATATATAAAAGCAGTAGGTGTTCTTAAAAACAAGAGGTAATTGATTAAGGTAAGTTTATGTACCTCCCTATGCTTTTTTATGACCACGGTATTTTAAAGGAGATATAACATATGGATTATATTAGACGTGGATTATTTTTTTAATACTAACAGGGTCATGTGAAAATATAAATATAAATAAAACAGTCATAAATCCTGTAAAAACTATAAAGAGAGTTATGAAACGCAATCACTCATCGTTCGTGGCATCTGAACCAGGTAATAAAACACTAAAGTTGTAAACAAATTTGCCTCATCATGTTAATCCCAAATCAAATAAAAAAATAAATAACGCTTTAAGTATCTTTAAGTGTCCATAAGCTTTTAGTATCTAATCGAAATGTTAATTTAAAATATGTACCAAAAATATGACCTACCTCAATTTTAATTTATCATAATTTTCGCTCATAACATCAGCATTGCAAACATTTCGAACAAGGCTCGTACAATCTGAACAGCCGATATAAACGGATAGACGATATATCGCTACGACGATATATGTTTTATAACTCTTGCCGCACACGGGCTACGCGCTACAACCACTAAATGTAGCCATTTCTGAAACCAAAGCATCGTATTTGTAGCGGAATCGCGCGACAACCACGCTTAAAGAAGAATTCCAACCGCAAAAACAATGTCGCTCAACTCAATATTGTCGGTGAAGTTGTTTCAGCTTAGCTTGATATCACTCATTCTTTTATCTCATCTAAATGTCATAAATAAATGTCATACTTGCCTTAAGGATCAAATTTATAGCTTTTCGGCAATTAGTCAAAAGTCAAATATTTTTAAGTCATGATTGAACCGATAATTTTCTTCTAAGCTATACACTAAGCAAGATGCAGTATTGCAACTACGAGGTGACTGTGTATGGCGTAAACAAAATGCTCAAGAAGTCCTGTGGCCAGTTGAAACGATGACATATGCAAAGTGACTGGAAAAAGAGCCAAAAATCGAGCTCAGTGGCATATTTTGACTTAATAAATTGCAGCTCGCAGCTCGGTGGTGACATATTGTGGAGCCGCATGAACAGTATGCGGCGGCCCTTAACGTTATCAAGAGTATCATATGCGCTTGTTTATCATGTACGTCATAATAATCGAAATGTAACGTTATATTCACCAATAACAGTACCTCGGGACCTTTGTATCGGGTTTCTGAGGGAGCTTTGATCGAACTGAGATTGCCATTTATAATTGGATCGTAATTATTCCTAATTAATCAATATTGTTTTGTATTCAACATGAATGTTTGGAATTTGATAATCAACTAAGTTATACGAGGAAGTTGTGTATAGATGTTGCAAGGTCTACTTCCTTTAAATCCATAATACAATCTAGCAATATGCATAGTCTTTAATGACACTCGTAATTTTCCTAATTCTTCTGTTTCCCTTCTTGATTTTGATATACTTTACTGACTATACTTTGTTTTTTCTCCGTAATGATGATAAAAATAATGTCTCTAGGTATTGTACTGACCATTCTCAAATAGATGTTACGAGTATTACCACCGCTTCATCGTTCGTATTAAAATCATTCAATTCACGATCAGGGATGAACATAATATAGTGTGTCTGACTTTAGAACTTTATCATTGTGAGTAAGCACACATAACATCGTAACGTAATCGCCTCCCCTCAGGACACGCTCTCAAACCTCCAGCGACGTCAACTCGCCGTCGCCACGCTCGCGGCCCGTCGTTCACGCGCTTTCTTCTCTTCGCAGCGGCGCCAAGCCAAGATGTTACATTAAAACAGGAGAGATCTGGACACATTTATGTTCCGGGCTATTTATCAAAAACAATTCTTACGACCGTGACATAAAGTTTTAAGGTTAAACATAAACTGCCATTTCCGTAGGTATCGACTTGCCGTAAGTGGGGCATTACCTAGCAATAGCGGCTGCGATTTGCCGGCGCTACTGATCCGCTACCGTTCCCGCTGCAGTTCCACCTAATCCTAATTTCTATTGGTACCTAATCCAAATACCAAGTGGTATACCTTGGTGCGGCCTAATATCGCATTTTTTTTCGTTTTTTTAGCCTTTTTACCCGACTACGGCGAAGCAAAAAGGAGGGTTATGTTTTTGACAGGTATGTGGGTATTTATGTATGTAAGTATGTATGTGCTCAGAGGATAGCCGTGGTCATACGTCACCTACCGTAACAAAACAATACGAATGTATGCTACTTTTCAGAATTGAAAAGTAGCATACGACCACGGGTATCCACTGAACATCACTAAGAATATTTATAAAATACGATAAAATATTTATTAAAAGTAAGTATAGTTTTTTATTTTATAAACGATACATATTGAATAGTTTGTACATAGCGATCTCAGATGAGAATATTTTCTTGTTTCATACATTTTAGAGCGTGATATTTCAGTAGTCGGGTTTTAGTTTTTGAACTTATTTTTTATTATTAGTGTATTTTGATTTATTTATATACAAATTTTATTTACATCTCTAGGTACAAAATTTAGTCTTGTAAGTAGTAACATTAATGTACACATTTTATGGGTATGATTCAGTCTCCTAAGTATTTATTTATATAAACACGTTTTTCACGTTCCTGATATCACGTATAGGTATTCTATGAGACTGGGGTTAGGTGGAATCCGTGGAACGGTAATATGACATTTTTGGATTAGGTGCGGCTTAATCACGTTAAATACCTAATCTCTGTACCTAATACCTAATCCAATATATATGCCTCACCTCCAGTTCCAAAAACAGTAACTGACATAAGTGAATTTACACGTCTAACTTATTTTGATTTACTATTATGTTTACACAGGTAACTTTAAATGCTTTACAAATATTTAAAAACCGAAATGAAACGTGTATAACCATGAATATCATTAATGTATATTATATATTAATATGAATCATATTTATTACTATCATTTATATGAATTATATATTAAAAGCCTCCATATTTAATGTAGCTTTAATATAACTGTGACCTAGTCGAACTCATTCACAGCTTTATTAATAAAGGTTACTGAAAATATAAATTCGGTTATTTCAGGGCAGCAGCACTGATTCTGTCTGAATTACCTATAACATAGCAGAGTATTCACTATTGATTTTTAGGGTTCCGTAGTCCTGACAAGGAACCCTTATAGTTTCGTCATGTCCGTCTGTCTGTCTGTCCGAGGTTTTGCTAAGAGACCGTTAATACTAGAAAGCTGTAATTATGTGTGGGTATGAATATGAATGACGCTGACAAAGTGCTGAAATAAAATATTGAAAAATATTTTTTTTTTAGGGTAGCTCCCCTATATGTGAAGTGGGGATGATTTTTTTTTTCATCGCTTACCCCATCGTTTGGGGTGTCGTTGAATAGGTCTTTTAAAATGATTTAAGGGTTGCTAATACTATTATTCGATTGAATGCTCTATTTACGAAATATTAAACTTTAAAGTGCAAATTTTTGTTCCAGTAGGGCGTCCTCTAAAGCTAAACTGCTGGCTTGAAAAATCTGGAAAAATTCGTGATAATAGCGCATTTCATGAACTTTAAAGGAAAATTATAGCGGTTAAGATAACTTTATTAGTTTAGCAGTAATAGTCGTTAAACTTGGGTGTTGGATAAGTTTGTACCAAATACGAAATCCTTAGAATAAATCCTTTTAAGTGACAAAGACGGAGTACCTAGTTGCTTGTTTATAACGGGTAAAGACTTGAATTGAATAACAAGCTACTACGGAACCCTACACTGCGCGTGGCCCGACACGCACATGGCCGGTTATTTTTTCTTTCTTCAGGCTTCTTTATTTCCTTGTTTCTTTTCCTAAAACTACTCGAACTAAACTGAACGATTTTGTTACAAAATGGCTATACCTAAACTTATATAATCTGATCTGAAAATACAAATACTATACTATAATTATATACTATATTAAGTAACATAAAATACCACATCTTTCTATGCCTTGTACATTTTCTTGCTGTTTGCAATAAATATATAAAATAAATAAATACATTATATTTTGGACTTGAACGGTTGACAAGTTTGATCTTATGTGAGGCCTACTAGAATAGTATCTTGTTCCTAGCTTCACTTGCTAATTCATTAGACAATAAGCAAGCTTGTCAACATAATATTTAGTAATAAATTATCTTTCGATTGTTATTTATATTTATTTGACCTACCTATATTATTGTCTAACTATTTTCTAATTTTTGTTCATTAATACAAATTATCATTATTCTAACATTGCATGAGAATATTAACTAATGTATACGCGCGAGTTAGACAATATCGGACGTATATTATAGTCGCATATACGTAGTCAACAGTTATATTCAACTAAATGCTGCAGTCGAGTATAAATTATACTCTAAAGGTCGACGCAACGACCACACCACGGCGTCCTGCGTCCGCGTGCGCGTTCGCGATCTGATTTTCAATCGTTTTCTGATCGCCGTAGATCGCGTTCGGTGTGAACCTGTCTGTACAAATACTACTGCGCTATCTGATCGCCGCCTAGATCGCGCACGTAGGACGCCGCGGTGTGGTCGTACCTGAAGGCTACAGTGTTTAATTTAGGCGCTGATGTTCAGTTTGTTTGAAACACCGCTTGAATAGAATCAGTTTAGTAGAATCAGTCACCATATAAATGTATATGAACGTGTCTTTTAGCTTTATAGATAAACTAGCAGCCCGCCCCGGCTTCGCACGGGTAGAACATATATGCCTTCAAAATTTGCATCAGTTTGTTGCATCGAATATAAAATATTAACATATTTGACAATCATCGTCATATTTCAACCCATTTACACAAACCTTAACAAATTATGCACCTAAGACCTAAACCTTCCTCATAAACACACTGGCTATTGGTAAAAGCCGCATGATAATCCGTTCAGAAGCTATTGAGATTATTGCAAACAGACAGACGGACGCAGTGATGGACATTGTTTTATAATACTTACGTTGTCATATTGGACGGCCCTTTGGCGTAAAGGATAGTTACCCTGATTCTGACCCGAGGGTCGTAGTTTCTAATCCTAGCTATATACCTACCAATGAAATTATTATGTGCATTCATGAATCATGGATTTCGTGGGAATCTTTCGTGGAAATCTACCGATATTTAAGATAGTTTAAAAACTAAAACAACTGACTTTAATGCCCCGCGAGTCAATTTCAGTAGCAAGTTTGAGACTTTTATCGTCATATCTCTGAAGATACTAATCACATCTCAATGAAATTACAATGGGACTACCTCGGAAACGTATCCTAGCGATTACAAAAATAACCATTTGAATCGGTTCCCAACTGACGGAGTAATCGCGTAACATACACACACAAAAAAGAAAGAAAAAAGAAACACAGATGAATTGAGAACTTCCTTCTTTTTGGTAGTCGGTTGAAAAGTAGCTTACCACCAAGGAGAACATCTACCGTCGTAACCTTACGGCGTTTCCCGACGCAAAAAGTAGGGTATTATTAGGGGTTTAACGTTTGTATCTGTGTGTCTGTCTGTAGCATCTTAGCACCCAACCGCATGAACCGATTTTGATTTAAAGTAGGGGTATTATACGTTTAACGTGTGTATCTTTGTGTCTGTCTGTAGCATCTTAGGACCTCACCGGATGAAACGATTTTGATTTTATTATTGATAGTTTTATTTTTATAGATGTCTTCATCGAAAGTGTTCTTAGCTTTGATTCATGAAAATTCGTTCAATCGTTATAAAACCATGAGCTTTAATCAAATTTCATAGGTCTGATCAATTCGAAAATCTTCTTCTTTAACAATTGTAAGAACATGAAAGCATTGACCTGATGCTGGGACATCTTCTGGACTCTACAGAATACTCAAATCCTCACCAACTTACAGCTCAGATTTTAAATGTCGTGTTTAGAGTCATTGGAATGCTTTTAATGAAAAGATTATACATAGATCAGTCGGGGTGGTTTAAAATATTATATTATAAATAAAGATCTTTATTATATTATACAATAGATCATATTATTATACTATATTGACTTCAAATTGATTGTGATCGGTGGGGATCTACAGAAAAGCTAAGCCACTAATTTCATCGTAACGATACTTCGCACCGTGGCTTAATTGGCAACATGTTACGGAACATGTTATTCCGAAGGTTGCGGGTTCAAGTCCCGTCGGTACGATGAAATTTTGGATTGTGTTTAACAATTTACAAAAATATAAAGTGTGAAACACTTCAAAGAAACATAATATTTGATTTACGCAGTGCAACATCTCTCGTCGGATTTGAAAACTGTAATGATTTCTTCCGAATGATTAACTTACGTAATAAGTAGTCATAGATGGCGCCACCAATGCTTAATTGGGTTAACAAATGCAATCCACTAATTTCGTCGTAACGATACTTCGCACCGTGGCTGAATTGGCAAAGCACCAGAACATGTTATTCCGGAGGTTGCGGGTTCAAGTCCCGTCGGTACGATGAAATTTTGGATTGTGTTTAACAATTTGAAAAAGCTAAGCTTATAATAATATTTTCTTGTAACTATGACCTATTCTGTGGTTTCACTACAAATATTTTATTAATTTTGCGATTCGTGTATGTGAAATCCGTGATATCTTCTAAAGTTTTCATTTGAATTATATACTGTGAAGGACAATTTTAATCTATAATATGTGGCCAAGCTAATTAACGTAATTATATGGATAAGGATTAATACTATATACTTGAAAATAGCCTTGGAAATTATGTAATATTTTTTACAAAAAATTAAAGATTAAAATGGTTACTGTGAGTCAACCTTATGAGATAGACATATGCTGTTGCGGACTTTTTTGTAGATCTTATTAGGTTGTACAACTCTTCCATAGAAAATATTCTTCCATCTGTTTTCAATTGAGCAGCGTTCGTAAGAAACGTGTTTTTTCGACCGTTTTTTTGTCGACTTAGGTTGCAAATTAGGTCTCCACGAATGTACCTTTGATTTAAACGGAATAATATATAGCTTATTTTTATGTTGAAAGTCCATTCTATATATTAGTGAAAGAATTTTTTTAATCGGTCCAGTAGTTTTAGAGCCAAATCATTACAAACATACAAAAATAAAAATGTTCTCTCTTTATAATATTAGTATAGACGAACGAATTATATTAAATCTTGTTATTATGTTTGTCAGGAACAACTGGCCTCCGCGACACATATATCTTAGTATAGAGTACACGGACCACCTTTACGCTTTGTAAGCTTGTATATAATTGTATAGTTCTTAGTAAGTTTTGTTCTAAAATAAACCATTCATTCATTCAATCAGTAGCTGTGACTGCGGCATGGCTTTACTAAAAAGATTACCTGTTTGTAAAATTTCATGAATAACGGCAGTGTCATTTGATCGGTAAGAGGTAATTTTTAAAGATTTGTCTAAGGCTCAGAAGAAAACATAATATTATCTAAAAGGTTTAAAAAATATCCTTTATGTATATTCTATCCATACTAATAGCCAACAAAGTAGCTCGACCGATTAAGCTATAAGTTATTTTTCAAAAAAAATAAAACCGACTTCATAACCACAAAAAGGCACTCAAAAGCGAAAACTAATTTACTTAAAATTATTATAAGCGTTACCCACGTCTCTATTTGAAGTCGGTGCCAGCCAAGTCTAATAGGTAGTAGATAGATAATACCTACGAGTATATGTATCTACCTACTTACTAACCTACATGTACCTACTTACTACTACTACATACATAGGATCTATCTAATATCCAATAGACTTGGCTGGCACCGACTTCAAATAGAGACGTGGGTAACGCTTATAATAATTTTAAGTAAATTATTTTTCGCTTTTGAGTGCCTTTTTGTGGTTATGAAGTCGGTTTTATTTTTTTTGAATAATAACTTATTTTACCCTTTTTAGTGCAAAAAAAGTTTTAATGAAATTACATGCATCTATTAAATTTCGTGTCTGGGCCGTTATACACTGACGGATATATACTTTTTGAAAATTTCAACTGTGTACCTATAACGGTTAAGAAGATACAGATCTGTAAAGTGCGCACATATAGACACACGGACGGACGGACGGACGGACGGACGAACAGACAACAAAGTCTCAGAAAGTGTTCATTTGGTAGCCTTTGGGTTCGGAACCCTAAAAAAATTGACTTTAAATGCCGCGCTAAAGTGAAAATATTCACTAGTAATAATGATGTCATCAAGGTCTCATAGGACAATGTCCAAAATGGCCCTGTGCAATAAAAGCATCTGACACACGATAATTAATTGTCTATTTTATTACAATAATTCCAAATACTTTTATAACACGGACTAGTTGTATTCCAAAATGAATATAAAAAAAGTATTATTTGCGATTATTAACATTAATTGCCGCCATATAGGCCAACAGGGTACTGAATCACTCTACTACGTTATAAGAGGCACTTCCCTATATTGTGGATACCCGAATTATGTAAGCACTGTATAGCCAACCTAACAACGGAAAGTATTATTTACGTAGTAACTATTATATAATATGTGGTTTTATGCTTATAATTTTTTTTTGCTGTGTTGATTGGTACAAAGTACGTTCATGATTCTGAGTTATTTAATTATGTATGCAGTGTCGCGGGACTGAAATGGCCGCCATCTTCGCCAAATGTCATGTCATGTCAAAAAATATTAGGTATGTTTAAAAAAGTTTGCACTCTAACAAGACTTTGCCCGGTAGAACATTCCTGTGAAGACAAATTATTTATATTTATACATAATTATTTATTATAATTATTAATATATTATTATTTATTGAGGGCCCGGTGGCGTAATTGGGAGAACAGTCGGCTTTGATGCCGTGGTACCGAGTTCAAACCGCCGTGCACCAATGAATTTTTCTATCGAAAAATATATGTGCGCTTCTCACAGTGGCCCTCCGGTGAAGGAAAACATCGTTAAGAAACCAATAACCCCCGCATGGTGGTAGAACATATCTAGTGTCCGCCTGGCCAGCTACCACCCTCAAGTCAGAAAATCTGTCGCCAAACATCTAATGTGTTCCGGCAGCTATCCTTGAGAGCCAGTTCCCATTCTAGTCCTCTTCTCTATCTTCGACCGCATCATCACTTAGCAACAGGTGAGATAGTGGTCAAACGCTTGCCTATAAGATATTACAAAAAAAATTTCCCCACCTTTATTTCTATCTCGCTCACAGTTACCGTAAGAATATCTTATATGCAATAGCAACCTCCATTGTGTATAATCTTCTTGGGACTCTTCTACTAAAACTAGTACAATCTCCTATGTTTGGGGTATTTATCTCCATATCTCTGGTGATACTAATCAGATCTCGATAAAATTAAAATGGGACCACCTCGGAAACGTATCCTACCAATTAAAAAAAGAATCATTTGAATCCGTTCACAATTGATGGAGAAATCGCGTAACATACACACAAAAAAAAAAAAAAAAAAAAAATCATACAGACGAATTGAGAACCTCCTCCTTTTTTGTGAAGTCGGTTAAAAATGAGCAGAAGTAGCATGCTAGAAATCTTCATATTGGCTATTCCTGTACTCATTTCTATCCCAGGATACATTTTAACACAGGAAAAGCTCCGGGCCGACACGTAACCTATATTTTCTTTACATATTAATGAAAGTACGAACAAGAAAAAATAAATAAATAAGGCTCGGCGCACACTGTACAGGCTTCACGTTTTTATGAATATAATTCATGAACAAGATATTTTCTGCTCGCGTAATGAATTAGCTATTATGCAGAGGCAACTGAAACGCTGTGCCGGTTTAATGCTGCCTTTCATTTCCCTCTTATTTATTCTCCCTAAATAAAGATTGCCTTTTAAATTAAAACTCCCTCTAATAAGTTTCAAATGCTTATAATTGGTTCTTACAATTAAAAAGGCCCTAACTTCTATACAGCAGATTTTGCGTTGAAGTAAAAATGACGAATTTAAGAGCACAAGTATTTATACATTTTCACTTTAGATATAGTTTTCATTGTTTTTGGGATCTCGGCAAACGAAAGAGAAATTAGCAACGTCAAAAGATATCATACAAAAGTAATAATGTACAATGTAACTTGGCATGGTGAAGTGTCACACAACCACAGACTAAGTAGAAACACTACGCGTCGTCACACAACATTCTGGCAGTCCTTGCAGGCTACCGTGTCTGTTAGCAGGTACACGTCATTTTTAAAACATTAGGTAAGCGTGTTGGGTTGTATTTTGACCTAAAATCATAAAAAAGTTAAATCATTAATTAATATTCCTTCTTCTAATATAAAAACAAAAGCTAAACTATATCAGTTCACAATGGTATACCGATTTTTATTAACTGATAATATAACTAATAAATGTAGTCATAACAAGAAGGGTGAATACAATCGACGTCAACATCAAAACCACAGAACACTCGAAACTGAAATGATCGATAATTTGGCTTGATTTGATACAGATTCCATCTCGGCGGGATTCAATAACCCACAGCAATCAATTTGAGGAGACGTGCGATTCACCTGGGGGCCTGTTTCACCGCCTGCAACCTACCTAGCCTTCCATTGCGTATCTTGGTAAAATAAAACCAATATGCTCTCTTTCGGAGAATGAAAAGCTCTCCGACTGAAGCCTACCAATGCAAAAAAACATTGTCATATTTGACAATAGACTTAAATAATAATTGAAATGTTATCACAAATGCTATCACAACCGATGTTTGACGAATTATTTGTTAAAACATTTTATTTTGACCAGATAACAATATTCTTTATTATAAAAACTCACATGTGTTTTAAACTTATATGGGAAGGAAACTTGCTTTCGAGGATAGCAGCCGGAACGTATTGGATATTTTAGCGACAGATTTTCCAACTTGAGAGTTGTAGCTAGCCAGGTGGATACTAGATAGTTTCCTATCACTATGCGGGTTCAAGGTTCAACTTGAGAGTTGTAGCTAGCCAGGTGGATACTAGATAGTTTCCTATCACTATGCGGGTTCAAGGTTCAACTTGAGAGTTGTAGCTAGCCAGGTGGATACTAGATAGTTTCCTATCACTATGCGGGTTCAAGGTTCAACTTGAGAGTTGTAGCTAGCCAGGTGGATACTAGATAGTTTCCTATCACTATGCGGGTTCAAGGTTCAACTTGAGAGTTGTAGCTAGCCAGGTGGATACTAGATAGTTTCCTATCACTATGCGGGTTCAAGGTTCAACTTGAGAGTTGTAGCTAGCCAGGTGGATACTAGATAGTTTCCTATCACTATGCGGGTTCAAGGTTCAACTTGAGAGTTGTAGCTAGCCAGGTGGATACTAGATAGTTTCCTATCACTATGCGGGTTCAAGGTTCAACTTGAGAGTTGTAGCTAGCCAGGTGGATACTAGATAGTTTCCTATCACTATGCGGGTTCAAGGTTCAACTTGAGAGTTGTAGCTAGCCAGGTGGATACTAGATAGTTTCCTATCACTATGCGGGTTCAAGGTTCAACTTGAGAGTTGTAGCTAGCCAGGTGGATACTAGATAGTTTCCTATCACTATGCGGGTTCAAGGTTCAACTTGAGAGTTGTAGCTAGCCAGGTGGATACTAGATAGTTTCCTATCACTATGCGGGTTCAAGGTTCAACTTGAGAGTTGTAGCTAGCCAGGTGGATACTAGATAGTTTCCTATCACTATGCGGGTTCAAGGTTCAACTTGATAGTTGTAGCTAGCCAGGTGGATACTAGATAGTTTCCTATCACTATGCGGGTTCAAGGTTCAACTTGAGAGTTGTAGCTAGCCAGGTGGATACTAGATAGTTTCCTATCACTATGCGGGTTCAAGGTTCAACTTGAGAGTTGTAGCTAGCCAGGTGGATACTAGATAGTTTCCTATCACTATAAAAATAAATAAAAGTTTATTATAAGCCACATTTACAAGTAATTTTACAAGTAATATAATTATGTTTATATTAATGTAGGTACATTCAAGACAATGTTTGTTTAACGTACTTGATCAAATAGGCTGTTACAATATGTCAAACATGGGACCCCTGAATCCGAAACTAGGAAAACCTGTATGATCAGATTCAGTAGTTCTTCGAAGCTAACGGTGCCGTTACAGCAATAATAAACAATGACAAGGACAACAATATAAATTAAATTAAACATAACGTGTTGCGTGAGCGATACCCGTGCAATTTAAATGTGGATTAAATTAATAATTAAATGTGTGTGCGTGTGTGTGTATGTGTGTGTGGTGTGTGTGTGTGTGTGTGTGTGTGTTTGTGTGTGTGTGTGTGTGTGTGTGCGTATGTGTGTGTGTGTGTGTGTGTGTGTGTGTGAGATCATTTGTATTTTATGTTTTTTATGTTTTATGTGTTATGTAACAATTTTTAAAAGATTCTGTGTTTCATCGTAAGAAAGGTTTAGAAGCCAGTTTCGTACACTTATCTTACAGTTGTATTTATTTAAATGAGAAATGTTTTGAACGTGATTAATCTTATTATATAATCTAGAACTGAGGACAATGTGCTGTCTTCCCAAGAATGTGGTTCTATGACTATAGGAAGCACAGACCCTATCTTTCCAACGCCGTCGTTCTGTTATTTTTGGACTTAAGTTAATGGTACTGTGTGCGCGCATAACTACACGACTAATATATAATTGACGAGCTGTCAGTACCTTAAAAGTTTTATATATTTCTGAAGTTGGATAGCGAAAAGGTTTACAAAGTAAAACTTTAATTACAGCGCGCTGTGCTCGTTCCAAAAGAAGAAACTTGGTCTTATGTGCCCCACCCCAAACTACATTACAATAGTTGATGATAGATTCGCACAGTGAAAAATATGCTATTTTAAGAGTATCTATACTAGCAGTATGTCTTATGGATTTGAAAATATAAATGAGACGTCGTACTCGTGATACAAGTGACTCCAGGTGCGGATTCCAATTTAGTATATTATCTATGTATACACCCAAGTATTTCACCGTCTTTACTCTGTTGAGATAGCTACAGGTACAGTTCCCTGAGACATTTAGACCACAAGTATGTGCTTGGATTGAGAAAGTGTCAGGTGGTTGAGTAACGGTATTCATTGAAAACGTCATAAACATAGTTTTATTGACGTTCATAGTCAGTACATTTTGGTTGAGCCATGATATGACTGTGGCTAAAGCTGATTCAGCACGCAACTTGCATTCACTCCAGTACCCCGAGCACGAAAAATCATCGAATTCGTATCGTAAAGGTATCGAGTCAACGATACAATAACGTGGTGTTACGATAGGCGGCAGCACGAAGCACACTCTGACAGCTATCGAGAGCTCGATACGAATATGTTAGTAGCGTCATCCTAATGTAAGTAGGGACGAGCCGTTGTGAATGAAATGAACGTCTTATTGAATGAATTATTCGTTCAAAAATTAAATTGAACAGTGAACTTTTTATTACTTCTGGCTTAGCTTTCTATTTATCGGAAATTATATTTAAAAAAGTACTTTAACAGAATAAAAATCTTCAAATACGGTATGAGTGATATTAAAATGCATTTTATTTGAAAAAGAGAATAATTATTAATACCTTTAAAAATATATATATCAGTTTATGAACGAAGGATATAGCGTCACCAAAGACTTGATTCTTTTGAGTTTGGGTTCCGTATTTCGAAAGGAAAACGACGGCTCGAGGCTTCCCCACATCACAGAATACTTAATAATACTACGTACCCACACCTCGTTCATTCTATCAAGCGTTTCTTTGTCTTGTAACATTGTTCATAAGGTTTATAATGTCTTGTCATTTCTGATCATCTTGGCGCGTCGCGTCGCTGCCTATTCAATATGCATTGAGCCATATTGTTCATATAATGAAGAGTGTTGTGGTGAATTAAGAGTTTCATATATTTATTATTACATTGTGTTGTGCGGAACCCTTAGTGGAAACCCGACTCACACTTGGTATATTTTATTTATTTACATGGATGGATGACATAGTGACAGTGTCGAATTTGAAGTTTGATAATCAAATATGGTCGCTGACAACGTTGAAACTTGTCAACTTGGAACGAAGGTTTTATTAACTCGAAGGAGGATTAACTATGAGGAAAGATTTTTTATGTTGTTTTTATGTTTTTATTTTCCCATAATTTCAAGTAAACTTGCAGCAAAAAGATAATAAAGAGAACGACGTTGGTAAAGCGGGCGGTATTTGCATTTAATACACGCAATAAATATGTTTTATGCAGTTAAAAAAAGTTTCGAAACTTTTCTCACCGGAAAATCCTAAGTGAAAAAATATTCGACTATGCTCGATAGCCAGCCTTCGAAATTAACATTACCGTACGTCAAAATTAAGTTCATGCTCGCATTTTGTTAATAAAATCTCAAGTATCGTTTACGTAACGATACGTTTGCGATACGAATCAAATCAAAATCGTTCGTGCTGCCGAATTTTGTTACTTTTACGCACGATAGGGGCGCTGTACAATTTTCATACATTTTCAAGTCGATGACGATACGAATACTTTTTCGCAAGTTTTTCGTGCTCGGGGTACTGTCCTTGCCAGAGATGACCAATGCTGTGTCATCTGCGTATGTGTAAATATGGCAAAAGGGTATGTTTAGCTGACAGAGGTCATTTATATAAATAATAAATAACGTTGGGCCTAAAATGGAGCCTTGAGGCACACCGTATGTAAGCTTTCTTTCATTACTTGTGTATTTGTCGATTTTTATACTTTGTGTGCGATCTTGGAGATAGTCTTTGAAAATATTTAGAGTTGCCCCGCGGACGCCTAGCCGTCCTAATTTGTTTATTAAGATAGGAACAGAGACAGTGTCAAATGCCTTAGAAAGGTCCAGAAACATGCCTATGGCTTTCTCCTTGCTGTCTAGCATGCAGGAGACAAGCTCAGTGAAGCCTAAAACCGCATATTCAGTGGACTTGTTTTTACGAAAGCCGAACTGATTAGGGCTTATTAAATTCTGACTTTCGAGGTAATTAACAAGCCTGTTGTTTAGAAGTCTTTCCAAAATCTTAGACATTGATGATAACACAGATATAGGTCTATAGTTATTTACACTGTCTCTGTTCCCACCCTTGTATATAGGATGTACGATAGCCTTCTTAAAACATTTTGGGAAAACACCGGTGGTAAAAGAGAGGTTACAAATATGAGTGATATAAGGTACTAAGATGACTCGACATGCTTTAATAATGTTTGAAGGTATATCATCCCATCCCACGGCACAATTTACTTTAAGCCCTAATATAGCACGCTCAACTTCCTCGTTATCTGTTTCAAGCAAAACAAAAGAGTTACAATGTGAAACAGGATGTTCAGATGAATTATGTGGAAGGATTGTATTTATGTTGCTATTAATTATATTATTAGCCAGTCTAGACCCTATATCCGCTAGAAAATTATTTACTATATCCAGCGATATATTCGGATTTGAATCTATCCCTAGTAACTCGATAGGTGACGTATTATCACGTTTCGTATTTGTTATAATTTTAATTAAGTTCCAAGTAGCTTTGGGATTATCTTTAGCCAAACGAAATTGCTCACGTTCATAATCCCGTTTTAATTTTCGCAATAAATAGTTACAGAAGTTTCTGTAACGTTTGTAAGTAATTTTTAGTAAGTCATTATCGGGCTTTTTCTTTAACTTCATGTGCATTTTGTCCCTACTTTTAATACACCGGAGGAGTCCTGGAGTGATCCAGGGCTTGATTATCCGTTTTTTACCAGAAATTTTAGTAACTGTGGTTTGTCCTTTAATTATATTAGAAATTGTAGAAACCAAACAGTCAGCTGCTTTGTTTGCGTCAGAAATACTTAAGATGGAAGTAAAATCAGTATTATTTATTTTAGATATTACAGCCAGATAATCAACTTTTTTAATGTTCTTGCTAATATTTGCGTTGTATACCTTCTGGTCAAGAACGGTCATAACAGGACAATGATCGGTGATAAAAGAGTTAAGAACTAAAGTGACTGATGAGCGATTTGCCTTAAGCATGACATGATCAAGACAATTTAGTTCCCGCGTGGGAAATGAATGCGCTGAGAGAAGTCCGTGCGAACATAGAAGGTTTAAGTATTCGTTGGTAGAGGTGTCACTCATATTACAGATATTGATGTTTATGTCTCCTATTAAAACAATGTTCTTGAAGTGCTTGATACTTAAGAGTAAATTATTTAAGCTATTCGTAAAATTATCGATATTAGTATATGACGGAGAACGGTATATTCCAATAATAACGGTTTCATTACCAAGCGAGCAGGTCAAGCAGTTAGCATCTTTAAATTGCGGCTCTTTGATAGAAAAATGTAGACTATCTTTTATATAAAATACAATGCCATCGTTTTGCGTTACGTTATTATTTGTAAAATGGTATGAGTACCCGTTTAATGAAGGAATAAATGGATTTTTACTTATCCAGCATTCGCTCAATACAATTATATCAATATCGGTTTTAATTGTTACTAGTAGTGTTCTAAATTCATCAAAATTTTTGTTTAAACTTCTAATGTTCATGTGTAGGATTTTAGTTGATTTTAGTGAGGATTTCTGTAATAAAGTGACACATTTATCTAGATCGCATTGATATGACTCAGAGACTCGCAAGAAGTCCAGTTCATTAACAAAATCATTCAAATTGGAGTTGTTACCCATAATTAAACGCATAAATTAATTCAGACTGTTGATGTGACATATAGCATGACATTTTCACAAGAAACAAACAAAGCCGGTGATAACTATTAGAACTGTAAATTATAAGAGAGAATCTGAGTGTTTTGAATGAATGTTTGGTGTGTATGTAGTGTATGATTGTAGTGTACTGGATTTGTATATTATAGCTTAAAATTATTAGATTTAAATAAGAAATGCTCAAGCTGTAATAATTATTTACAAAATAAGTTGTCAAGACATTTCTGCGTTTTGATGAGAAAGGGCTTTGTTCCACCAGATTCGCGAACAAAAATTCTGCCATTCGAAGTCCAGCAGAATTTATAATTATTCTTCTTTGCGAGTTCTCGCGCTCTATAAAAAAGCTGCCTTGTGTACTGAGGTAGATGCTCCGAAATGTATATCGGTGAGCGTTTACAAGTTAACCCAAGGTTTGTTGTGCTTAGTTTCTCATCTACAGATTTATTTTTATTAAAACTTCGTGCTGCAGCAATGAAATCTATCTTAGTGTGGACCTTACTAAACTCAGCAACAATAGGCCTGTCAGTGCCTGCCTTTCCCGGCAGTCTGTAAATATCACGCAGATCCTGGGGGTTAACTGAAAACCCCAATGCTTCAGCAGTCTTCATAACGGTCAAAGTGAGGTCCTGATGGCTCTCTTTCTCATGACTGGGGACATTTCTAATCTCTATGGAGGCAGGGCGAGATATGT
Source organism: Cabera pusaria (assembly GCA_954871355.1). NCBI lineage: Eukaryota > Metazoa > Arthropoda > Insecta > Lepidoptera > Geometridae > Cabera > Cabera pusaria. The sequence goes on along the minus strand of OX940899.1, from coordinate 26,516,033 downwards.
ATTCGAGGTCATGGATTTTATTTTCTAGACAGCCTATATATTCCTGTTGGTCCTTGACGGATTTTTGGAACAAATGGAATTCTGTTGTCATCTCTTCAAACTTTGATGACATGTAGTCCATTGATTTATTTATTTCTATCGGGGGGTTATTTTGACGTTCGCGTACTTCCGCTAAAAACTTTTTGTAGCTTCTGTCCTGCTCTGTTTTGTACAAAGTAAATAATGCTCTCATTTCTTCTTTAAATATTTCAAATTCACCCTTAGGGGACGGTGCTTGCAGCCGTTGGGCGCGAGCTTTTTTAGAGGCCGCTCTGCGGGTGTTAAGCTGATCCTTCCTCGGGACGGCGGAGTCTATATCAGACGACGTGTCGGGTGCGTCGCGATCTGTGCCAACTTTTGGTGGTGTACGTTGGGTGCCGGACATCTTGTGCGCGTAATTTTAATCCAGTAGCTTACACAACACAACACTAAAATCACGGCGCGTAGACACCGTAGCACGAAGCCAGTGCGTCGATATGCGTAGTTCCAGTCGAGCAGGTCGTAGGCGCACGTATCCCAGCTTCGTAGCAATTCCGTAGACGTAGAGAGGCAGCAAGCGTATCGTAATTTCGCGCGTGACGTGCATGCTATCGTAGCCTATCGGTACTGAGCCGAGCTTAGAAGCGAAAGGCCCGAGTTCAAATCTCGGCAGACCGAAGTGGACAAAAACTTCGCTACCGTGAAACGAATTTCGACGCAGCTCACCGGTTTTCCGTCCCTTACTAGGGACCGCCCAAGAGGAGGAGTCCGTCCGTCTAATGTCCCCAGGAGAGACAAGGAATTGCAAAACAACACTTCAACCAATCACAGCACAGTAATTTAAAATAATTTAAAACAACCAACAATGACTTAGAGAATGCACGTCCGCTCGCTGTGAAAGCTCACGGGTAACTCCCTATGCGGGTTCAAGGTTCAACTTGAGAGTTGTAGCTAGCCAGGTGGATACTAGATAGTTTCCTATCACTATGCGGGTTCAAGGTTCAACTTGAGAGTTGTAGCTAGCCAGGTGGATACTAGATAGTTTCCTATCACTATGCGGGTTCAAGGTTCAACTTGAGAGTTGTAGCTAGCCAGGTGGATACTAGATAGTTTCCTATCACTATGCGGGTTCAAGGTTCAACTTGAGAGTTGTAGCTAGCCAGGTGGATACTAGATAGTTTCCTATCACTATGCGGGTTCAAGGTTCAACTTGAGAGTTGTAGCTAGCCAGGTGGATACTAGATAGTTTCCTATCACTATGCGGGTTCAAGGTTCAACTTGAGAGTTGTAGCTAGACAGGTGGATACTAGATAGTTTCCTATCACTGTGCGGGTTCAAGGTTCAACTTGACAGTTGTAGCTAGCCAGGTGGATACTAGATAGTTTCCTATCACTATGCGGGTTCAAGGTTCAACTTGAGAGTGGTAGCTAGCCAGGTGGATACTAGATAGTTTCCTATCACTATGCGGGTTCAAGGTTCAACTTGAGAGTTGTAGCTAGCCAGGTGGATACTAGATAGTTTCCTATCACTATGCGGGTTCAAGGTTCAACTTGAGAGTTGTAGCTAGCCAGGTGGATACTAGATAGTTTCCTATCACTATGCGGGTTCAAGGTTCAACTTGAGAGTTGTAGCTAGCCAGGTGGATACTAGATAGTTTCCTATCACTATGCGGGTTCAAGGTTCAACTTGAGAGTTGTAGCTAGCCAGGTGGATACTAGATAGTTTCCTATCACTATGCGGGTTCAAGGTTCAACTTGAGAGTTGTAGCTAGCCAGGTGGATACTAGATAGTTTCCTATCACTATGCGGGTTCAAGGTTCAACTTGAGAGTTGTAGCTAGCCAGGTGGATACTAGATAGTTTCCTATCACTGTGCGGGTTCAAGGTTCAACTTGACAGTTGTAGCTAGCCAGGTGGATACTAGATAGTTTCCTATCACTATGCGGGTTGAAGGTAAGTTTTTTTAATTTAAGTACAGAAAAAAGCAAAAATATTTAAAGAGAGTTATTAAAGCTAAAAATACCATAATTATCAAAGATTGTAAGCGTGCTCCTGCTTCAAATGTCGATTTGAAACAGATTTTTCCGAGAAGGATATTTCTGGCTCAATTGCTCTAGACGGGTTCATCAAGGGTAATTTCTGAAATATTTCATTAGCTCACCTCTCCAATATACCTAATCCTGCAATATTTAATATCATATAATAATACTTATCCCTCTCGAGACGCTCCCGCGAACATAATTAGATTACGTCGTACTTATCTCATATTTGGATTGGAGATTATTAATACTCCAGCCCTGGGTGTAATACATGCTACATTTCATTTTATATAACCGAAAAACATATATTAAATATAATTTGTTCGTGTGATAAGATGTAGGTAGAAGGACAAGCTTACTGAGACATTTGAGAAACAGTAAACCATGGTGAAGTATGTAGGAGACTTTATTAGGCAAATATTTTAACACTTTGTGTAAATTTAAATTAATATGTGCCAAATTGTTCAAATGGAGAAAGAATCTAGAAAACTCTATAGTGACATAAAATTAAATCTAAATTATGCATTTTGGTTAAATTTTGAACGATAAATAGTTTAATCGATAAATATTCATATTTTAGGCAAATATTAATATTTTTCGACAGTTATTAGATTAAACTATTTATCGTTCAAAACTTAACCAAAATGCATAATTTAGATTTAATTTTTAAGTTACTATAGAGTTTTCTAGATTCTTTCTCCATTTGAACTTAAGCCGTGCAATATTTCACACTCCGTTGTCTTGCGATATTCTTAGAAGTGATCAAAAGCTTTTGCTTCACGTATTATATGTTTCTAGATGAACTAGCTGACCCGTGTGAAGTTTTGAAATAACTGATCATCGTCATCTTTTGAAGTAGAATATAAACCCGCGAGTTCGCGTACTTGCGGCTCTATTAACTTTTTCGCTCATGTGTACGTCCTAAGATCACGAACTTCAAAACTTCCACTAAGTACAAACATGTTTCGTAGCTTGTCGTTTGCATGTTGTCATCGCCAAAAACCGCAAGCTAATATTTTTAACACATTTGAAGATATTATTTCAACATAAAATTTGACTTCCCCTTCGGACCATATCCTGTAACAGTTGGAGCTATGATGTGTGTCGCTAAGTTCACACATTTTATAATGGCAATTTTTTAACTAGTATCTTCCATAAGTACCCTTCCATCAGATAAAATTATCAACGATGGTGAATTTACAGCCAGTAGTTAAAAAATATAATAAAACCGGCCAAGTGTGTGTCGGGCCACGCACAGTGTAGGGTTCCGTAGTAGCCTGTTATTCAATGCAAGTCTTTACCCGTTATAAACAAGCAACTAGGTACTCCATCTTTGTCACTTTAAAGGATTTATTCGAAGGATTTTGTATCTGGTACAAAATTATCCAACACCCAAGTTCAACGACTATTACTGCTAAACTAATAAAGTTATCTTAACCGCTATAATTTTCCTTTAAAGTTTATGAAATGCGCTATTATCACGAATATTTCCAGATTTTTTAAGCCAGCAGTTTAGCATTTAGAGGGGGGGGGGGGGACGGCAGCTTTCTAGTATTTACGGTTTCTTAGCAAAACCTCGGACAGACAGACAGACGGACATGACGAAACTATAAGGGTTCCTTGTCAGGACTACGGAACCCTAAAAAGTTGATAAGTAAAAGTTCTATTGAAGCTGACCTATGCAGACAGTCAATGCAAATGTCCACCGAGTCGGGGACGTTGAGGACATAATGTATTCTGTGCCGGTCCATCTTAATTAAACTCTCGCACTCTTCTGCTCGCACGCCGGGCGCCTGGGGTGGTACCACAGATGGGGGATTGTCATCTCTTAGGAAACAAGACATCGGCATTTAATATATTTATAGGATCACTGGTTTTACAATAATGTTTTTGATGCAGGCGTTTTTTTATAAAGAAAGTTCTGTATAGTTTATTCAGGCTGGTGCAGAGCACGCATCACCTGCCAGAATGGACGTATCGGCGCGAAGGCGTTATTACACTCCCAATTTTCTTCTTCTAATACTATAAGAATCTTTGTCCTGACATACTGACATACTGAATGACTGACTGACAGACCAACGCACAGCCTAAACCACTGGTTATAGAGACTTGAAATTTGGAGAGTATATTTGTCTTAGGACGTAAGGGTGTACTAAGAAAGGATTTTCCAAAATTCACCCCTTTAGGGGATGAAGTAGGGGTTCAAAGTTTGTATGGAGAAACAAGATTAGATAGTCTTGTCTATTCGAAACTTCACACATGTGCTAAAAGTTAGAGTAATTAATTTGAATGTCATTTTATTAGTTTATCAACCGACTTCCCAAAAAGAAGGAGCTTCTCAATTCGTCTGTATGTATTTTTTTTGTGTGTATGTTACGCGATTACTCCGTTTATTGCGAACCGATTTGAATGATTTTTTTTAATCGATAGGGTTTGTTTCAGGGGTGGTTCCACTGTAGTTTCATAGAGATCTGATGAGTATATCTAGAGATATAACGATAAACGTCTCAAAATTTTACGAAATCGGCCGAGCCGTTTTTAATATATCAACACTAGAAGTGCCCCGCGGCTTCGCCCGCGTTAAAAACTTCTTTCTTCTTTTTTTTATTTACTTAAAACTTTTCTTTTGTAAAAACGATTCAATCATTAAAGACATCAAATAAGAATTAGCCAAATCGGTTCACCCGTTTTCATGTTATCGCGTGACTAAGGCAGTTCGGGATTCATATTTATATAACCCAAAAAACCCAAATTTTCAGACCCCATATCGAAAAATCCTACAACACGTACTTTATTTCATCTTGTTTCGCCACACAAATTTTGAATCCCCGTTCCGTATCCGGGAGGAATTTTTAGAAAATCCGTTCTGAGCGGATACCTACGTCATAATAACTATCTGCATTCTAAATTTCAGCGCAATCCGAAAAAATATTGATTTTTAGACTTTGTTACCCCATTTTATCATTTTAGGGTGGCACTTTGAAAAAGTCTGAAACCCGTATTTAATTATTTAATTACAGATGTACTTGTGTGAAATGTCGAATAAAATGAATATCCAAACTTTAAACACCCGATTACCTTGAATTTTGAAAAATGAAAAATTTGAAAAATTCTTTCTTAGCGGATACCTAAGTCAAAATAACTATCTGCATGCCAAATTTCAGCACAATCCGAAACAATATTGATTTCAGACTTTATTACCCCACGTCACCCTTTTAGGGGTGGTATTTCGTAAATGCCTGAAACACGTATTTACTTATTTATTTACTGAAGTACTTGTGCGAAATCTCGAATAGAAAAGACTATCTTATCTTGTTTATCCATACAAACTTGAAATCCCGTTTCATCCCTTTAAGGGGTGAATGTTAGAAAATCATTTTTTAGGGGTAACTAACGTCGTTGTATTTTAAATTCGAATAAATTTCAAATTTTAGCGCAATCCGAAACAATAATTTATTTTCAGACTATGTTACCCCATTTCACCCTTTTAGGGGTGGAATTTCAAAAAAACCTGAAACATGTATTTACTTATTTTTTTACTGAAGTACTTGTATGAAGTTTCGAATAGAAAATACTATTTAATCTTGTTTCTCCATACAAACTTTGAATCCCCGTTTCATCCCCTTCAGGGGTGAATTTTGGAAAATAACCTTTCTCAGAGGGAACTAACGTCGTAATAACTATCTGCATGCCAAATTTCAGCGCAATCCGAAACAATATTGATTTTCACACTTTGTTACCCCACTTCACCCTTTTAGTGGTGGAATTTCGAAAAAGCCTAAAACACGTATTTACTTATTTATGTACTCAAGCACTTGTGTGAAGTTTCGAATAGAAAAGACTATCTAATGTTGTTTCTCCATACATACTTTGAACCCCCGTTTCATCCCCTTCAGGGGTGAATTTTGGAAAATAACCTTTCTCAGAGTACGGTAAGGAACTAACGTCGTAATAACTATCTGCATGCCAAATTTCAGCGCAATCCGACACAATATTGATTTTCACACTTTGTTACCCCATTTCACCCTCTTAGGGGTGGAATTTCAAAAAACCTGAAACACTTATTACTTATTTTTTTACTGAAGCACTTGTATGAAGTTTCGAATAGAAAATACTATCTAATCTTGTTTCTCCATACAAACTATGAACCCGCGTTTCATCCCCTTCAGGGGTGAATTTTGAAAAATCCTTTCTCAGCTGATACTAACGTCATAATAACCACCTGTATGCCAAACTTCAGCACAATCCAAAACAATATTGATTTTTACACTTTGTTACCCCATTTCACCCTCTTAGGGGTGGAATTTCAAAAAAACCTAAAACACTTATTTAGTTATTTTTGTACTGAAGCACTTGTGTGAAGTTTCGGATAGAAAAGACTATCTAATCTTGTTTTTCCATACAAACTTTGAACCCCAATTTCACCACCTAAAGGGGTGAATTTTGAAAAATCCTTTCTTAGTACACCCCTACGTACTAAGACAAATATACCCTCCAAATTTCAAGTCTCTACGACCAGCGGTTTAGGTTGTGTGTTGTCTGTCAGTCAGTATGTCAGGACAAAGATTCTTATAGTATTAGATTAGCTGTACCCGCGACTTCGTCCGCGTGGAATAGTGTATTTTGGTAGCATTTTTAAATATTTAGACTAATTATTACCGTACCGTACAACGCCGCGCAAATTCCCCTCCCCTCTCTCTCTCTCTCTTCCCCCAACCTCCTTTCCCCTCACTTCCCTCTCCCCCTCCCCTTTCCCCCCACTTCCCCTCCCCTCCCGTCCCCTCTATCTTCCCCCCACTTCACCCTCCCCTCACTTCCCTCTCCCCTCCACTCTCCCCCACCCCCACCCACCACTTCCCCTCCCCTCCACTTTCCCCACTCCCCCTCCCCTTTTCCTCACCTCCCATCCCCCTCCCCTTTCCCCTTCTCCTCACTTCCACCTCCCCTCCTCTCCCCTCATTCCCCTTCCCTCTCCCCCTTCCTCCTCACAAACTTTGAATTACATATTGTATCGAATCAAAAACCTAAATAATAAGTTTCAAGCTTCTAGCTCGATACTTCCATACAAATTTTCTTCACTTTCAACCCCTTACAACCCTATTTTCGCATTAAAGTCGCCTATGACTTTTCTCAGGCTCTAGACTACCTGTGTACCAAATTCCATTTAAATCGGTTCAGTAGAACATTAACACAAACCTTACATATTTCCATACAAACTTTCATCCCCTATTGTTATTTTACACCCTTGAGGATAAAACCTTTAGAAACTTTGAATGTCATATTTATTTATATCAAATTAACAGCCTAAAAATAAGTTTCAAGCTTCTAGCTCCTAAATATAATAAAAGAGAAAAGGGAGAACCGGAAGTTATGGCAGAACACCAGATGCCCGACTACGAAAAAGAAGGTCAACAACCTAGTGGCTAGAGTGAAAGCCGCTCTCGACGACCATGCAGCTGAATCGTGGGAGCAACATATCTGCGACATCACTGACGACATACCGTCAACCCACAAGCTATGCAAGCAGCTTGCGACTTCCAAGCAGCCAACACGACCGCTGGTAGACAAAGACGGCAACCTGAAATTTGTCGCAAAGGACAGGGCTAACATCTTCGCCGAGGCCCTTGAAGTACAGTTTACCCCAAATGACACCTCAAACACAGAACATGTGAACATGGTTGAGACATACTTAGAAGAGTATTTCAGGGCCCCCGAAGAAGAAGGAAGCGAAGCCGCAGAAAACATCTTTGTCACCCCCGGTAGGGTACAAAGACTAATACAACATCTGCCAAGGAGAAAAGCTCCAGGTCTCGACAACATCACGAACCAGGCACTAAGAAGACTCCCTCCGAAAACCATCGCAGCCCTAACCAGGATATACAATGGGATACTCAGAGCAGGACACTTTCCCACAGATTGGAAAAAGGGAAAAGTGATCATGCTGCCAAAAGCCGGAAAAGATGCCCGAAAAGTTGCATCATACAGGCCGATAACGCTTCTAAGCACACTCTCGAAGCTATTCGAGAGGTTGCTAATGCCGTTCCTGATGAAGCACATAGAGCCCAGAAAAGAGCAGTTTGGCTTCAGAGCGGAACACTCTACCACTCTGCAAGTAGGCAAGTTGCTCAACGAGATGGCCCGCTGCTTCGACAGAAAAGAAGTCACAGTAGCAGTGATGCTTGATATGGAAAAAGCCTTCGAACGCGTATGGCACGGAGGCCTGTTGTACAAGCTCGCGAAGGCAGGAAACAGACAGACAGGAAAATAGTCCGCATCATGAGAAGCTTCCTCAGCAACAGGCAAATTACTGTATCAGTAGAAAACGAGCTGTCCGACTTCAAGATGGTCCGTGCCGGCGTGCCGCAAGGAAGCTGCATCTCTCCCATATGCTACGCCTGGTACACCGACGACATCCCAGTCGTCGGGCAGGCGCAGCTCGTGCTCTATGCGGATGATGCAGCTTTCCACATCCACATCCAAAAACCCAAATCACGCCGTCATGCTGCTGCAGAGAACATTAGATGCCCTACCGGAGTGGCTACAGCGCTGGCTGGCTGACAGTGAACGTGGGAAAAACGCAAGCCATCTGTATGGGTAGAACGAGGCTGCCAACCAACCTCAAGCTGCTAGGAGAAGAAATACCGTGGCAAAACAGTGTTCGCTACCTAGGTATCGAGATCGACCGAAACCTGTCATTCAAGAAGCACACTGATTACGTCATCTCAAACGTGAACAGAACGAGAGCCCTCCTAGCAGCAGTATGGTACTCCAGACTGCCGACGAGGACTAAAATGCTGGTCTATAAGACCTATGTAAGGACGAGACTTACATACGCTGCCCCTGCATGGTTCCCGTTTCTTAGTGGACCCAACATGAGGACAATCCAGTCACAGGAAAATTACACCCTTAGGACCAATGTGGGGGCGCCACGGTTCGTAAGGAATGATGTCATCCGGAGAGATCTACAACACGAGGACCTAATAACCTTCGGTCGATCGGTCCGCTGGGCTTCCCCGAACGGGGATCAACCTGGCGCGGCTTGATCGCGCCGGCAATTAGTGGTCACCGCGGGCACCCCTTCCCAGAGTCCTAGGATCGAAACAATGAAAAGACGCGCCCATCGTCATGGGCGTAGAAGAACGCCAGGGGAAGAGGGCAACGCCCTGACCCCCTAACCCTGCACCAGCCGGTGTAGGAAGAAGACCACAGACCACACCTCATTCGAGCCCGGACCGTCGAGCGGTACGGACACAGAAATATGAATAATAAGGTAGTTTTTTAAGGTACGGATCTTCCAACATTGCTGTGTACTTGTAATATTTATATTGTAACCACATAAAGCTACTTGATATTTAAACAGAAGACTTTTATTTCAAGTCTTCCACTATGGCAGGTCGTCAACATGATGACGAGTGAAGATGATGACGTCAGCACTACTGGCGTCACACTTTTAAAACAATGTTGGGGTACCTCCCTCGTCATATAACAGTAAAAGTAACATTCTGATCATTAAAGACAATGAAGAAAGTTTGTGTTCAATCCAGGCATCGTCGGTGTAAGTATAACTAATGTTTTATTTTATTTATTACTAGCAGCCCGCCCCGGCTTCGCACGGGTAGAACAAATATGCCTATAAAATTTGCATCAGTTTGTTGCATCGAATATAAAATATGAACATATTTAACAATTATCCTCATATTTCATCCAATTTACACAAAACCTTAACGAATTATGCACCTAAACCTTCCTCATAAACACTCTGGCTATTGGTGAAAACCGCATGATAATCCGTTCAGTAGCTATTGAGATTATTGCGAACAGACAGACAGACGCAGTGATGGACTTTGTTTTATAATACTTACGTAGTGATATTGGACGGCCCTTTGGCGTAAAGGATAGTTACCCTGATTCTGACCCGACGGTCGTTGGTTCTAATCCTAGCTATATACCTACCAATGAAAATTTTGTGTGCATTCATGAATCATGAGTTTTCGTACAGAGGTAGTGGGATCATTAAATCTACCAAAAAGTAGCTTACCACCAAGGAGAACATCTGCCGCCGTAACCTTACGGCGTTCCCCGACGCAAAAAGTAGAGGTAATATACGCTTAACGTGTGTGTCTGTCTGTAGCATCTTAGCACCTAACCAGATGAACCGATTTTGTTTTTATTATTGATAGGTTTTTTTTTGTTTGATAAATGTCTTCATCGAGAGTGTTCTTAGCTTTGATTCATGAAAATTCGTTCAATCGTTATAAAACTATGAGCTATTTTCTAGTTAATTGCGCTATGAAATCAACTTTCATAGGTCTGATCAATTTGAAAATCTTCTTCTTCAACGATATTGTAAGAACATGAAACATTGACCTGATGCTGGGACATCACCAACTTACAGCTCAGATTTTAAATGTCGTGTGTAGAGTCATTGGAATGTTTCTAATGAAAAGATTATACATAGATCAGTCGGGGTGGTTTAAAATATTATATTATTATATATATAGATGAATATTATTTTATACAATAGATCATATTATTATACTATATTGACTTCAAATTGATTGTGATCGATGGGGATCTACAGCATAGCTAAGCCTATAATAATATTTTCGTCGTAACTATGACCTAATCTGTGGTTTCACTGCATATATTTTATTAATTTTGCGATGCGTGTATGTGAAATTCGTTATATCTTCTAGAGTTTTCATTTGAATTATATACTGTAAGGGACAATTTTAATCTTTAAAATGTGGCCAAGCTAATTATATTATAATATTAGTATAGAAGTATAGATTAGTATAGACAACTAGCGGATTTAGATGTTAAATGTTATAAAACAACCGTGTGGTCAAAATTACTAAAGTTAAACATTTATGTATATAACGGAGGTTCGTTCGGAAGACTCGTTATCAGAGTGGTCGGACATTGTGAGAGTCCAAAATAACACTCGCAACACTTAACACAATCGTTCGTTTTACCCATGCGTAAATAGAATTAAAATCAGTTTAGGAATTTACCGCATCCCGTTAATTCTAATCTTAATCCATCGATTAGGATTAGAAACGCGGCGAGTTCGATGCCACGTGGCGTTCGTGCGACCGCTCGCTCTTCCCTTTCAAAACAGAATGACGTTGTTCACTTTACTCCCGTCAAGTCCCGTGTCGACTGTCAAGTCCTACGGTCAAACTGTCAAACATCAAACGTCAAACGTCACCACTGGCATCGACCACACCCAAGCAGCTGTCTGTGATCTGCTTGGCGTTTCCAATAGACGGCGCCGTAGTGATGATGCTGCGACATATATATAAGGAAGTTTTTACAAATTCATTTTAATTACTTAGTGACATCAACATTTTTACTGACCTAAAAATAATTTATAAAATACATAAATAAACATGATATCTGTCCACAAATGAGAAGCAATATAAACATTATAGAGCTAAGAAAGCCAGCGACAACATTGGTGCGGCTGCAGCCACTTCCAAAGTTTCTAGTTGCCATGTTTCAGTGTAGACACTGCTTAACTACAATTTACATACATTTTGATATAAATTTAGTTAAGATGCGGACGTTTGCGGACGCTAATTGAACAACTTGATAATTTTAATGCAAACTTATGTACTTTTGGCTTGTTATTTAGCTGTTTGTCAGATACTTTGACAGTTGTTGACTGTGTGACGTTAGCACTTTATGTTGTGCAAACTGCTGACTTTTTAGTTAATTAATTACCTATTAGCATTTAGTTGCTAATTAGTCTAAGAACTTAGTAAATGTTGCTATGACGCAAAGGTAAAATACAAATATATTTATTTCATTATTTGGTTTGAATATCTGATGTTTGTCAAGTTTTAAATACTTACTTTTTATGCGAACCTTAATTTTTTTAAATATTGCATATGTTTCTATGCCTGACAGACAAGCACTTGATGTTTGTTGCACTACATAGTTGTCTTATTATAAAAACTCACGTTTATTTTAAACTTATAGATTTGGAATAGTGGAAAACCGTTCTTCATGGAAAGCACGTCACCAGTGGCAATAGTGAGGAGGACACCTTGAGTTCCGTCTGCCGGTTAGATGTGGTTTCGTCTGAAGAAAACAGCAGTGATGAAGACGAAGCCCTCCAACCTGATTCCGCGCCTCTAATATATACACCGCATCATCACCCCCCACCAACACCACCGCCGCCGCCGCTCGCTCCGTCCGCCCGCGCTGCACGAGCAGCGGCCCGCAGTGCGAGGCTAAACGCGTCGGCGAGCCGGATGAGGCCGAAACATACTCGTATGTCAATTGCTATATCGACATCGCGTAAGTCACGTTAAATTCCTATCTCAAATCTATAAGTACATAGTTGTCTTTGAGATCTGAAGATTGGTTCGAGGAATCAACACCAATATTATAAATGCGAAAGTCAGTTTGTTTATTTGTTTGTTTGTTTGTTTGTTTGTTTGTTTGGGACTTCTTCACGGTCAAACGGCATGACCGATTTGGCTGAAATTTTGTACAAAGATAGAATGTAAGGCAGAATAGGATATAGGATAATTTTTTTTTGGCTATCGAGTCAGGGGGTCCAGATATTATTAATTGAATTTTGTAACTAAAGGACCTCTTTTCGAATAAACGGCTTGACCGATTTGCCTGAAATGTTGTATAAAGACAGTTTATAAGGCAGAATAGAATATAGAATACTTTTTTTCTGGCTATCGAGTCAGGGGGTCCAAATATTTTTAATTGAATTTTGTAAATATAAGACCTCTTCTCGAATAAACGGCTTGACCGATTTGCCTGAAATGTTGTATAAAGACAGTTCATAGGGTAGAATAGGATATAGGATACAATTTTTTTGTTTATCAAGTCAGGGGGTCCAGATATTTTTAATTGAATTTTGTAAATATAAGACTTCTTCTCGAATAAACGGCTTGACCGATTTGCCTAAAATGTTGTATAAAGACAGTTCATAGGGTAGAATAGGATATAGGATACAATTTTTTTGGCTATCAAGTCAGGGGGTCCAGATATTTTTAATTGAATTTTGTAAATATAAGAATTCTTCTCGAATAAATGGCTTGATCGGTTTGCCGGAAATTTTGTATGAATACATGTCATAGGGCAGAATAGGATATAGAATACCATTTTTCTGGCTGTCGAGTCAGTGGGTCCAGATATTTTTAATTGAATTTGGTAAATATAAGACCTCTTCTCGAATAAACGGCTTTACTGATTAGCCTGAAATCTAATACTATAAGAATCTTTGTCCTGACTTACTGACTGACTGACTGACTGACTCAATGACAGACAACGCACAGCCTAAACCGCTGGTCGTGGAGACTTGAAATTTGGAGGGTAAATTTTTCTTAACACGTGTCACCCCTACGTAGGGGTGTACTAAGAAAGGATTTTTCAAAATTCACCCCTTAAGAATATGAAATGGGGGTTCAAAGTTTGTATGGAGAAACAAGATTAGATAGTCTTTTCTATCCGAAACTTCACACAAGTGCTTCACGAGATACGAGTTTCAGGTTTTTTTTTAAATTCCACCCCTAAGAGGGTGAAATGGGGTAACAAAGTGTGAAAATCAATATTTTTTCGGATTGCACTAAAACTTGGCATGCAGATAATTATTACAACGTTAGTTACCTATGAAAAAGGATTTTCAAATTTCACCCCTGAAGGGGATGAAACGGGGGTTCAAAGTTTCTATGGAGAAACATTATTAGATAGTCTTTTCTATTCGAAACTTCACAAGCTTCAAGACATAAATAAGTAAACACATGTTTTAAGTTTTTTCGAAATTCCACCCCTAATGGGGTGAAATGGGGTAACAAAGTCTGAAAATCAATATTGTTTTGGATTGCGCTGAAATTTGGCATGCAGATAGTTATTACGACGTAAGTGCCCCCTGAGAAAGTATTCGCCAAAATTCACCCCTGAAGGGGATGAAACGGGGGTTCAAAGTTTGTATGAAGAGACAAGATTAGATAGTATTTTCTATTCAAAAACTTATACAAGTGCTCGAGTAAAAAAATAAGTAAATACGTGTTTCAGGTTTTTTTTTTAATTACACCCCTAAGAGGGTGAAATGGGGTAACAAAGTGGGAAAATCAATATTGTTTCGGATTGCGCTAAAATTTGGCATGCAGATAGTAATTACGACGTAAGAGCCCTCTGAGAAAGGATTCTCCAAAATTAACCCCTGAAGGGGATGAAACGGGGGTTCAAAGTTTGTATCGAAAAACAAGATCCGATAGTATTTTCTATTTGAAACTTCATACAAGTGCTCAAGTAAAAAAATAAGTAAATACGTGTTTCAGGTTTTTTTTTAATTACACCCCTAAGAGGGTGAAATAAAGTGTGAAAATCAATATTGTTTCGGATTGTGCTGAAATTTGGCATGCAGATAGTTATTACAAAGTTAGTTCCCTCTGAGAAAGTATTTTCCAAAATTCATCCCTGAAGGGGATGAAACGAAGGTTCAATGTTTGTATGGAGAACAAAATAGTCTTTTATATTTGAAACTTAACACAAGTACTTAAGTAAGTAAATACGTGTATCAGGCTCTTTCGAAATTCCACCTCTAAAAGGGTGAAGTGGGGTAACAAAGTCTGAAATCAATATTGTTTCGGATTGCGCTGAAATTTGGCATGTAGATAGTTATTTTGACTTAGGTATCCGCTAAGAAAATTTTTCAAAATTCACTCTTCAAGGGGATGAAGCGGGGGTTCAAAGTTTGGATAGTCATTTTATTCGAAATTTCACACAAGTACTTCTAAATAAATCAACACCAATATTATAAATGCGAAAGTCAGTTTGTTTATTTGTTTGTTTGTTTGGGACTTCTTCACGGTCAAACGTCTTGACCGATTTGGCTGAAATTTTGTATAAAGATAGATTATAAGGCAGAATAGAATATAGAATATTTTTTTATGGCTACGGAGTCAGGGGGTCCAGATATTATTAATTGAATTTTGTAAAAATAAGACATCTTCTCGAATGAACGGCTTGACCGATTTCCCGGAAATTTTGTATGGATACATGTCATAGGGCAGAATAGGATATAGAATACTTTTTTTCTGGGTGTCGAGTCAGGGGGTTCAGTTATTTTTAATTGAATTTTGTAACTAAAGGACCTCTTTTCGAATAAATGGCTTGACCGATTTGCCTGAAATGTTGTATAAAGACACTTCATAAGGCAGAAAAGAATAAAGAATACTTTTTTTCTGGCTATCGAGTCAGGGGGTCCAAATATGATTAATTGAATTTTGTAAATATAAGATCTCTTCTCAAATAAACGGCTTGACCGATTTGCCTGACATGTTGTATAAAGACAGTACATAGGGCAGAAAAGGATATATAATACTTTTTATTTGGCTATCGAGTCAGGAGGTCCAGATATTTTTAATTAAATTTTGTAAATATAAGACCTCTTCTCGAATAAACGGCTTGACCGATTTGCCTGAAATGTTGTATTAAGACAGTTCATAGGGTAGAATAGGATATGGGATACTTTTTTTTGGCTATCGAGTCAGGGGGTTCAGATATTTTAAATTGAATTTTGTAAATATAAGACTTCCTCTCGAATAAACGGCTTGACCGATTTGCCTGAAATTTTGTATGAATACATGTCATAGGGCAGAATAGGATAAAGGATACTTTTTTTCTGGCTGTCGAGTCAGGGGGTCCAGATATTTTTTATTTTATTTTGTGAATGTGTCTTGTCAGCTAAACAGCTAGACCGATTAGACTGAAATTTTAAACATATTACAGTTCATATTGCAATCACATAGGATACTTTTTTTCTGGCAGTCGAGTCCAGTTGTCCAGGATTTTTAAATTGAGATTTGTAAATGTGTGGCCTACTCTTGGTCAAACTGGTTAACCATTTAAGCTAAAATGTTGTACACGGACAGTCAAAAAGACATAGAAGGGCAACGAATACTTTTTTTTTGGGTGGAAATTTCGGTTTTCTATATTTTTATTATGGAATTTTGTAAATTTGTGGCCTCTTTTCGGCCAAACGGCTTGACCAATTCAGATGAAATTTTGTACAGACATTTAATAAGGCATAAAAGGGCAAAGAATACTTTTTTTCGGCAGTTAAGTGTGGGTGCCTATATATTTTTTTAACTTTAAATAGAGTTTGCATAATCATAAAAGTTTGAGCTTAGGTTCATAGTTAATGACTAAACTTAATAAGTGCCTTAATTAGGCCATAAAACTGTCAAAAAGTCATCAAAATTTGCAAGATGGCTTTGCTTGCCCAACGCGTTTTATCTGCTTTGTGGGAAATATTTCAAAAGCATTCGTGTCTTAACAGCCACATTTAACCTTAGGGTCATCGGTATTGACTAAGTAGGTTATAAAAACTGTCAGGTCATAAAACGTAAAAATTTTCGCGCTCACTTCGCTCGCGCATTGATAGCGCTCGCTGCGCTCGCGCAAAAATTGTTTTATCTACTTTGCAGGTAATATTTCAACATTTTTTGTATTTTAATAGCAACATGCATCAAAACGAGGCCATAAATTGAAACAGTACAACCTTCAATATTCATAATGATTATCAACCTTAAAGTAAGTGGATACCAAATTTACCCTTTGTGTCATCAGTATTAACTGAGTAGGTCATAAAAACTGTCAGGGTCATAATAGGTCGTAAAAACTTTTCGCGCTCGCTTCGCTCGCGCAGTGATAGCGCTTACAACGCTCGCGCAGTAATAGCGCTTGCTCCAGTCGTGCAAGCATTTGTAATATCTACTTTGTAGGAAACATTTCAGCAACTATTGTATTTTAATAGCCACATTCATCAAAACATGTCATAAATTGGAACAGTACAACTTTCAATAATCATTATGATTTTTAACCTTAAAATAAGTGGATATCAAGTTTAACCTTTGTGTCATCAGTGTTAACTTAGTAGGTCATAAAAACTGTCAGGGTCATAAAAGGTCTTAAAAATTTTTCGCGCTCGCGCAAACCTATGTTTTATCTACTTTGTAGGTTTTATTTCATCATTTTTTGTATTTTTATAGCCACATGCATTGTGCAAAAACGAGTTTATAAATTAATACAGTACAACCTTCAATAATCATAATGATTTTTTACCTTAAAATAAGTAGATATCAAGTTTAACCTTAGGGTCATCGGTCTTGACTTATTAGGTCACAAAAATTGTCAAGGTCATAAAATGACGTAAAAATTTTCGCGCTCGCTTCGCTCGCGCATTGATAACGCTCGCTACGCTCGCGCAAACCTTTGTTTTATCTACTTTGTAGGTAATATTTCAGCATTTTTTGTATTTTAATAGCCACATGTATCAAAACGAGTTTATAAATTGAAACAGTACAATCTTCAATAATATTAATGATTTTTTACCCTAAAATAAGTGGATATCAAGTTTAACCTTAGGGTCATCGGTGTTGACTTAGTAGGTCATAAAAACTGTCAGGGTCATAAATAGACGTAAAAATTTTTCGCGCTCGCTTCGCTCGCGCATTAATAGCGCTCGCTGCGCTCGCGCAAACTTTTGTTTTATCTACTTTGCAGGTAATATTTCAACATTTTTTGTATTTTAATAACCACATGCATCAAAACGAGGGCATAAATTGAAACAGTACAACCTTCAATAATCATAATGATTTTTTACCTTAAAATAAGTAGATATTAAGTTTAACTTTAGGGTCATCGGTCTTGACTTAGTAGGTCATAAAAACTGTCAGGGTCATAAAAAGACGTAAAAATTTTCGCGCTCGCTTCGCTCGCGCATTAATAGCGCTCCCTGCGCTCGCGCAAACCTTTGTTTTATCTACTTTGTAGGTAATATTTTTGCAATTTTTGTATATGAATAGCCACATTAAGTGGATATCAAGTTTAACGTTTGTGTCATCGGTGTTGACTTAGTAGGTCAAAAAAACTGTCAGGGTCATAAAAATACGTAAAAATTTTTCGCGCTCGCTTCGCAGGCACTGTGATAGGGCTTGCTACGCTCGCGCAGTAATAGCGCTCGCTCCGGTCGCGCAAGCATTTGTTATATCTACTTTGTAGAAAACATTTCAGCAACTTTTGTATTTTAATAGCCACATGCATCAAAACGAGTCATAAATTGAAACAGTACAACCTTCAATATTCATAATGATATTTTACCTTAAAATAAGCGGATATCAAGTTTATCCTTAGGGTCATCGGTGTTGACTTAGTAGGTCTTAAAAACTTTCAGGGTCATAAAAAGTCATAAAAAAGTTTCTCACTTCGCTTGCGCAGTAATAACGCTACATAGCGTATAATAGCGTGTTTTAACAGCCTCATACATTAAACTGACTCAAATACTTTAACAAAAAAACTTGGTAAGCCTTGGTTAGGTTTACCAAGTACCAAGTAATGATTAATAACTTTAACAATAGACGATATCGAGTTCGACCTAAGAGTCATCTATATTGACTTGATGATTAGGTCATTAAACTGTCAGGGTTATAAAAAGCCATAAAAAATGTTCACTTGCCCAATTATAGCGCTCGCTACGCTCGCGCAGCTATGCACGTTATTTTCTTTGTAAGAAATGTTTCAGGAACTGTTGTGTTGAGTCAAAAATTTAAACAGCACAACTTCGTATACCTAACCAAAATGATTAATGACTTTTACTATAGAGGATATTGAGTTCGACTTTGAGGGTCATCTATGGTGACTTGGCCTAAGAGATCATCGATCTAGACCTCAATGGTCATAGACACAAATAACGCGGGCGAAGCCGCGGGTAACAGCTAGTCATCTATATATCACGGTTCATGAGATACAGCCTGGTGACAGACGGACAGACAGACAGACAGACAGACGGACAGCGGAGTCTTAGTAATAGGGTCCCGTTTTACCCTTTGGGTACGGAACCCTAAAAATAGTAATATCGATCATACCCCTAATTTATTTCTATCTACCTCTTTGTACGAGTAGGTTAGAAATAGATTAGGGACAGGTGACAAATATTGAGTGCAGTTCTGCCCCAGGCATATTGTCCACATACAAAAACCTCTGTACCGTTTTAGACTAGGCAGTATAGATTGTCCTTCGGCCACCTTACCCTTTTATGTCGCTGATTTTGTGATATAAAGGTACGTACTAATACTTGTATGAATAATACATACCAGTTTAAGTACATGAGTTATCAGATGTATTTAATTACATGTAAACTAACCTAGGAATACGTGTTCAGTGCATACTATTACAGTTGAATGCTGCTTTGTTCCCCGGCCTCATTTTGCATCCACTTCTAGTCAGATCTTATCGACAGTTAAATTGCTATATTCTTTCTCATAGAGCATTATTGTTCTGTGTTCTTGTTGTTTAATATAATGACTACCAACTAAACTTAAATACTACTAGAGGTGGTAGGAGCATATTGTATCGATGGAACATCGCCTGGGTTGCTACCAAAAAGTAGTTTTCCACTATCAAGAAGAAAATCTGCCGCCATAAATTTACGATGTTCCGGCAGCACACAACCCTTGGAATCAGAGTATTCTAGGTTAGGCCTAGCGTGTTCATCGTGTTCGACCACTTACCATAATATTTAATTAATTAAATAGCAGTGCTGGATAGCTTCTCGCAAGAAACACCACTGAGCCTAATCTTCGGCTCTTCTTTAGTCACTCCTCACCGATTTGCGTATGTCATCGCTCCACCTGTCACAGGGCGTCCAACTACATTTCCTAGAGTAGAGTCTATTCTCCGTGATTTGCCTATTTGCGTTTTCTACTGCAACACCGATCAACACCAATGAATCGGTCCACAGACAACGTTTCTTTGTGGTTTTTGGGCCTGTAAGTAGGTTCTAATTTCAAAATATTATGAGAGGTGAGAGAGAAGAGATACATGTTTTAAACGCAGGGATGACGCCACTCCTTTATTTAATAAAGTGTAAGTGTAAGTTTTAAATTACGAACAAAAAGTTCATAGGTTTTAAACTTTGATAATAATTTAAGATCGTTTAAAAAACTCAAAGAACCGACTTCAAACGTCGCGCTAGTCAAAGTAGCCAGTAGACGTAGTAACTATTACATAATCTGTGCCAGTAGTTAGTAGTAACTTGTAAGTCGTCGAGATAAGTAAATGCGTCGTAATACAAATGCTGATATATTAAAAACGACTAAGCCGATTTCGTTGAAATTTAAATGGGACCACACGTGAAGGTGCCCTTTGAAACAAAAAAAGAATTTTCCAAATCGCTTCAGGCATATTCGAGTAATCGGTGAACATACATCGACGAATTGAGAACCTCTTCCTTTTTGGTGAAGTCGGTTAAAAATCAACACCAATATTGTAAATGTGAAAGTCAGTTTATAAATTTGTTTGTTTGAGACTTCTTCAGGGTCAAACGGCTGAAACGATTTAGCTAAAATTTTGCACAGAGATAGACAGTACTATGGATTACGTAGTAACTATTTTATAATCTGTGCTATGGATTAGGCTATGAGATACTTTTTAGACGCGGGCGAAGCCTCGAGGCATAGCTAGTATCCTACTTCCTACTATCCTACTAATATTATAAATGTTTGTGTGTGTGTGAATGTTTGTTACCACGTATCTCGATAACCACTAAACCAATTTTAATGAAATTTAAAACGTAGATAGTGTAGGTTCTAACTTAAGACATAGGCTAATATTATTTTTGAAAATCATCCCTTAAAGGGGTTAAATAGGGTGATAAAGTTTCTATGGAAAATTTTATTCCTTGGGCTGATTTACTCAAAACTCAGTACAATTAACCTTAAAACAAATAATGAGACACGTGTTTTTCATTTTTTCAAAACCACCCCTAGGAGGCTTGAAAAATGAATTTTCTTTGTAAAAATTATAAAAAAATCAGTAATATTTGTTCTCACATATTCCTTTGTCCGATTCACTCAAAACTCGGTACAAACAAACCTAAAAACAAATAATGAGACACGTGTTTTTTATTTTTTCAAATCTACCCCTAAGGGGGGTGTCAAATGATTTTGTTTGAAAAAGTCGTAGAAAATTCAGTAATGTTTGTTTCCCCGTATTCCTTGGCCCGATTCACTCAAAACTCGGTACAAAGGAACCTTAAAACAAATAATGAGACACGTGTTTTTTATTATTTCAAATCTACCCCTAAGGGCGGTGTAAAATTGTTTTTAATTTTGTTTGGAAAAGTCATAGAAAATTCAGTAATGTTTGTCTCCACGTGTTCCTTGGTCCGATTCACTCAAAACTCAGTACAAATAATCTATAAAACAAATAGCGAGACACGTATTTTATTATTTTCCAAATCTTCCCCTAGGGGGTCTGTAAAATTAATTTTGTATGGAAAAATCATATATAAAATCCAGTCATGTTTGTTTTGACGTATCTGCATAACTAATAAACCGATTTCAATGCAATTTGACACGTAGATAGTGTAAGTTTTAAAATAACATATAGAGTAATTTGATTTTCAAAATTCAACCCCTGAAGGGGTAACAAAGGTTGATAAAGTTTCTATAAAAAAGTTATTCCTTGGTCTGGTTCACTCAAAACTGTACAATACAAAAAAGGTACAAATAAAACTTAAAACAAATAATGAAACATGTATTTTTTATTTCTTTCAGATTTACCCCATGGGGGAGTGAATATGTAATTTTATCTGGAGAAATCATAGAAAATACATTAATGTTTGTTTCCACGTATCTGTATAACTACTAAATCGATTTTGATGATATTGGAAATGTAGATAGTATAGGTCCTGAAATAAAACATAATAAGGTACTTTAATTTTCAAAAATCATTTGAAATTTGTAAGTATAGAAAACATGTATTTCCTGGTTCCATTCACTGTGTAGGGAAATACAGTTTAACGTAAATAATGAAATCAACACCAATATTATAAATGCGAAAGTCAGTTTGTTTATTTGTTTGTTTGGGACTTCTTCACGGTCAAACGGCTTGACCGATTTGGCTGAAATTTTGTACAAAGATAGTACATGGGGCAGAATAGGATATAGGATACTTTTTTTTTAGCTATCGAGTCAGGGGGTCCAGATATTTTTAATTGAATTTTGTAAATATAAGACTTCTTTTCGAATAAACGGCTTGACCGATTTGCCTGAAATGTAGTATAAAGACAGTTCATAGGGCAGAATAGGATATCGGATACTTTTTTTTTGGCTATCGAGTCTGGGTAACCAGATGTTTTTTATTGAATTTTGTGCATGTGTGGCTTCTTATCAACAAAACGGCTTGACCGACACGGCTGAAATTTTCTACATATACAGCTCATATGGCATAGAAGCACATAGGATACTTTTTTCTGGCAGTTGAGTCCAAGTGTCCAGATTTTTTTTTATTGAACTTTGTAAATGTGTGGCCTCCTCTCAGTCAAACGGGTCAACCATTTCAGCTGAAATTTTGTACACAGACAGTCAATAAGACATAGGATACTTTTTTTTTGGCTGGCAATTTTGGGTGTCCAGATTTTTATTATGGAATAATGTGTGGCCTCTTACCGGCAATCGTTTTGACCTATTCAGCTCAAATTTTGTACAAATACAGTTAATAGGGTATAGAACGACAAAGGATTTTTTTTTTTGCGGTTGAGTCTGGGTAACACTTTTTATTGAATTTTTTAAACGTGTGACCCTCTTCTCGGTTAAACGAGTTGACCGATTGAGCAAAAATTGTACAGAGACAGTCAATAAGACATAGACCAAGAGTAGAATCTATTATCCGAGCACATAGGTTACTTTTTTTACAATCGAGTCCAGTTGTCAGTTTTATATTATTGAATTTTATAAATGTTTGGCCTCTTTTCGTCCAAAAGGCTTGACCGATTCACATGACATTTTGTACAAAGACACTTAATAGGGCATAAAAAGGCAAAGAATATTTTTTTCGACAGTTAAGTGTAGGTGCCTATATTTTTTGTAAACTTATATAGAATATAATCATAAAAAATTGACCTTAGGTTCGTCTATAATGACTTAATTAGTGTCTTAATTAGGCCATAAAACTGTCAGTGTCATTAGTAGTCATCAAAATTTACGCGCTGGCTTTGCTTGCCCAACGTGTTTATCTGCTTTGGGAAGCATTTCAGAAACTTTCGCGTTTTAACAGCCACATTTTACCTTAGGGTAATCGGTGTTGACTTTGTTGGTCATAAAAACTGTCAGGGTCATAAAAAGTCGTAAAATTTATCGCGCTCGCTGCGCTCGCGCAAACATTTGTTTTATTTACTTTGTATGTAAGATTTCAGCAACTTTTGTATATAAATAACCACATGCATCAAAACGAGTCATAAATTGAAACATTACAACTTTCAATGATCATAATAATGATTAACTTTAAAATAAGTGGATATCAAGTTTAATCTGAGTGCAATTGGTGTTGACTTAGTAGGTCATAAAAACTGTCAGGGTCATAAAAAGTCGTAAATTTTTCGCGCTCGCTTCGCTCGCGCAGTGATAGCGTTCGCTGCGCTCGCGCAAGCATTTGTTTTGTCTACTTTGTAGGTAATATTTCAACAACTTTTGTATTTTAATAGCCACATGCATCAAAACGAGTCATATATTGAAACAGTACAACCTTCAATAATCATAATGATTATAAACCTTAAAATAAGTGATTATCGAATTTAACCTGATTGTCTTCAGTGTTGACTTAGTAGGTCATAAAAACTGTCAGGGTCATAAAAAGTCGTCAAAATTTTTCGCGCTCGCTTCGCTCGCGCAGTAATAACGCTATATAGCGTATAATAGCGTGTTTCAACAGCCTCATACATTAGACTGACTGAAATACTTAAACAGCAAAACTTGGTAAACCTTGGTTAGGTTTACCAAGTAATTATTAGTAACTTTAACAATAGACGATATCCAGTTCGACCTAAGAGTCATCTATAGTGAGTTGATTATTAGGTCGTAAAACTGTCAGGGTCATAAAAAATGTTCGCTCGCGCAATGATAGCACTCGCTGCGCTCGCGCAGCTATTCACCTTATTTTCTTTGTAAGAATTGTTTCAGGAACTTTTGTGTTGAGTCAAACATTTAAACAGCACAACTTCGTATACCTAACCAAAATAATTAATGACTTTAACAAAAGAGGATATTGAGTTCGACTTTAGGGTCATCTATGCTGACTTAAAGCCTAAGAGATCATCGATCTTGACCTCAAAGGTCATAAAGACTCAAATAACGCGGGCGAAGCCGCGGATAACAGCTAGTTATCTATATACGAATACAGAAACTAATAAATAATATAAATGCATTTATACCATTTAAATGGTGTCCAACAGAACAAACCCAAAACCTATTTCACGTTAAAAAAATCAACAGGTACTGCAGCTAACAAAAATTTAATACCGTTTAATCTCAGCGGGCATTCGTTAACAACACAAGCAAAGTTTTTAATCTATGAGGTCGTGCAACGTTGCACATTAGCCGCTTCGTTAGCAAAGAATATTCCGCGGTAGCTCTCACCGCGGCCTGATTTAATTTCATGTCCAATAAAACTGCCCCCTCCCCTCTCCCTTAACATCCTCTCCCTGCCCCGCTCGCGCCCTCCCGGGCTAATCTCATTTGGTCCGAGTTGGTGCTACGCTCCGATTTTGTTAAGAGAAACTGCTTTTATTGCTAGAATCACTATACCGTATACGGAATGTACTCCTACATACTCTCCGTAGAGATTAGGTTTTCTGGAAA
Source organism: Cabera pusaria (assembly GCA_954871355.1). Taxonomy (NCBI): domain Eukaryota; kingdom Metazoa; phylum Arthropoda; class Insecta; order Lepidoptera; family Geometridae; genus Cabera; species Cabera pusaria. Next base: position 26,491,308 of record OX940899.1, on the reverse strand, counting down.
ACTTTTACTGTAGAAATATCTTTCTTAGGTGTAAAACAACTTGTCTGAATAAAAACTCAAACTTGGGCTGCTGTGATTACATATCTGAAAAATCAAAATTTAAAAACAAGTAACTACAACGCGAGAAAAGTACTCATATTTTGTAAACGAAAAAAGAAAAATACAAAACAGTACTTTTAATATATAATTTTACAATCCTTTGAAAATGATTCTTTTGATCATCGAATACTTTAATGTGCTTCGACTCTGTTATCAGGTTCATGAAAATAAAATAAACACCCACGACACTGTAAATAAAATTCAAAACCAGAGATAATAAATTATTGTGTGCGCCGTTTGGCGTAGAAGTTCTACAGCGTAACATCGTAGCAACGTAGCATCGTAACGCCGTAGCGGCGTAGTCGAGAGAGGATTTATTCGCACATATTCGCAATGATAAGAGAATGGCACGCTATCAGCTGATTGATTGGCTCGTTCCAAGGGATGGAAAGAATATGAAAAACATGGGCGATGCTTATCATTGCCTCGCCAACGGATAGCCTATTCATTGTAATAAATAGGTTTGAATGCTGCGTCATACTAGCCGACGGCAAAACTCTGATACATTTTGGTAACCATTGTACTTCTTCAAAATTATATTAAGTCTTAGTCTTACAGTTCTCCATTTTTCAAAAGTTTGCAGAAAAACATAGTAGAATATTATTGTTCTACTAATCTCCTACGTTATATGTATATCAATGCTGACTAGAAGTGATCTATTCTATAAATACGTGAAATAATAAATTTATTGGAGAACTAAACTTTGTTCAAGATAACGTAACACAAATTCAGTCGGTAAGCTTAATAAAAAGACAAAGTCCAGGTATCGAGTTCAAGTTCAGAGATCCACAGTTAATATTATCTGAGTAAAGTTAGTTAATATTCTTTAATGCTCCAGAATTCGCGACTAACTCTCTATCCTCTGTTTACTGGACTACAGAGATTGTTTTACAAGTAATTTAATTATTTGTTTGGAAGTTTCAGTATTTACAGGACAGCATTAAGCAACTCTTGTTTTGAGGTTGGATGGTGAAGGTGTTACTAGATGGTTCTTTAAATATTTAGTCACTAGCAGAGTTACTTTCTTTAGAGCAGGGATCAATTGCATTGAAAGAGTCAGTTAATTAAATTTTATTGGATGTATGTAAAATTAAACTCAAAGCATGTATACTGAATATTTAATAGATGCTTTGAGTTTTATCGATTTTGTGTCTAAAAAAACATGTTTGTACTGTTTTTTTTATTTTTATCAATCACTTATAATTTTCCTGTTTTGCGATAAATCCAATAAGTCTTAAGAATTAAAAAATAATGTTGTTAACACATTATTACGTTGACCCTGATGAACGAACGAAGTAGAGTTGTTGGATATTCGATTATGTGTTTAAATAACATTAATATTTATGGTTTTTATTTTTCACGTAATTCAATTTTCCTAGAACATTAACACATTAACAAAATGGCGTCAAAAATGAACCTGTATCCTTAAACATTGTTCATAAAATGATCTGATAGTGTTTATTGAAATGTGGACTAAATTCGAATGCGCTCAGATATTTTGTTTTGTATACAATCATTTGTGTTTTGTTGTAACTTGATGTTGGAACATGTTGGAACATTTGTTTAATTATTATAAGGAGTCAAATATATATGAGGGTACTGGTGAATATTTTGTGAGGTATTGTATGTCACGGTCACGGACCGCTTATTTTTCAAAGCTACCTCTTGTCCATCCAAAGGTTGTCTGGTAGAGATCGATAAGTCACCCATTGTCACACCTAATTAGTTTTTGATTGTCTTTGATTATCATTTGTGTTGATTGGTATGCAATAAAGTATTAATTCATTATTAGTTATCTATCTAACATACCGGTTAAAATCATGAACGGTCGTAGTCGGGTAAAAACTGAAATTTTACGAAAGAGTCTGATAGTTACTTTTATTGATAGTTATATTTATATTGATAGTTATATTTATATTGCTAGTTTCAGTATATTGAACTTCGAAATATGTGTGTTGTCTCAATCAACAAAGAAATATAAATACATAGCCAGAAGTGCAACCAAAGAAAACAAAACGCCGCAGTTGACAACACGGAGGCGTCCGCAGTAACAAGCCTCTCAACGTCGCTGCGTCATTTTTCATGGTCTCGTCAGTGCCACAATAAACCTTCCCATTTCCGAAATAACCGAGCTATCCTAAAAATAAACGATCCGTCCGTCATGACAAAAACTTCCTTACTTAGGTAAATTACTAAGGTCCAGTACTTACACATTATGGGCCCACTGGGCATCTCGGTCCACAGATCCGCCGCGGTCTTCAACAACCGACTTACGTTCTAAAGCAATAAGACTTATTTTCGTCCAGTGGAATGATCGTCCCGAGCTCGGAAAGAGTGATAATGAACACTATCAAAGGCCTCCAATTTCAAACTAAAATAAACTATGCCCGGTCGCGTTGAAGGTTTAATTTCGTCCGTAGTTAGTGTTGCGGTGAGAGTATGTGTTAGGTAGTATAATTACGGCAGTAAATTAAGCAACTTAGGCCATTGCATCGGTTATCGGTACCGTGTTTATGTTATCCGAGATAGAGTCTTATTGTTGTATCCGACGGTTCAGCCGCAGTTAGGATCAGATCGGAAACTTCCTCAGAATGTGTAACAATATCTCGGGAATGTTATATATCATTAATTTGATACCTCGTTCGTTATACGCTCCGTGAATTCTGAATCCCGGGAGAAATTTTCTATATGTAAAGGATTTGCGCTAAAACTGTTCAGTATTATATCTGTGTTATATTCGATGTTCTTATGGAAGCTTTATTAAAATTCACTCATAGAAAAAATATATAGCAACGTTATTTTTCACAACTCAACTTTTAAATATGGTTTTATATAATATTGTTATTAACAATCTTTTGAATTAAATATATCATTCAAAAGAGTCAAGTGGGTAATTAGCGCTGAAAAATGCTTTTAATAAAATTGTAGAATATCTATAAATATAAAATCCAAAGTCCTGACTGACTGAGATATCAACGCACAGCCCATACCGCTAGTCAAACACATGAAATTTGGAGGGTGTGTTTTTTATGAAGTGTAAGCATCCACTAAAAAAGGATTTTTCGAAATTCCATCCCTAAGTGGGTGAAATGGAGGGTTGAACTTTATATGAAACTTTTTATTATCTGAATAAATTGTTTCAAAAATTGGTACACATACTCTTTAAATAAAATAATGAGTTACGGGTATCACAGTTTTTCAAAAATCATCCCCACGCGTTTTTATGACTAACTGAATGACTGCCTAGTATATGAACGTACTGCCTAAACCACTAGTCTTAGAGACATGATATTTGGAAGATGTATTTTTTGTGAAGTGCAAGTATTTAATAAGAAATAGTTTTTCGAAATTCCACCCCTAAATGGGTGGAATGGAGGGTTGAACTTTCTATGAAACTTTTTATTCTCTGGGTCAATTGTCTCGAAAATTGGTACACATACTCTTTAATTAAAATAATTCGTTACGGGTATCACAGTTTTTCAAAAATCATTCCCCGCGCGTTTTTATGACTAACTGAATGACTGCTTGATATATTAGCACTGCCTAAACCACTGGTCCTATAGACATAATATTTGGAGGGTGTGTTCTTTGTGAAGAGCAAATATCCATCAAGAAACAGTTTTTCGAAATTCCACCCCTTAGTGGGTGAAATGGAGGGTTGAACTTTCTATAAAACTTTTTATTCTCTGGGCCAATTGTCTCGAAAATTGATGCACATACTCTTTAATTAAAATAGTGAGTAACGGGTATCACAGTTTTTCAAAAATCATCCCCCACGCTTTTTTTTGACTGACTTAATAACTGCCTGATATATCAACGCACTACCTTAACCACTGGTCTTAGAGACATGATATTTGGAGGGTGTGTTTTTTGTGAAGTGCAAGTATCCACTAAGATATCGATTTTCGAAATTCTACCCCTAAGAGCGTATGATGTAAGGTTACATTTTATGTGATTTTTTTATTCTTTGGGTTCGGTCGCTAGATTTTCTTGAAAATTGGTACATATCTCTTTAATAAAAATGTTGAGACACAATTTTCTGTGAAACATTTTATTCCCTCGGGTGATGGACTTGAAAATATGTACACATACTCTTCAATTAAAATTATGAGATACGTGTTTCACAGTTTTTCCAAAATTATCCCTTACGCATTCGTCTAATTAACTGACTGATATATCAACTTGCAGCCTAATCCGCTGGTCTTAGAGATCAACACCAACATTATAAGTGGGAAAGTCAATTTGTTTATTTGTTTGTTTGTTTGGGACTTCTTCACAGTCAAACAGCTTGACCAATTTGGCTGAAATTTTGAATAAAAACAGTTCATAGGGCAAAATAGGATATAGAATACTTTTTTTTTGGCTGTCAAGTCTGAGTAACCAGATTTTTTTAGTTGAATTTTGCAAATATTATATCTCTTCTTGGATAAACGACTGGACCGATTCAACTGAAATATTGTATAAAGACAGGCAATAAGACAAAGAAGGACATAGGATACTCTTTTTTTGGCAGTCGAGTTTGGGTTTCAACATTTTTTTTATTGGATTTTGTAAGCGTGTGACTCTTAACGGCCTAATAGCTTCACTAATTTAGCTGAAATTTAGTATAAAGATAGTCAATAAGGCACAAAAGAACAAAGTACACTTACTCTTTTTTTACAATCGAGTCTGGAGGTCCAGATTTTTTTATTGAACTTTGAAAATGTGTGACGTCTTATCAGCTAAAGAGCTGAACCAATTCAGCTAAAACTTTGTGCAAAGATAGTCAATAGATAGAACATACTAGGACATAGGATATCTTTTATTTTGCAGAAAAGTCTGGATATCAAGATTTTTAATAGAATTGTGTAAATGTGTGACGTCATAAACGGCTTAACCGATTCAGCTGCTCATGTACAAAGATATTCAATAGAACATACAAGAACATTGGATACTTTTTTCTGGCAGACAAGTCTGATGTCTAGATTTTTTAAATTAAATTTTGTAAATGTGTGCCGTCTTATTAGATCAATGACTTGGCCGATTCAGCTGAAATTTTGTACAAATATAGTCAGTAGAGCATAGTAGGACATAGGACACTTTTATTTTGGCAAACACTTAAACAGCACAACGTGGTATATCCTAACCATAATGATTAATGACTTTTAGAATAGAGGATATCGAGTTTGAGCTTGGAGTCTTCTCTAATGACTTAACTAAAGGTAATGTAGTCATAAAACTGTCAGGGTCATAAAAAGTCATAAAAAATTTTGCAGGTATTCGCCTTATCTACTTTGTAGGAAACATTCCATACATTTTTGTGTTTTAACTGCTTCATGCATCAGAATGAGTCAAACATTTAAAGAGTACAACTTGATATACCTAATTTCGAAATTAGTCAAGTCCGAAATTATTAACAAGTCCGAATAACTGCACAGTATATTGTAATGATGGTCATAATTATATAAAACGGTTCAGGTATGAAGAAGTCGTTTGTCACCAGCTCATGCTCCAGACAGAGCAGGGTTACGCATATCGGCATGCGGTAAGGCAGGCCATTTTTAACCGACTTAAAAAAAAGGAGGAGGTTTCTCAATTCGACCGTATATTTTTTTTTTTTTTTTTTATGTTTGTTCGCGGATAACTTCGTCGTTTATGAACCGATTTCGATTATTCTTTTTTTGTTCGAAAGGAGATATCCCAAGTGTGGTACCATGGTAATTTTATCGAGGTATGATAAGTATCTCCAGAGATATTGAGATAAACATCTCAAAATTGGTACTGAAAATGAATAGCGCGGCATTGAAGTCGGTTGTTTTTTAGTTTTTAAACGATATTATACTTCAAAAAATCAAGACGCGCGCGTTACACGCCATGTTACCTCACGATATTATGACAACTCTAAACGCGCTCACTACCGCGTTTGCCAAACTTGTTATTGGCATAGAGAATACCTTTGATGCGAATAACGTGGAAATATTGTAACGCGGCACGTTAAGACTTTAAAATGGTCATGCTGAATCAGGCCCCAGATAAGTATATCCAGAGATATGACGATCAACGTCTCAAACTTGCTACTTGACTCGCGGCGCATTGAAGTCGGTTGTTTTAGTTTTTAAACTCTTAATCATTAATATATCAACATTTGTATTACGATGCATTTGTATAATTCTATGACATGCTACTTACTAGCGCGCGTTTGAAGTCGGTGTTTTTTAAACTTCTTAAATTATTTTGTGTTTCTCACAAATCTTAAATTATGAAATTAATATGTTTCTGAAAATATTATCGACACTTTATATTTTTGTATATAATAATAAATAATCCACAATGTTGCAGTCTACCGAGACTCGAAGCCACAACCTCTTCAATAACAACACGTCCAAGTGCTGTGACCACCTTAAGGTAAGGCAGCAGACACACCGCAGCGTCCTGCGTGCGCGATCTAGGTGGCGATCAGATAGCGCAGTAGTATTTGTACCGACTGGTTCACACCAAACGCGATCAAAAAACAATTGAAAAGTATTGAGATCGCGCACGCAGATATCAGGACGCCGCGGTGTAGCCGTACCTTTACAGACGATTCCTGAATTTGCCGTCCGCAGAAGTGCGTAATATTTTATACGATGGACAGCCACAACCAACCAACACTCATTGTAAAAAGCTAGTTTTCGTGTCAATTAATAATTCGATATTTGTTAATTATTAGTAACAAAATATTATGTATTTTTGTACGAATGTAGTTTTGTTAAATAATATCTTGACAACTTGTACTTAGCAGAATAAATTATGATAAATAAATAAATAATAATAAATAATAATAAATTATTTAATAAACATTATTATGTATTATATTATATAAATTATTATAATAATAAATAAATTATGATAAATAAATATTACTAGGTGAGGCATACATGAAAAGATAACAATGTTTCATTCCGATTAATGTCGTTTATTATCGTTAAAAATCGAAAGAGTATTTATGTATGAGTAATTCAATACAAAAATATCTGCAAAATAGAGAGCTGAATGTTTTTTGTATGTGTATAAAGTATAATTTTATTTATTTATCTTGTTCGTTAATTCTATATACTCATGGTCGGCTATTCCTTATTTCTTCGTCCTTGCATTTGCAGGTACCAGAACATCGTAGCTTTGTAGTACGGTAGTAAAGGCGTACTTTCATGCGGTACGGTTATGGCCGCCCGGCCGTCCTTGCCACAACTTACGGACGTTTTGTTAAGCGCAGTAATCGAGCCTTTACACAGTACATTCAGTAGGAACGTATAAACAATCTTTGTTGTGGACTGTTTTGGCAGAAAACATTTAGGTACCTATGATACTTCTTATGGTTAAAGTTATTCGAGTAGCTACAACTATGAACCGGAATAAAAGTACCCAATACTTACAGTCAAGAAACTAACATTACCCTACCACGCTACCCACTTATAAATATAATATTGTCAATACTATTACGAAAAGTTATAAATAAAATATAGCTACTGGGGCTATTGCAGCTTTATTTTAAATACATATTATAGCAGAAGCGATGATCTTACAATTTTATGGAGTGGAAACATCTGTTACTCGTAACACTTGCAGACCAGAAAATCAACTCGCAAACTATCCAAGCAAACTTTTCTAAACTGAACTCACAAATCGTAGGTCCACTGGCTATACTACCCGAGCCTCCCACTTCCCCGCGTCCCCGCCCCGTCTCCCGCCAGCTACAATTTACGACGCTCATTCCGCTCGCCCATTTTGTTCAACGAATTATTTCCCCAAATTGTATGAAAAAAGTTTGATGCAGTATAAGTCATGTCTGCCGCTCGCATGATTTATACAATGTACTGAATATTTACAATACTCTCTGTTGTTTACGAACACTCGGTGAAGGAAGATCTAAGGATATTTTCATACCTAAGGAAAATCCGTTTGTAAATAAACTTAGGTTCGTTAACTGATTCATAACGAATAATAGGCTAATAACGAATGATTTGTCTCTAATTGAAATGTCTTGATGAACAAATGCAAGGATTCACATCACAAGAGATTTTGTTACGCTATTATACTCACTATTAATAATATAAATATATTAAACATTCATAATAAATAAACAGTTCAGTTGGCGTCACTAAACCGCTGTAAATGATATCAATTTTATAAATTGTAATAGGTACTTCATTGTGGTACATTAATAGGCTTCTTATAAACCTTAAAGGTAATTGATAAAAATAATTAAAAGTACTTTTCATTGGTTCATTGACTATTTATTCATTGAGACCATTCCAACGAGCCTAAACTCGACATCTCTGATGTGAATTGAGTGCTGTAGAGTAGTCTGCAGATTATAGGGGATGCCCAGCATCAAGTTAATGCTACCGTGGTCTTACAATTTTATTCAAGTAAGTGGTTACCGAATTTCAAATTAATCAGACATAATGAGTCTTAAAACGACTAAATTGATTTTCATGAATCAAATCTAAAAACACTCTCAATGAAAACACCCACCGAACCAAACCGGTTCGTCCGTTTACACGCAGATTTTTTTTATTTATGCCAGACAAACACCCAGATACGTCACGTCTAACTTATGACAACCCGTCTTTCTGCGTCGGGGGTAAAATATAGTAAATTTAAATTAAGAATATCAGAAAAATATGTCAAAGATCTTCTGAACTTTGAATATATTTTGAAATTGTGAACAAATCGGGCATGTGTGTGACAGTCAGCCCAAAGTTTATTTTGTGTGAACTCATCTTATTAATATTTGTGAAAAAAAAAATGTAATTTTAACATAAATATTGAAAGAAAATTCAACAAAATTTAATATGAATTTCTTTATAGATCCGCCAAATTAGATCCAAGCTACACAAAAACCGAATTCAATTTGTCTCAAAAATATTTTCGTAAGAATTTGACTAATCGCGAACACATGTCGAGTTTCATTATGTATGTACCCGTCGTGCTCGCCTCCACGGTTCATATTAAATATTTGTTTTCTCAGGGTTTATCGAGAGCTCTCACCTTCGCGTTATCGCAAAGTCGTCGGCATTATTCAAAAGGTCAACATACTTGGTTTTTTTATAAAGTCAAGTGTTTGAATTCACGCATTATTTGGTTGCGAATCGCAGCCGATCGACATTGAACTTTATTTCGTAGGCGTAAGGTCGTGATGAATGCATTGATAGATAGGATTGAATGAATGGCCTTTAATTTCGGCGTACTGAGTAGAAACCAATCAAAGCGACCGACGAGGGGATCGATGTACTACGTTATCAAAGTGAAATTTTAATAATGTGCTCGTCAGGATGCCACGTGACAGGAGCCTTGTCCTGCAAGGGGGAGGGGGGGGGGCTGTAATAAACTTGGATACACTCCACGTTACAGCTGATATTGAAGTTCTCAGTGATAAATGGTGCAAATTTATGAAGTTATAAAAATATGCAAGACTGCATGTTACTGATACACTTAATCGTACATCAAGTTGTTATTGACTTGACGTAAGTGTATCAGTAAAGGTTGGCTTATTAAATGTATTTGTGAAGATAATATTATGCACTGAGTTGTGACAATTAGACATCTTCTGATTAGAAGTTCAAATATGATATCATATACGAGTTCCCGTTCCCTTTCTAGGCATATCGTGCTGCCATCTCACCAATAGGTGAGACAATGGTCAACCGCTAGCCTTCACGATACAAAAACAATAAACCTGCCAAGTGCGAGTGGGACTAGTACACAAGGGCTTTGTACACAGGTTCCTACTACCGCATAATATACGACAGAGCAAAAATGTGGAATAAAAATATGTTTCCCCCCTTTTATTTATTATTTTTATACAAATTTAATATTATAATATACAGTTATAAATATAATAAAATACGGGACTTATTGCGCTATATATATATTATAATATAATCGGGAGAACGGTCGGCTTTGATGCCACAGGTAACGAGTTCAATCCCCGCCGTGCACTAATGGATTTTTCTATAGAAAAAGTTTTGTGCACTTTCACAGTGGCCCTCCGGTGAAGGAAAAACATCGTCAAGAAACCAACAAGATGGTGGCATGGTGGTAGGAGGCAGGGGGCATGGTGGTAGGACACTATCTAGTGTCCGCCTGGCTAGCTACCACCACTAGTCTCAAGTTAGAAAATCTGTCGCCAAACATCAAATGTGTTCCGGTTACGTAGTAACTATTATATAATCTGAGGTACCGGTAGCTATCCTTGGGAGCCAGTTCCCATTCTAGGCCCAGCGCGCTTACCATCTTTGACCGCATCATCACTCACCAACAGGTGAGATAGTGGTCAAACGCTAGCCTATAAGATATATAAAACAAACTGGCCAAGTGCAAGTCGGACTCATACTCGTAGGGTTCCGTAACACAGTAGAGAGTATTCTATAACTGATTTTTCGCAACCAAAAAATTAACTTTGTTATTCATATTGTTTGTATGAAAAACAAAGTTATCTTTGCGGTCGGTATATCTCAAAAACTGCTGACTGTATCTCGTTTAAACCAATTTTCGTTGAAATTTCTATTGAAATCTACAGAATATATTATTTTTAGATTTTTCACTCCCTTACTTTAAAAGTTAAAGGGGGGAGGGACACACATTTTATCACTTTTTTTATTTAGCAGACGCGCCTATCTTTTATATGATTGACTTGAAGAAAAAAATGATTTTAGGAAACTCACTGTCATTTTTAAAGACCTGTCCGTAGACATGGCAAACGTATAGCTTTGAACAAAAAAAATGTTTTTGTTTCAGTTTTATGTATGCCCCCCCTAAAACTTTTATATTTTTTATTTTTGTATAAATATCGGAAAGCGGTTTACAAAATACATCTACACACCTACAAAGTTTCAATTCTGTAGTCTTAATAGTTTCGGAATAAAATGGCTGTGACATACGGACGGACAGACAGACAGACAGACATGACGAATCTATAAGGGTTCAAATTTTGCCATTCGGCTACGGAACCCTAAAAAAAGGAGATGCAGCCCACTGAGGAACGGACAACGAAGTCTTAGTAATAGGGTTCCGTTGGTACCTTTTCGGTACAAACAAATAAAGGAGCTAAGGATACTTTTTAACCGACTCCAAAAAAAGGAGGAAGTTTCTCAATTCGACCGTATATATATATATATATTTTTTTATGTTTGTTCGCGGATAACTTCGTCGTTTATGAACCGATTTTGAATATTCTTTTTTTGTACAAAAGGAGATATCCCAAGTGTGGTACCATGGTAATTTTATCCAGGTATGATAAGTATCTCCAGAGACATTGAGATAAACATCTCAAAATTGGTACTGAAAATGAATAGCACGGCATTGAAGTCGGTTCTTTTTTAGTTTTTAAACGATATTATGTTATTCATATTAATCACAGAGTCACAGCAGGAATATACTGAATCTCCAACACAAGTATTTCACAATGCGGGACTTTAGGCTCGTCAGCCATGTTTGCGTACGCTGTTCTTCAAGAGCTAAGTCTTCATTTTTTTTTTCTTGAACTAAATACTTGTGACAATGTAAGCAGTACTAGAAAACATGGTTGTCAGAAAAACAAAGGTATATGTCAAAATGGTGCCCATAAATTAATACCTACTGCAATCAACTCCGGTCACCTTGAAATTTTCATTTTATTTACCTTTCACATTTATAAGTCTGAAACATTAATAAAAGCTATTCAAATAATGTCATAGCATTCACTAGAGACGATTTAACTTCAAACACAAATGTGAAAGTTTCATTTGAAGATCTATATATATGTATATTATAGCTCGTAGATTTGGCATGAATGGATTTATTACAGTGGTACACAGACTAGCAAAGATGCATCCAGCCGTGTGAACCAATAACACACACAGTATTGTTATTCTGATCAGTGATCACACATTCGCGCAGGCTGTGAGCACGGGCCCCGTTTATTGCTTGTGGCAGTTGATTGGTGCACATTGAGCATTGATTGCGTAGAACGCTTTATATGTATGACCTAGCTTATGCCTACGGCTTGGCCCGCGTGGATTGCCGGTAACAAATGACATTTTTTCCTCAGAAACAATAAATTATATATAGTAAGCTACTGTTTCATAGCAAGTCAGGCGGTAAGATCGATATAATATGCTCCTTCTACCTTGGACGAACACCCTTACTAAGATTTGAACCAAATAACTCTCGCTCTGAAGTCAAGCCATCCACTACTTCAACCGGATTCTCAAATTTATTGTATTTTTGTATGTTTAAGGCTCGTTTGATTCGTCTTGATTTGTCATTGACTTGATTGTCTTTACTCTAGTGACTAGACTAGACTAGACTAGAAGCTTTTACATTATGACTAGAGTGTAGTCATATTGTAAAAGCTTATTTTTAAAATATTTTTTTTAAAATATTACTTGTACCTAATATTAGTTGTTTGTTACCTCTTCACGGTGTAACAGCAGGACAGATTTAGCTGGCACTTTGCATATAGATAGCCTATAGGGTAGAATAGGACATAGGATTTTTACTTTTTTTCGGGTTCCGTACCTTAAGAATACCAACGAGACCCTGTTACTTAAACTCCGTTATCCATCAGTCCGTGCGTCTGTCACAGGGCTGTATCTTCTGCACCGATTTCTATATATTCTATTCTATTACATAATTGGATTAATTTGTACTTATATACTTAACAAATATATCTACATAAATAAGACTCCTATTATAGCAGACTAATTCGTACGAGAATGTCTTCATAGTTATAAATATTAAAATACGGGACTTATCGCGCCTAAAACATAAATCTTATTTACTCGACGTTTCGACCAAGTTGCATTGATCGTGGTCACGAGACGACTGAGTCTGACTGACTGACTTGAGTCGTCTCGTGACCACGATCAATGCAACTTGGTCAAAACGTCGAGTTAAATAAGATTTATGTTTTAGGCGCGATAAGTCCCGTATTTTAATATTTATAACTATGTGTTCAAATCGCGAAAGTTTAAAGAGAATGTCTTCAATTTATATTATTTTCAAAACACAATTTCCCGCACCAAGGATATATTTCTCTGTGTCGCGGGACATGTTTCAAACACACAAATCACGGACAATACAGCAAATTACAACAACGCTGTACAATGTGTCAAGACCGTTAACTGGTATCAGCAAGCTAGCTTATAAGACGGCTTTTCATTCATGCCTGGAACAACCCTATTGTACTCGTAGTTGACGTTCCAGAAGTCTCGAAAGCCTTATGGGAAGTATAGGCAATACCCCTTAGTCGATAAAGTCCATTGTTTGTTTAGAAAGCCTACATCGCAGTAACCTTACATTACGTTAACTTTGATATATTATTCAATAGTTAGCTGATACCCGCGACTGCATTCATGTACACTAAGATTTTTGTCACTGTAAAGCTCTGTCTTTCATTTTTACAAAAAGTAGCCTATGTTCCTCCAGCTATAAAGTATCTGATCGGTAATAGATTAGATAACAAATCGGTAATATATTATTCTGGATTGTGATATTGTTGTTTGTAAGTTTTGTAGTAAATTATTTATTACGGCAATGTATTTATATAATTGCAACAACTTAGTAAACAATCTTGTTTATTGCGTATTATCTATATTGTAAATTTTCTCAATATGATAAAGCACTCAGTTCATCATTCAAGCTGGTATAATCGTAAAGCATTGCTTGTTATTGTTGCATGCAATTATATTTATAAATAAGATAAATCATGTCGCAACGGCTTCACGACATATTAGCTATAGCAGTACAATCCAGTTGCAAAACGGTTGGTACATAATATATAATTCAGGTGAGCAACACTAGTAGATAATAATGTTATTAATCAGGGGCTCACGGCTGGCGACAGTGCGCGATCGTAATTAGGTGGGATATGGTCGACTTACTGTCTGCCGGGCCTAACTGATGGTGGACATAATCGCTGACGTATAACATGTAGCGATACTATCACGCAGTAATGACTTTATTAGAAGGAAAACTGGTATAAGGACCAGTTACCAACGTTAGCTGAGATAAGCGAAAGAAGCGAGTTGATAAACAACACATATCTTTTTCTTTTCAGGACAGATGAGTGCGTGATGTAATGATGCAGTCCTAAATATAATTGACAAATTGTGGTAGACTTTGGCTGGGACTTGAACCGCCAACCGGACTTTAGAGTGTGGCGGTTACATTACACATCACCAATCAGTTCGCCGAGTTTTATCATGATGTTGGTGCCAGCTAGATTGTGCTTGTCTGGAAACAGAAAATAGCAATGAGACAAATGGCTATAATCGTAGAGATCGGTTCATGTGTTTGGGCGTTACGATGCCATAGACAGACACACATACACACGTCAATCTTGTAACACTCCTTTTTTGCGTCGGAGGTTAACAATTGCAAGAGATAACGTATACCAGCCATAAACACACTTTATGTAACTTAAAACTCAGTTCAATTCAGCATAACGGGCAAATTAAACATCTTCACTTACACACGCCAAATAACATTAAATAGATAATTACCAATAATAAATAAGCTAAATATAACATAATGAAGATAGTTTAAAAACTAAAACAACCGACTTCAATGCCCCGCGAGTTAATTTCAGTAGCGAGTTTGAGATGTTTATGGTCATATCTCTGGAGATACTTATCAGATCTCAATGAAATTACAATGAGACCATCTCGACAACGTACCCTACCGATAACAAAAATAATCATTCGAATCGGTTCAGAATTGACGGAGTAATCGCGTAACATACACACAAAAAAAAACCATACAGATGAATTGAGAACCTCCTTTGTTTTTGGAAGTCGATTGAGAATCATAACTTATTGCTTTTAATTTAAAAAAAAAACAAAGGTAATGAGCCATGCAGTCTCCATGCAAAAGTCAAACGTCACAGTTAAAAAAATTATTATTATATGAGTCAATAAAAACGCTGTTTCAATGGATTGTAGCCTTTTAGGAAATGGATATAGTATGGTATTAGCGAGAAGAAGACTCACTAATCTTATATATATAAAAGAAAGTCGTGTTAGTTACTACACTTATAACTCAAGAACGGCTGGACCAATTTTTATGATTTTTGTATTTTTGGAATTTTCTTTGTCAGGAATAGGATAATAAGTATTAAAAACAATGAATAATTGACATAAAAAAATATATAAGACACATGATGCGGGCCAGATACTATTACGAGACATCACCGCCCTCATCAACTACATGTTATCAGGTAAGGTGCATGAACAGATTGCCCCTCTCCTATATGGTGCAAACCTATGCGCGCTGAAAAAAAAAGATGGTGGCATCAGGCCAATAGCCGTAGGGTGCACATATAGAAGAATCGCATCCAAGGTTTGCTGCCGCCACATTCACCAAAAACTGACTGAAAAGTTCCAGCCGCTTCAGTTAGGCTTCGGCAGCAAGGGCGGATGCGAGGCAGCTGTTCATGCTCTCCGCACATTCTTACATCACAATTGCGGTGAGGTGATATTGAAGGTGGATGTCAAAAATGCTTTTAATTCTGTAGACCGTTCTATCCTTTTGAATGAAATCCAAAATTGTATTCCGGAAACATTAAAATATCTTTGGCAATGTTATGGTTTGGATTCTAAATTACTTTACCGAGATAATTTAATCAATTCTTGCTCAGGATGTCAACAGGGTGACCCTCTTGGACCAGCCATATTTGGACTAGCCATACATCCCATAATCTCGAGTCTAAATTCCAAATTAAATATGTGGTATCTGGATGACGGGACCCTTGGAGGCGATGCTACAACTGTATTGGAAGATTTAGAATTGTTAATTGGTAGATTTAAATCAATTGGTTTAGAACTAAATTTCTCTAAATGTGAACTATTTATAACAGACATTGTACCTTCAGAAAAAAGAGACAATTTGTATGATAAATTTAACAGTTTAGCTCCAAATTTAAAATTATTGACCGGTAAAAGTTTGCGCCTCCTAGGAGCTCCGATCCTTCACGAGTCATTCCCAGATTTTGTCGATGAACAACGTCAAAAATTTGAAGATACGTCTGAACGTCTCACTAAAATTCACAACCACATGGCTTTTCATCTAATTCGATTTTGTCTTTTTGTGCCAAAATTTACGTATATACTACGATGTTGCCCTCTTTGGAACCACATTTCTTTACTACTAAGTTTGGATGACGCGATTAAAAATGTTTTAACCCAAATTCTAAATTGTTCACTTCCAGATATTTCATGGTGTCAGGCATCTCTGCCTGTTCGGCTTGGAGGCATTGGCATCCGCAAAATTTCCAGTGTTTCATTACCGGCCTTTCTATCTTCTGCCAACAGTGTTTTGGTTCTTTTTAAGAGAATAATTTCAAATTCAGCATCACAAATTTCAATAGACTCTTTGGAAGATGGTAGAACGGCCTGGTCTTTGGCTTGTCCAAGTGAGGATCTTCCAAAAAATCTTAGTTCGCAAAGGCAATGGGACGATCCCCTTTGTAAAATTGTACAGAAACAAATTTTAGACAAAAGTATTGATAATAAAGTCCGGGCTCGTCTCCTTGCCACGCGCGAACGAGAATCTGGTTATTGGTTACAAGCACTACCTTCATCCAACATTGGTACCCTAATGGACAATGAAAGTTTTTCTATTGCCATAGGGTTGCGTCTGGGCATCTCTAGGACGGAACCTCACAATTGTCACTGCGGCAGTGAAGTGGACAGATTAGGCCACCACGGCCTGTCATGCCGCCGCAGTGCAGGGCGTCTCTCACGCCACGCCACAATAAACGACGTCATCCGTCGGGCCCTTGCCACCGTGAACGTGCCGGCCATATTAGAGCCGAACGGTATATCACGTGACGATGGTAAGAGGCCCGACGGTATGACGTTGGTGCCATGGTGTCGAGGAAGACCATTGGTGTGGGACGCCACATGTGCTGACACATTAGCGGCGTCCCATATATGCGGGACCTCACGGTCAGCGGGCGCGGCAGCGGATGCTGCAGAAAACCTCAAACGGAGGAAATATGCTACCATTGGTGATGGATACATATTTCTTCCGTTTGCGGTCGAAACAATGGGCCCATGGGGTCGAGATGCCCGAGGTTTTGTTAAGGAGTTGTCCAGACGCCTAATTGACATCACCCGTGACCAAAGAGCTGGCGCTTACCTCGGCCAACGTATTAGCCTAGCTATACAACGAGGTAACGTCGCTAGCTTTTTGGGAACATTACCGGCAGGTAGCGACCTAGGTTCTGTCTTTTATTTATAGTATAGATATTATTATTGTAGTTTATATAATCTTGATATAGACACATTATTTTGCCAAAATGTTCCTGGGTTAAAAAACTGCCAATCATTTGATGTTCAATTGTTTATCCCGTCGATACGGTAAACCTCAAATTAATAAGGGTCATCGCTCCACACGATTAGTGTATTTAGCCAGTGTCAAGTACAAACATTCTTCAAGATTTTGTTATTTCAAGTCATGTACATTTAAAAAGTGCCGATGAATGTGTGCGAGTGTAAGTTTCCCTGTTGCACAATGCAGCACAATGTTGAAAAACATGCTATTTGCGTTCTCACCAAAATTCCACTGAAAATCTTCATAAACACCACTTACTGAAGGTATGACTTAGACCAGACTTTTACTTGAAAACTGAGCTGAAATGTGACTTTAACCCATCTCGGCGACTAAAATTGATAAAAACTTGAAGAATTTTAATACTTGACACTGGCTAAATACACTAATCGTGTGGAGCCATAATGAAATTAAAAAAAAATATGCTAACAAGCAATCACGACAATAATAATCAATGACTTATCAATTTTATATTTTGTCAGAATGTAGGTAAATACAGAGATATGCAAGAATGTGATAACCAAAGTTATGAGTGCCGTATACAGTCTTATCCATAATGAAAAAAAATATTAGAGAGTTGTTCATGAAGTACCTAAGTATACGTCTTATTCAGAATTAAAATTAAATACTGGTGTATATATTTTTACAATTAAAATTAAACTCAATCGAACTAATTTCAAGTTAATAACTTATCTATAACAATAATAACATTGTTTCATCGCATCATGTCTTGCTGACACGCGGTTGAAGTACTTGATTGTTGTATTTTATTCTATTTCTGTATTGCCATAACTTTGATCATTTACTTGATAATCAAAGTGCCATAATACATTTTACTAAACTTAATAGGTTTTTATTCATTGTACTACGTTCATAAAAGCCTAAATTAGCTCATCTAAAAGGTAAAACGACATTCATTGTCTGTTAGGTGGTACGAAATTCGCCGGGCCAGCTAGTTGTATATATATATAGAGATAGATACGTATTAGACTTATCTTCGAACATTTCATAGCTAAAACGTAAATAATATTATAATGAGTAAAACAATAACAAAATCAAAGAATTCATTTTAGATAGTAATTAGGTTTATTTTGATCCAAACTCAATTAGCTCCGATATGAATAGTTAAGATAATTTTATGTAAATAAAAACTAAGGATAAAACGTATATAATTAACTTATAGTACAATACGAACAATATAGTATAGTACGTACAACGATCCGCGGGAGGGAAATGGTGACCGTACTACAGGTTTTTTTAAACCTATTTCAGGCACCAGTCTCTCACAAAGATAGGTTGCATATTCTTAAGCTTGTCTGTAAAATCTGTAATACAATTTAAGAACCTTTTGTGAGAAAAGAAAAAAAGGATTTTCACGATAGCGATAGTTTTTAGTTAGATTGCGTAAGACATGCATCTTT
This sequence comes from Cabera pusaria, assembly GCA_954871355.1. Lineage (NCBI taxonomy): Eukaryota > Metazoa > Arthropoda > Insecta > Lepidoptera > Geometridae > Cabera > Cabera pusaria. The sequence continues at coordinate 26,472,457 of OX940899.1, read as the reverse complement.
TACCTAGTATCTTACATAAAGTCGTCGAATCAGGCACCTCAACAATATCAGAGAGCCCGCAAAGTGGCCCAAACGTTTTAAGATTTTGGCAATCGATCAACAAACATACCGAAAAAATACCAAAAAGAGGAGATCACTAAAAAGAACCTCAGCAAAGAAAAGTGTGTTGAAGAAACCGATGTTGTAACTATTTTGTCGTATTCGAATTTAGACGTATTCTTCTAAAGCTGTACGTACAGTAAAAACTATCGGCGGTATCTTGCAATGTATTTCAATGAACACATAACTTACATAGTCACTCTCACACAAACACAATTTATCCAACTTCCTGTAAAAAATGTCGCCACAATGATTTATAATATTATTACTATACTACAATATACATCATGCTAAATTATAGAGAAAGGGATGCTTAAATGGTTTGGACGTCTAGAGAGGTTGGATGAAGGAAGATTGACGAAACAGATTCATAAGACGAGTGTGAATGGGCCAGCCAGTAGAGGCCGACCTAAACGGACGTATCATGACCAGGTCTGAGTAGTTTTAAAGAAAGGCCAAGTCAATAAGATCGTTTAAAAAACTAAAAAGAACCAACTTCAATGCCGCGCTATTAATTTTTAGTACCAAATTTGAGGTGTTTATCTCTATATCTCTGGAGATACTTATCAGACCTCGATAAAATTAGCATGGTACCACATTTGGGATATTTCCTTTCCAACAAAAAAACAATATTCAAAATCGATTCATAAACGACGAAGTTATTCGCGAACAAACATTAAAAAAACATATATACGGTCGAATTCAGAAACCTCCTCCTTTTTTGAAGTCGGTTAAAAATAACTATAACCGGCGAACATGTATAAAAGCACTCATTAAAGTGTTTGAAGCAAAATAAGTGTATCAGGATAGTAGTAGCATTTGCAAAGAAGTAGTCTCTGCGTACCCCAACAGGAAAAAGGCGTGATTTTATGTATGTTTATATATAAAACATATTTTGTACTAGTTTTGTATAATAGTTATAGGAGCTTATTATTCGCTAGCTATTTTATGAAATTGGATGAATACACGCAAATTGGAATGTAATTTTAGATTGAGCTATATGTAAACTTGGCTTCGAGAATATTTGTTGAAATTTGGGAAATGAGTTTTATTCGCTAATCTCAATTAATAATCAATATAATATATTCATTGTAATTTGGCATGATATTATAATGACAATGCAAATGGTGCACTCTAATGCGTTGGGTAAAAAAACATAACTAATATTTGAATATCTTGAAAAAAATTACATTTGACATTGACAAATTTGTGATATCACCATAGCTAACGGCAAAACGAAATTATCTATGAAAAGTTTGTAACATGGCTAGCATCTCTGGTAGCATTTCATACTCAAATGGATCATAAGAGCAACACGTTTCCTATTTGTAACAACCCGTAACAAAGTAATTGTTATCACTTCCAACGTGTCATCTAAAATCATAAAAGTTTTATGGTCGCCGTCCAGCGCTGGCCAGCGTCCTTAAACCGGCGACGTTTTATGACACTCTTGCATTCCTTATCCTCAGTTTCTTATTTTGTATATTCAAAATATAGCAATGTACGAGTGGATAACATTGCAAATTTTTTTATTTCTTGATAGTAATATCACTCACAGGATAATTATTGATCATTGATTACTCTGTGGGCCAAAGAAAGCTAATGGTTTTCCGAGCTCATTTGTGCCCCTAACCAAACATTCAAACTGACAAACTGTCACATTTTACTATTAATAAAGTTATTAATAAAGTATAGTTAAGTTATTATAATTTAATAAAACTAGTAATACTTTACTTTTACTACTCATATTAAATACTAGTTTTACTTTAGTAATTACTTTAGTATATACATATACTATTACTAAAGTTATTAGTAAATTTATTACTAAAGTTCCTGTTAAGTACAATCCGGGGTTCTTCAAATTGCGAGTAAACGGGTATCTTCTAGGCAAGCTCGCTACATCGTCGATCACATCTAAACTTAACATAAGGTGAGATAAAGGTCAAATTCTTGCTTATAAGCTATAAAAAAAAACAGATAAGTAGAGAGTGTAACGAAATGATCAAGCCACATATTTTGACTAAGGTGTAGAACTTGTGAAGTTAGAGCTTGTACAGTAAGTGTAGAGTTAGACGCTTGGCTCTACACGAGAACTAATCACTTTTTGACCGTGTGAGCCGCATGCTCTCGTCTTGGGTACATTTTACTTGAAAATGTTTTTGGTGGGATCTTTATGTCAAATTGATTTCGGTTTGTACTGCCTCTTATTAAGTAAAACAATATAATTATATACGCTGTTCCTACTGCATCTTTAGGGTTCCTTATACGTACTACTACAGAATAGTATATTGTTATTAATATGTAGGTACAACATAATATCTCCAAAATGCACTAAGTTATATGAACATCGAGTAACCTTCATTTCTGTTCCTCTATAATTACAGATTTTATGAGCTGCTTGTGCAATTACAGAATCTTGTAACTTGATTTAACGAGATTAGGTTGAGGGATGCAACCTGTAGAGGAGAACGGATATCCGGACATACGAAAGCACTTTGGCCGACGTTGAAACGGATACCTTCGCTTCACTTGGTCAATAATTTAAGATTGTTCACAAACTATTGGTTTTATTTAAAATGTATTTTATTTTATTCAAATTATCTCACGGGTCGTCACACTCTCGGTCCTTTATAAGGTACGGAGCCGAAAGGTTCCGGTGCTTTATAAGGTACGGAGCCGAACGGTCCCGGTGCTTTATAAGGTAAGGAGCCGAACGGTCCCGGTGCTTTATAAGGTACGGAGCCGAACGGTCCCGGTGCTTTATAAGGTACGGAGCCGAACGGTCCCGGTGCTTTATAAGGTAGGGAGCCGAAGCCAACGTCAAGAGGCCCTTTACAATATACTAATATAAATTATAGATACTAAAATAAACTATGGTATGTGGATGGGAAGATATGGTATTCTATGAAAATATGGTACAAAATATCATTGCTATTGTTCTTGAGCTTATTGGTAGTGGATTGCTAGTCTATGGGATGAGGTGCGGCACCCGCCAATTATGCCTCATTACAAAATATTTAGGCGGGTGGTGACTTGCCATCCACTGAATGGGCCCCCCATAAAGGCGGATCGTTATATTGGCGCCGAGGGGTAACATTGGCGTGGATAGCTTAGGGTGTCGAAAGGTGTGCAGGTTGCACTTTCACTAAACGCTACTAGCGGCTTTATGCCTTTAACACTTCTACCCTGGAGCTTAGGTGTTAGCTCTTGCGATTCCCACCACCGACCGGCCGGTCAAGGCAAGCCTCATCTTAGGTCAGAGGGTCTCATTTAGCCCTGACGGGATAGGGGTACGCGGTGTTGCCACTCACCGTTGACTCGCCAGAAAGCCGCCCCTACGGGTTATTTATTTATTAATAGGTTTTTTTTTTTAAAGTTCCGCACGTTTTATTCCTCCGACATTGGTCGGAGACCTTTTTGAGCGGGTATACTTTAAAAAAAAATGCATTAAGCTGTTGAGCGATCATGCTGAGTTATGGGTTATTGTTCATATGTTTTATATTGTGTGGTGTTTAACGTAGGTAAGGTGTGATATATAGAGTATAGAATTATATAAATATGTATTGTATATTGATACCAATTGATATTGATTGATATTGTATATAGCTCCGATGCTTCAAGAGTCATTTCCGGTTTTTGTTGAAGAACATCGTCACAAATTTAACGATACATCTAAGCGTCTCACCGAATTCATAACCACATGGCTTACCATCTAATTCGATTTTGTCTTTTTGTGCCAAAATTTACATACATACTACGCTGTAGTCCTCTTTGGAATCATCAACCTTTACTATTAAGTTTAAATAACGCGATCAAAAATATTTTAACACAAATTCTAAATTGTTCACTTTCAAATAATTCATGGTGTCAGGCCTCTCTGCCTATTCGGTTTGGAGGCATTGGCATCCGCAAAATTTCAAGTGTTTCACTACCGGCCTTATTATCTTCTACTAATAGTGTTTCATCTCTTTTTAAAAAAACAATATCAAATTCATCATCCAAAATTTCTATAGCATACATGGAAGAAGCTAAAACCGCCTGGTCTTTGGCTTGTCCAGGTGAGGTCTTACCTATAAAACTTAGTTCACAAAAGCTATGGGACGAGCCCCTTTGTAAAATTATTCAGGATGAACTAATTCAAAAAAGTGTTGATATTAGGGACCGGGCTCGTCTCCTTGCCACACGTGAAAAAGAATCTGGATACTGGCTACACGCATTACCTTCTTCCAATATAGGTACCCTTATGGACGATGACAGCTTCTCCATTGCTGTGGGATTACGTCTGGGCATCTCCCGGACAGTACCTCACAATTGTCACTGCGGCAGTGAAGTAGACAGATTAGGCCACCATTGCCTGTCATGCCGCCGCAGTGCAGGGCGTCTCTCACGTCACGCCTCTTTGAATGACGTCATTCGTCGGGCCCTTGCCACCGTGAACGTGCCGGCTATATTAGAGCCGAACGGTATATCACGTGACGATGGTAAGAGGCCCGACGGTATGACGTTGGTTCCTTGGTGCCGAGGGAGACCGTTGGTGTGGGACGCGACGTGTGCTGATACATTAGCGGCGTCCCACATATGCGGGACCTCGCAAGCAGCAGGTGCGGCAGCGGATGCGGCAGGAACACTCAAACGGAGGAAATATGCTGCCATTGGTAATGGCTACATACATTCTTCCGTTTGGGGTCGAAACAATGGGTCCGTGGGGTCGAGATGCGCGAGGTTTTGTAAAGGAGCTGTCCAGACGATTAATAGACGTCACTCGTGACCAAAGAGCTGGCGCTTACCTCGGCCAACGGATTAGCCTAGCAATTCAACGAGGTAACGTCGCCAGCTTTTTGGGAACGTTACCAGCAGACAGCTGCGACCTAGGTTCTGGTTTTTATTTATAACATTTATTATTTCACTTATTTATATCAGTTTAAATAGTTTGTATCTTAATTTAGTTTTAAGTTGTAAATATGTACTATTTGTAAATATTGTTTAATATTATACTTAATACAAGTCATGTATATTTTTGATACCAATATATATATATATATATTGGTATCAATTTGTATATATTTTATTATCAATATTTTGTCTTTTCTTTTATTTTTTTTAAATTTTTTTTTCTCATGCTTTTTAATTTTTTTTGTATGTATAGGATATAGGTAATATCATTTATCATTAATTATTATTTTTCTGTTCTGTCTTTAATACAAATCATCGTTTAGCATTATTCACACTATATAACATTATTAAACAAAATTCACAAAAAAATTACTTAGATTTTTACGTTATTCACACATTAAATACATAAAAGAAACAATTAAAAAAGTAGTAACAAATAAAAATGAATTAATCAAAATTATTATTAAATGCAATTAGTTATATAATTAAAACAATATTAGTTTAAATCGTTTTTAGATAATTTATTTTTATGTTGTATATATTTATTATTTGTTAAAGTTACTATGGTTCTTCTAGAATCGAAGATCTACAATCAAGATCCTTGAACTGTGCGATCTATGATTATTAAGAATAACTTAAAGGTCAGAAAAGTTGTTCGATGGAAAAGGTAACAGTTTTATCCTCTCATCTCAATTGAGATCATATTTTAAAGCATTTATCTCACATCGCATGGCATTTTTCTATTTTGTCTTGGTATTAAGTTTTAATCTATTTTTCAATAACTCAGCCAAAACTAAAGTAATTCTATTTTTAAGATAAATAATATCTTTGATATTAAAGAATCTTACTGTGACTAAAATAAGTTCTAAAATTGTGTATAATAGTAACAGAAAATAAATTGTATTTCATATTCAAATACAATTTACTATCCTACTAGTAAGAATGTGAACATTTTTTTATATTCGCATTTATAATATTAGTGAAAAAAGTAGGAAAGTAGTAGGATAGAAGAAAATATAAAATGGAACCAAAAGAAAGGATAAAGTTGAACCAGTATAAAACATTGAACTAATAATTGTTGTCAAAGTCAAAGCTTTTTACCCGTTGTTTTTATTATTTTATTCTAAGAAATAAAAACCTGGTAAGTAAACTTTCTACATGCAACAAAAAAAAAATTACATTATTTAAGACCTTCCTTGTTTAGTGTAGAATATATTTTTTTATTTCCACCCAAGTGACGCGTCAATTTTATTTATTCTAATGAAACGGTCAGAGCTTATTCTGCAATTTTAAATTGAAAATAATAGCTTATAAAAACTTAGTAGCTGAAATATTTTTGGGATCACTCTCATCCACAGAAGGTTTATAGTTATGTTACTGCATCCGTAGAGTTAGACCTTATGTAACCTTTCTTGTAAACCCTAGGTGGTTTTTGATGGGTTACCATTGGTGGGAAGACATTCACCGAGGTTCGAACCACTCACAGAATATGAATGTTTCATTATTGATTCACTAAGTCACACCAAGTAGCGACATGATGTCGTATCTGTACGAAAAAACAACTGAAAAACTGAACAAAACTGAAAAGCTTTTATAATAAAGAAACTATACCTATGCCACACACTAGCTGATTAATGTTGTTGTAAGTCACTGGAAAATAAATAACGCGAACTTGCTCATAATTATATTCATGCCTAAATTAACAGAATTATAACCTAAAACTAGTCTCTGAAGAATAACTTTAGAAATCAGCGCAAATAAAGTAAAAATAGTCCAAATAAAGCTTGCAGAATATTATAGAACTTAAGTAATTTAATATCAAATTAAGTCTTCACTGAATACCATGTAGGTGAACATATCAGGTCTGATTTGTCCGTCAAGCCGTGAGGCTGAAACAACGAGGCTGAACTGAGGCGAACAAAATGGTTGGAAGCGTCTGTCACCCGTCAGTCTCCACCCTCAAATTGGTAGAGAATACGTAATCCCTAAGTCACGTGACTCTAAGTGGATTTGAAAGTCTAATGCCGCACCGGCCTAGGACGCCTAGCTCCCAGAGAATTGCCGTCTGAGACCTCATATTTTTTAGACGAAATGTTTATGCATTGGAGTGAATTTAAATAATAGTATTAGCGACGGAGAGGTTGAAAGCTCGGGCGCTGCTTGATATCGACTATAATCTTATTTGGAAACTAAAATGATGCACAATTTTATGTTACCATAGACTGGCAGAGATTGCGATTTATAATAGAAAATACAGTAGTTCGCAAAGAAAGCGGGTCGGTATCACAAACATCAATAACTCTCCATTATAGTTAAATAACTCATCAATTTTTGTTTAGTTATTATTGACACAATAAATTGAATAAAGTTTTTTTTTAGCTAACTGGCAATGTGGGTTGCACATTACTAGCAGTCTTGTTAACCCCTCCAACTAATGCTTGTGCCTGGAGTGGGCTCACGTCAATACTGCAATTATGGGTGGGGATCGAACTCACAAAATTACATGTACTTTGTAAATTTTATTTTAAAATAATGGGAGTCTTGTGGTTTTTCGTGTATTAAATCAACTCTTCAATCAGATGACAAAACAATTTGACGTAGATAGATAGACATTCGATCAAATACAATATATTTAAAACAATACCTTTCATGCGCTAAATATATTTATACGGTCATTAAAATTCATCGATAGTGAGTACAGTTGAACCACTCAATGTCACTCATGGTAAATGAGAGCCATCGAACGAGCACTCGATGTTTAAGCGCCTCTGATTTGTCTAGAGGTCGCGAAACATGGACCAATCAGACTAATCAGAACTTTGACATCTTAACTTTAGGATAGACCTGACCAAACTATGATAGTAAACTAAATATTTATTAATTACATGGTAAGTGTATAAAAAAGAATATCATTTATTTTCAAACCAGCTGTCAATAGCAAAAAGCTTTTTTGAGAAAAATAAGCTCAATAATTTAAAATCGTTAAAAAAAAACTAAAAAATCGACTTCAACCGTCGCCCTAGTCAAAGTAGACTGCAGTAAGTATCATGTCATCGAAGTATACAAATACATCGTAATACAAATGTTGATATAATAACAAGTAACAAAATTAAAATTTTGAATAAACACCCACGATAATATCCTTTACAAAATTAACACCATAACATAGATGTTACGACGTTATGGTTCTTAGATAGATTGTATAGATCTCAGAACCACCACTGATTAATTACGAACCGTTTAAAGACAAAATCGAACTAGTTTTGGAGAACAATTACACAAAACAAATGGTTACTGCAGCGCCACCTGGTGAGTTGACACCTATTTAAAAACATGCACCTATAAAACACGAACCCATAACTGAAAATTGCATCAAAATCGGACTAGTCGTTTTGAAGAAAAATGACAACATCGATTTGCACACACAAACAAACAAACAAACATCCTCTCACCCCAAACGCATATACAGTATCCGTTCCGTCGTGGGTAAAAACGGCTCGACCGATTTCGTAAAACTTTAAATGGGATCATTTGGGAAGGGTACCCTTTGAAACGAAAAAGAATTTCCCAAATCGGTTCAGGCATCTTCGAGTAATCGGTGAACATACATAAAAAAAAATATTTCGACAAATTGAAACCCTCCTTTTTTGTAAAGTCGGTAAAAAAACAAACATATTCAAGATAGTATAGGAATTAGTAGGAACTCAAGAATAACTCGTTCCTAGTCTGGAAATTTTACGAGCAATAGTCCGTACCTATTTTGGGACTACTTAATTTCGTACGATAAGATATCCTAATTGCGGTCGACCTTACTCACACTGCCCTGAGCACTAATCCCTTATAACTGTGTGTCAATGACTCGGCCTTTATCTTCAAATACAAACTACTCGCAGCAAGTTGCCTACATCTCACTATTACAATTTACTTTAACATTTTATTTGTGTGATAAGTCTAAAAGAGATCTTTAGCGATAGAAGAGGGACGAATAAATTAGGACTCTATAATATAAAAATCATTGTGGAAAGACGCTATGGATAAGTAATTTTTAGCTCAAACTTAACCAAATTTAAACATATCATTAAATTTAAGTCGGTGATAGGTCTTAAATTTAATAAAATGTTTAAGTTTGGCTATTTACCGATTAGCGTTAACGGTGCTGTCTTTTAAAAATACTTTAAAATTTAAATTAAAACCAGTATCAGTTTAAGGTTACCATGTCCTTGCAATATCATCGAAGTATAGTTGCCCTCATAGCCTCATCAACTAGAAAGAGCTCATAATCTTCACACGGCTGAACAGATTTTCTTGAAACAAATCTAAGAACACTCTCGATTAAGTCACCAATCAAACTAAAACTACTTAAATCAACATCAGTTCGTCCGTCAGGGAGATACGATGCTACAGATTGGCACACATATCATAAATACACATGTCAAACTTAAAACACCCCCGTTTTTGTGTGTGGTGAAAGCATCTTTTATAACTAGAACTATTTCAATAATAAGATGATATATTATAATTTATACCTATACTATATATATACTCGAGTGCAGGTATATACATGTAATGTGACATACAATTATAATAAAAGTTTTAAAACAAATACTTGTATAAAGTAATTGACAAAATGAACTAGGTATACATTTTATGAACACAATTTTTTTTATTTTTTTTTTTATTAAAAAGATTACTCGCAATACGGGTTGCACATTACTAGTATTCTTGTTAACCCCTCCAACTAAGCTAAATATGCTTGTGTCTGCAGTGGGTTCACGTCAATAGTACAATGGGTGGGGTGGGGATCGAACTCACGACCTCTCGATCGCCAGTCCGACACCTAATCCATTGGGCTATTGCCGCCTTCATAATGGAGCTAGCATTCGTTAGATTTTTTCATGATTACTTAAAAATAATCGTGTGAGAAGATCCCTATAATGATTCGGTATACAGTACAGTACAGTGTGTGCAATACCCCGCGGTATGAAGGGTGCCCTGCATCAGATTGACTTTCAATTATCTGATTTGTTGTGCACAACAACAAGTACTAAAATAATATTAAAAAACGCAGTTATTTTTTCCACGGTGTTCATTAACCCTGAAATATTATGTTCACATTATATTTTACAGCACGCCAACAACAATATTTATATCCCATATTTGGAAATTTATTAAAATATGCATGAGATATAAATATCTTGTCAAAATATGCAATGTAATGCTATTTGATGCTTTATCTCATAAATCCTTTTTTAGGGTTCCGTACCTCAAAAGGTAAAAAAGGAACCCTTATAAGATCACTTTCTTGTCCGTCTGTCTGTCTGTCTGTCTGTCCGTCTGTCTGTCCGTCTCTGTGTCCGTCTGTCTGTCCGTGTGTCACCACTGATTTTCTCAGGAACAGGTGGACCTAGCAAGTTGAAATGTATACCTGATACTGAAGTCTATAGTCCCTATTGGGTGTATAAAAATCAAGGTAAATATGGAGTCAACACAATAAAAAGATATAGGGCAAATTTAGATTTTCGCGAAAACTTCTTAGTACCAAAATGTACCTACCTTAATTTTCAACTTCTTATATCTTTCGGAATTTTTCCTTTACTTGTGCTGTAAGACCTTGCTTTTAACCAAAATTGACAATTCTAGGTCAACCGGAAGTACCCTATAGGTTTTGGCTCGAAAACCTATAGGGTACTTCCCGTTGACCTAGAATCATGAAATTTGGCAAGAAGCAAGGTCTTACAGCACAAACTAAGGAAAAAATCCAAAAAGTTGAAAATTAAAGGGTACATACATAGTTTACGCCAATTAAGGTAGACCTCTGAGTTATATGAGCGCTGATATAATTTAGAGGTCTAGCTTAATTGGTACATACCAATGTTGGTACGGAAGCCTCGGTGGGCGAGTTCAACTCGACTTGGCCGGTTTTTTATTAATTATTGGTAATTAATGTAGCTCGACGTGTTTCGTAGGACGCTGGATACGCAAACAATTTTTTACTATTGCCACTCAAAAAAGAGCACTTTATTCATCGATAACAGTGAATAAAACGCTCTTTTACTCACTCGGTGAATAAAAACATTTTTAATTTGGAACAAGCACGAAATACGAATAGTGTACAAAAAATAAATAAAACTTACTGAAAGTGCCTCCTGGCCGGCTAAATGAAGATTATACCATAGAAGCTATATCATTAAATAATAATAAAAATCCTGTCAATTTTGGTTAAATTTTTTTTGTTTTCATTTTGCTCCACACGATTAGTGTATTCAGCCAGAATAAAGTATAAACATTAAATTAAATTCAAATCATAAAGTTGAGTCAAAGTCACATTTCTGATCAAGTTGAAGTAGACAGAGAACTATTCTGTGGTCACAGTCTAGTTCAAGTAATAACCTTAGTAAAAATGTGAACTTTACTGAAGATTTTCAGTGCAATTTTTTCAAGATTGTGCTGTTTCCCAATACGTACATCCACCGGCACTAAATGGTTAATAATCCACATTTATTACAAACAATAATAACATATGATAAATATAAATAGTTACTGACTATAAGTAGGTACTACTATTTATTTTCTCGCAGTCAATGGTAAAAAGAAGATTACACGACTCGTGAATAAAAACATTTATTCTCGGTCCTTGTATCCCTCGCTCCCCGCTCAGGATTCTAATATAAAATCCCTCGCTACGCTCGGGATTCTACTCTAGGCTCCTTCGCTGCTCTCGGGATCCAACTTAGTCCCTCGAATTAAATTGCCTTTTTATTCACTTGTTGTATAATCTACTATTTTTGAAACATATACACAGATATATCACAGAGTTTACACACCAAACGAGTTTCCGACAAATTTTCAATTTCAATTTTTTCAAAAGTTATTTTATATTTTCCTACTCAATCTCGACCAAAACAACTTTCCAATAATTGACTTACGTTCACCCCACAAATCAAAAACTCACAATGAAATCCAAACAAACATACAGAATAAAATATTCCAATTATCCCTTTACAAATTGGGGCTCTAACTCGCTTGTTTCAATTTTAAAACAAGGGACCCTCCGAGTGTCGAAGGGAGAGTTCCTAACTACATATATCAACCGATTTTAGCTAACAGATGCATTCTCTCTCAGGGGACAACGCACGTATTTCTGCGAACGCACTCCTGCCCATCACCGTATTAACAATCAAAAAGACACCCTCGATCATTATAATAAAGCTGGAAATACTTTCAAAGCTGCGTTAAAGAAATAGGGTAACGCGACGATTATCGTCTCTGATCCTAAATAATAAATGTCCGGCATTGTGCGTGATATGTGTTGCTATTTTAGAGGTGACGGGAGGGTCGTGATAGATCTGCAATTCGGCGCAACTTTATAAACGTAAATAGACCTTTGAGCAGGCCCTTTATTATGCAGGGAACATTTATTTACACGTGTTTCTGTCGCTTTTTGTTAATATTTTGTACTATGTGAAGGGCAAATAAATATCATGTAGATATTGTTTTATCAAATTGAGTAAGTTATCATTTAACACTTAAATAAAGTGTTATTAAAAGAATTGCACGTTTGTGGAAAAAAATACACAAAATATTCACGTATATAAAGATTTAAGTTTACAATTTTAAAAATCGCAAGCGATTAAAATTGTAGTGCGCACGCCATATTATACCAAAATTGTTCAGTTATTCGTGTTGATAAAATTTGTGAGCGAAAATATATTTTGCAGAATTCGTTAAGCATAATCAGAGGTCTGTTTACTTTTTTAAATTTACGTGTTTACATTTGTACATATTCTGCAAAAGAGTGCTCTCAATTGAACAAACCAACAGGAAAACATTTGAATTCTCAACTGTATTCAAATATTCCAGTGTCACCCGTTAAGCTCTAAACCTAAATATGACAATAGCGCGGAGCGGACAATTTCAAAATATCCACGTTAAAGCTGCCACCCCCATCGACCGCAGAATAACCAGCGAAATAGCCGTTTACACGACATCACACGACACTGCACGGCACGGCGCGGCACGGCATAGTACACTACTGTGTGACAAAAACTTGAATACGCTTTGTGCGCGCATCACACGTCAACGCCAGGATATCGTACCCTGTTCGGTGAAAGTTAAAAGTACTCTATTATACAAGAGATCTAGGTTGCTAATATTTTTTTGACATATTTTACAACATTAATGTATTTTCTTTCTTTCTTTCTTTCTTTCATGTATCAAAACTCAGAACACTCTCGATCAAAACACCTCATCATCATCATCATTATCAGCCGGTGTCCGTCCATTGCTGGACGTAGGCATCTCCCAAGATGCGCCACTGAGCCCGGTCTTCGGCTCTTCTTTTCCAGTCACTGCCCACCGCTTTGCGTATGTCGTCGCTCCACCTGGTCACAGGACGTCCTACGCTACGTTTGCCGATTAGCGGTCTCCACTCTAGGACAAGTCTACCCCAACGGTTATCAGTCCTGCGGCAGATATGACCAGTCCACTGCCACTTCAGCTTGCTAATCCGTTGAGCTATGTCGATAACTTAAAACACCTATCAAACAGAAAAAACTTAATCAAAATCGGTTCACCCGTTTAGGTGCTACCATAGTTACTGGAAGGCGGACTGGAAGAAATGTGTACATACCACTTTGTAGTGGTAGGATTTCTTCCAGTCCGCCTGGGGCGGTACCACCTTGTCAATTAATTTTCAGTCGTGAAAAAGGATTTTTTTTCGGTTGAAATGGCAAGGTGTCCAGTGAAATTACAGGACATGTGAGACTCAACATCTTTATGTCTCAGAGCAGTGACATGCAACATTCTGGCAGTCCAGAATTTTGCATGCCGCTGTATCTGTAATAGGTAGACGTTATCGTTTACCATCAGGTGAGCGCCGCGCTTGTCATGTTACCTTATATCATAAAAAAAAAACATGCGACAGATAGACACACACATACACAGACAGATACACAGGTCAAAGTTATAACACTCTTTCTTTTTGCGTCGGGTGATAAAAAACGTATTTTTAGTAAACTGTATCTGTATGTGTCATCGTAGCGCTTAAATAGATGCACCGGTTTTATTTATAATTTTTTTATTTTATATGCGTTATAATCGAGAGTGTTCTCAGCTTTGATTCATGAAAATCCGTTTAGCCGTTTTTAGACTATGAGCTTTTGTCTAGTTGATCATGCTATGAAAACAACTTTCATAGCTCTGATCAAATCGAAATTTGGTATCCTCTTACTTTGATGATATTGTAAGAACATGGTAGCTGTGACCTGATACTGGAACATCTTCTGGAAGCATAATACATTTACCCAACCTATTATTCCCGAGCAGTGAAACAACTATTTCATCTCACCTTTGCAGTGAGACGTACAACATATTTCGATCGATAACCTCCAACTTCTATATTGTATGAGATTCTTTGTTACTAAAAATCTATTTATTGTTTGAATAAACTTCTGAATTATTCAAGGCACGTTTAAACTTATAGAACTGGTCTTGTATTCGCAAGAAGTACTGTTGTTCGCTAACTTGGACTTCTGAAGTATTTCTTTTTGTTGAACGTCTAAAGTAAGTCTAAAAGAAATAAGCCAGATTTGATCTACTAACTGAATTGGAAATAGGTTTCTAGAAAGGTCCTACCTAAGGCACTAAATTGTTTTATATTAACCTAATAACTTTGAAGAATAATCAAATATTAGTACACATTTTAATTTACATAAAGACGAGAGTAGGATGAATTACATAGGTACTTAACTCTGCTAGCTAGGTTTCACCGGGTGCGTTATTATATAAATTGTTCATTTGTTTTTCTTTATTTTTTAACCGACTTCAAAAAAGGAGAAGGTTTGTCAATTCGATCGTATATATATATTTATTTTTTTAATGTTTGTTCGCGGATAACTTCGTCGTTTATGAACCAATTTTGATTATTCTGTTTTTTTTTGGAAAGGAGATGTCTCAATTGTGGTACCATGGGAATTTTATCGAGGTCTGATAAGTATCTTCAGAGATGTGGAGATAAACACCTCAAAATTGGTACTGAAAATTAATAGCGCGGCATTGAAGTCGTTTATTTTTAGTGTTTTAAACGATCTTATGTTCTATTAAAGCCCGTGTGGGCTAAAATTAGCATTTATTAATTTCTAAATAAATTTTAGTTTTTAAAAAGTAGCAAAACACGCTTAAGCTAAAAAGTTGATTTCTAACTCTATCATCGGACTCTTCTTACTAAGTACAATCTGTTGGATCAGTTAGAACTGATTAAATGAGCCCACTCGAGGTGTTAAACAGGTGTTAAGTCATTGAAAAGTACCACTATCCACCTTTTTGTCTCATCATCAGATCAGCTCCTCCATAAATAAAGTGTAAATTGTAATATATAAACATTCAAAATACAAAAAATGTCATTTCAATATGACATATATACGTAGGTTAAAAATTGACATCTCAGATTTTATTATTTTGTTAATTGGTTACAGTGAAGCTAATAAAAGCGTATTAAAAAGTGTCAGTACAGGCTTTAACGGAAGATGTTGGTGCCTCTACGGCCCGGCCTTAGCTCTAAAATTAACCCTGTTAAAGATCTAACACATGAGACATATTAATATCAACATAATTAAGATAAAACAACCGACTTCCATGCCCCGCGAGTCAATTTCAGTAGCAAGTTTGAGACGTTTATCATCATATCACTGGAGATACTTATCAGATCTCGATGAAATTACAATGGGACCACTTCGGTAACGTACCCTACCGATTAAAAAAAGAATCACTCAAATCGGTTAACAATTGATGGAGTAATCGCGTAACATACACAAAAAAAAACATATAGACGAATTGAGAACCTCCTTCTTTTCGAGGTCGGTTGATAAATGATGATGATGACTCCTACAGTCATCATCATCAGAAACTTATTATGAACCTTTCGTTATGTACGCCACTGAGGCCAATTTTCGACTCCTAGCAACCAATGTCAATTTTTTTTTATTTGAATAAATATTTTTTTTAACTTCTCAAATTTTGAACTGACTTCCTAAAAGACGGAGGTTCTCAATTCGTCTGTATGATTTATTTTTTTATGTGTATGTTACGCGATTACTCCGTCAATTATGAACCGATTCGAATAATTCTTTTTTTAATCGGTAGGGTACATTTCCGAGATTCATTCAGTTTATTCCATTCATTTCCGGTCCTATCGTAATTTCATCGAGATTTGATAAGTATCTCTAGAGATATGATAATTATATCCTTATAAATGTTTAATAGCTATGGATTATGTATAGATTGCTTACTATCCAAAAAATTGTAAAATTAATTATAAATTTAGACAAATGAAAAAATCATTCAATATCAATTGAATGCTAAGAGTCGAGTCGAGTCTGTCTGAAATTACTGAAACTTGCATTGGCGGTACACGTTATAGTACGGTTGGCCATACATTAATCAGGGGAATCAAACATTTTTAGGGTTCCGTAGCCGAATGGCAAAAAACGGAACCCTTATAGATTCGTCATGTCTGTCTGTCTGTCTGTCCGTCCGTATGTCACAGCCATTTTATTCCGAAACTGTTAAGACTTCAGAATTGAAACTTGGTAGTTAGATGTATTCTGTGAACCGCTTTCCGATTTTTATACAAAAATAAAAAATATAAAAGTTTAAGGGGGGGCATCCGATTCATAGAACAGAAACAAAACAAAAAAATTCTTCAAACCTATACGTGTGGGGTGTCTATGGATAGGTCTTTAAAAAATGACATTGAGGTTCCTAAAATCATTTTTTCTCAAAGTCAATGATTTGAAAGATAGGCGCGTCTAAATTGGTAAAATGTGTGTCCCCCCCCCCCCCTCGAACTTTTAAAGTATGGGAGTGAAAAATCAATAAAATATATATGCTGTAGATCTCAATAAAAAATAACAACGAAAATTGGTTTGAACGAGATACAGTCAGCAGTTTTGGAGATATGGCGACCGCAAAGATAACTTTGTTTTTCATACAAATACTATGAAAAACAAAGTTAATTTTGTAGTTGCGAAAAATCATAGTTATGGAATACTTCACTGTGTTACGGAACCCTACAAGTGCGAGTCCGACTTGCACTTGGCCAGTTTATTTTTAAGTGTGACGTTCAACGTTTAGATGAAAGCCGAATGGCTTTAGGCATGAAGTAGTTTTTGTTATTTTTTTTAATAACAATTATTGATGTACATTTGACGTGTGTAAGTGCAGATTTTTAATTTTTGAGTTTGACTTTTGACTTTTGAATGAGTGCCAGGTATTAGCAACTATTGGAAGCCTAGCGCAGATCATCGATCCGTCTCACCGCCAAACTTTGTTTGTCCAAACATGGTCTCCACTCAAGAACTGTTTTATCCTATCGGTTATCGGTTCTGCGCCATATTACCGGCCCTCTGCCACTTTATGCTGCGAGCTAGGTCGGTTACTGAAAGTACAAGTATCTCCTGGCAATGCGTGATAAAACTTAAAGAATAAACCATTAGCAGTATTCGTATTTACATCTTAATTACCCACAACCTTTTACCCTCAATCCAAGCAAACGAAGCCTCCTCCCTCGAGACACGCAACATACCGTCAAGTCTAAATAAAGTGTCCAATGAAAAGATCCGAATCCACGCTGTCAACAGTTGTTTACTCTCCGAACTCCATTCCTCTCCATTAACTGACCGAGGAGCGGGACGCAGATACTAGTTTATATAACGTTAGAGTGAGATACACATTTTATTGGTAACCAATTGTTAGGTACTGGTTTATTAGCATGTGTTTACGAGCGTAATTCTTACGTATTCGTTTGTTTGTCCGTCTCGATAATAAAGTCTCTCGCCGACTTTAATAATTCAATAAAAAGTGTCCTGTGTGTTAGATATGAAATAACTACATGACAATAAACATGTAGGGCAAGCAGATAAAATAAAATATATGTAGATACATTCAATAAGAAAATCTGTTATCTTAATTTGGTGCGAGCTTATTTTATTTCTTTTAAAACTATTCTACCACAAAAAATATTTTGTCTCTAGTTAACTTTTGCACAAATTTTGTATAAGTACAAATATGCACGATATTAAAAATAATTTTAGGTATATAATGGATTACTAAAAAAAAATATTGGGATGTAAAGGAGCACAAATACTACCTCAATGCTCCCAGCCAACCTAACATGCCCGTGGTGCATCCTGTTGACCAACAAACGAGGCCCTGGCGACCGACAAATGGCGATATAAACATTTCAAATTATGGCGTAGCTAAATACTACAGGCCAGTGACGGGCAGCAGCGTCACCGGTGCGAGGAGCTACGCCCTGCGATCGCCAACCCGCCTGCCCAGCGTGGCGATTAGGGCATATCCCTCCCAATGAGCCGAAGATCGGGCTTAGTGGCGTATGTTGAGAGAGACCTACGTCCAGCAGTGGACTGTCACACGCTAATTATGATGACTATGATTAATTATTGGTTCTTCGTACTAACTTATAGAAATACCTTCATTGACATCATTGTTCAACAGATCAATGATCGGTTTTATAATTTGATTATAGTTTACATATGATTTTATTTGATTGAGCTTATTTGTTACCATTTACTATGAATTATTTGTTATTTTATTAACGTACTGATTAACGGTAAAATGCAATACTTTTCATCACGATTATCGGTATTAAATTTAGTTTATGGGTTGAGGAGATTTTTTTTTTCAATAAATATTATTATTACAAGTTGCGCCCCGCGGCTTTGCCCGCGTGTAACTTCAGTTATTAATCTACCGCTTGAATTACTCTATTACTGAAAACTGCATTAAAATCAGTTGCGTAGTTTAAAAGATCTAAGCGTACAGACAACGGGAGCTACTTTGTTTTATACTATGTAAAGATGATCGATTTTATAAATATATTATTATATATATGTATTAATTTAATATAATGACTAGCATTTGACCACTATCTTATGTTCTGGTAAGTGACGATGCTTTTGCTTTAATAATAATTCATTTATTTATTTGCTACAAAATGTTGGTACAAAAAGCTGTTAGATATCTGTTTAAAAGTTCCATGAACATTTTGCCGCATCGCGGCATGCAAATTAGACACATATATACAAGTTACATTAGAATTATTTAGGATATTATTTGATTACATAATTTACCTACTTTATAATTATAAAACTAATGTCATAAAATTCGTCACCAATACAAATGTGCGCAATTACCTATTTATTTAATAATATAAAGGTAATTTGAAAATACCATGTCAAAATATTTTATAAATTAGGATAGAAAAAATGTCAATTAAAAATTATAACGCAATACATTTCAAATCAATTACAATTCAAATTTTATTATTGTTTTTGTACATTTAAACAATTAAAGTGTATTGAATTTGTATTAAGATCTCACCACATTAGTTAATATGACATTTTATTTTGATTTAATTTAATTTTAATTTTATTTTTAATTTAATTTAATGTATTAACGTAATTACGTGTGCTACTCATCTTAATCTATGTTTGTATTAACTACTCTAAGAAATAAACATCTTTATTGTACTACTTGTGCCTAAACGTGGGAGAAACTAGACCATCAAGATACGGGCGTTCACTCGTCCAGTTTGATGTCTAGCGACTTTTATTTAAGTGTGTATTATTTTTGTGCAATAAAAAATTTTGAATTTTAATTTTTTTTTGAATTTAAATATTCATTAACTGAGTAAAAACATCTTTGTAACAACCACAGTTTTAATTTTTGTATAAACCGTGTTTTAGGCAAGTCTTTAATTTCTGTCGGTATTGCGATGATGTGGTAGAAGATGGTAGCACGCTAGGTCTAAATAGAGAAAACAATTTATTTTGGATATATCTGTATACATATACAACAACAAAAATGAAACAACTTTCAATAATGAAACAACAAAAAAAAACTTGATACTTTCATACCCTTTATTTTTAACATGCGATCACTGTCACGTTAAAAATAGCCATCGTCAATTAGAATCAACAGCGCCTATACCAGTAAATATAATATTACTTAGTTAAAGACATAAAGCCGTTTAGTGAAAGTGCAGCACACCTATCGACACCCTAAGCTATCCACGCCAATGTTGCCCCTCTGCGCCAATATAACAGTCCGCCTTTATGGGGGGCCCATTCAGTGTATAGAGAGTCACCTTAGTCTTAATATTTTTAATGTGATATAATTGGCGGGTGCCGTACGTCATCCCATAGACCAGGAACCAGACATCAATGCAATCAGCTCATCCAATGATCATAATACAATATTACCATCTTTTTATAGTTTTCCATATCTTTTCATCCGCTATTAATAGTTAAGTAACAGTTGTAAAGGGCCTCTTGATGTTGGCTTCGGCTTCATCTATGCCTTCCAAACGACCGAGCGTGTACGACACGTGAAATTAAACATAATAATACTTTTTCAAATTTAAAAGCACCCTGGACTGATTTGTATATATGCATAATTATGCGCAATAGCCCAATGGATAGGGTGTCGGACTGACGATCGAGAGGTCGTGAGTTCGATCCCCACCCCATCCATTGCACTATTGACGTGAACCCACACCAGACACAAGCATATTTAGCTTAGTTGGAGGGGTTAACAGGAATACTAGTAATGTGCAAGCCACAATGCGAGTAATCGTTAAAAAAAAAATTCATTAAAACTATTAACCTAAACACGACATCTCAGACGAGGAGTCGAGGAGATTTCTGCTTATTCAAGAAGATGTCTCAGCATGAGGTCAAGTTTATCATATTCTTGATATAACAGGTAACTGAATTTAAAATTAATACATTTGATGTGACTAATGTAAACTACGCTAAACAGACAGCAGCAAAGTGACGGGTATTTAGTTCGCAGAGGCGCTATTTTTAGTATATAAACGGCTGAACGGATTTTTAACCGACTTCAAAAAAGGAGGTTTCTCAATTCGACCGTATATATATATATATTTATGTTTGTTCGCTGATAACTTCCTTAGTTTATGAACCGATTTTGATTATTATTTTTTGTTGGAATGGAGATATCCCAAGTGTGGTACCATGGTAATTTTATCGAGGTCTGATAAGTATCTCCAGAGATATAAACACCTCAAAATTGTTACTGAAAATGAATAGCGCGGCATTGAAGTCGGTTCTTTTTTAGTTTTTAAACGATATTATTATGAAACAGAGCTAAGAACTCTTTCGATTAAGACACCTATCAAACAAAAAAACTAAATCAAAATCGGTTCATCCGTTTGAGCGTTTACGATGCCACAGACAGACACATATTTACACAAACACACTGATACATACGTCAAACTTATAACACCTCTTCTTTTTGCATTGGGGGCTAACATATAATGAATGTGATACTACATTTCTAATATATCAATCGGTCATATTCAAAGAAAAGAAAAAGAAAATAAAATCGGTTCACCTGTTCAAGAGCTACTACGATTTTCACGTAATATTACAGACGCGTCAAAGTTATAAAACCCATCATTTTGTGTCATGTTAAATATTATATTAGATTTGTCATGTGTGACAGAAAAATTTAACATTTTTCAAATGTAAAGTTCTGCATACATCACCAGCTGCGCCGCGCACCGTCGCACTCGTTATAAATACGCGGCGCGCAATGGTCGGCGTATTTTATGGATTCCCATTGAGCTGCCACAAACACTTCCTTCTGCACGATTTGATCTATCGGAGAATTGTTATTCATATAGATGTGCAGCCGCTTGCTGGAGACGGAGGAATACAATTGTTGAGTTGAGAACTTGATCATACAACAGTTTTACAATCCATAGTATAACTGTGCATGTACGGTGAACTATGCATGTACTAGTTGTATTTTGAGGGCCCGGTGGCGTAGTCGGGAGAACGGTTGGCTTTGATGCCAGAGGTACCGAGTTCAAACCGCCGTGCACCAATGGATTTTTCTATCGAAAAATTTATGTGCGCTTTTCATAGTGGCCCTCCGGTGAAAGAAAAACATCGTTAAGTAACCAACAACCCCCGCATGGTGGTAGGACACTATCTAGTGTCCGCCTGGCCAGCTACCACCCTTAAGTTAGAAAATCTATCGCCAAACATCTAATGTGTTCCGGCAGCTATCCTTGAGAGCCAGTTTCCATTCTAGGCCTAGCGTGCTTACCATCTTCGACCGCATCATCACTTACCAACCGGTGAGATAGTGGTCAAACGCTAACCTATAAGATATTAAAAAAAAAAAAAACACTCTACGGGGTTGGGAGTTTCTTAACGACGTTTTTCCTTCACCAACGGGTCACTATGAAAAGCGCACATACATATTTCGATAAAAAAATCCATTGCAACACGGCGGGATAGAACTCGGTACTATTCTCCCACTACACCACCGGGCCACCAAAATATAATAATATTTTTTATATTGCCTTCTGTCTGTTGTGAAATATAAATGGCAATGCAATTCAAAGGCAATAATAACGGAACCCGACAAGCCAGAACTCATCTACGTAAATCCCCACAAACGGCCGTGAACCAACGATTGAAATGTTCACAATCCTATTTGGTTGCGCAAAGCTTATTAATCTGATTGCGTCGCTTCTTACGGCGGATATTATTAGACAAAGTTCAATGTTTGCTTCATTATAATCATTACATTTAGATTTCATAAACTAATAGCACGCTGGAAGTGATAATTTCTGTAACAAGTTTACATTTTTTTACTGACTTCAAAAAAAGAGGAAGTTATCAATTCGAATGTTTTTTATGTATATTTGGGCATAACTCCGTTATAATTATAATGACGGATTTGCAAAATTCTTATTTAGTGCAAAAGAAATTTATGCCAAACTAGAAGTGCCCCGCGGCTTCGCCCGCGTTAAAAACTTCTTTTATTTACTTAAAACTTTTCTTTTGTAAAAACGATTCTAGCATTAAATACATAAAATAAGAATTAGTCAACTCGGTTCACCCATTTTCATGTTATCGCGTGACTAAGGCAATTCGGGATTTATATTTATTAAACCCGAAAAACCCAAATTTTCAGACCTACCCTACCTTATTTCAAAAAATCCTACTACACGTACTTTATATCATCTTGTTTCGCCATCCAAACTTTCAATCCCCGTTTAGTATCCGGGAGGAATTTTTAGAAAATCCCTTCTGAGCGGATACCTACGTCATAATAACTATCTGCATTCTAAATTTCAGCGCAATCCGAAACAATATTGATTTTTGGACTTTGTTTATCCCCTTAGGGTGGCATTTTGAAAAAGTCTGAAACTCGTATTTACTTATTAATTTACTTAGAAGTACTTGTGTGAAATATCGAATAAAATGACTATCCAAACTTTGTACCCTCGCTTCATCCCTATGAAGAGTGAAATTTCAAAAATTCTTTCTTAGCGGATACCTAAGTTAAAATAACTATCTGCATGCCAAATTTCAAAGCAAACCGAAATAATATTGATTTCAGACTTTGTTACCCCACTTCACCCTTTTAGGGGTGCAATTTCGAAAGAGCCTGAAACACGTATTTACTTATTTTTTTACTGAAGCACTTATGTGAAGTTTCGGATAGAAAAGACTATCTAATCTTGTTTCTCCATACAAACTTTGAACCCCCGTTTCATCCCCTTCAGGGGTGAATTTTGGAAAATGAGGGAACTAACGTTGTAATAACTATCTGCATGCCAAATTTTAGCGCAATCTGACACAATATTGATTTTCACACTTTGTTACCCCATTTCACCTTCTTAGGGGTGGAATTTCAAAAAAACCTGAAACACGTATTTATATTTTTTTTACTGGAATACTTGTATGAAGTTTCGAATAGTACAATCAAAAATACTACAAACTATGGACCACCGTTTCATCCCCTTCAGGGGTGAATTTTGGAAAATCCTTTTTCAGAGGTAACTAACGTCGTAATAACTATCTGCATGCTAAATTTCAGCGCAATCTGATACAATATTGAATTTCACACTTTGTTAACCCATTTCACCCTCTTAGGGGTGGAATTTCGAAAAAGCCTAAAACACGTATTTACTTATTTATGTACTCAAGCACTTGTGTGAAGTTTCGAATAGAAAAGACTATCTAATGTTGTTTCTCCATAGAAACTTTGAACCCCCGTTTCATCCCTTTAAGGAGTGAATTTTAGAAAATCATTTCTTAGCTGATACTAACGTCATAATAACCACCTGTATGCCAAATTTCAGCGCAATCCAAAACAATATTGATTTTCAGACTTTGTTACCCCATTTCCCCCTCTTAGGGGTGGAATTTCGAAAAAACCTATAACACGTGTCTACCTATTTATGTCCTGAAGCAGTTATGTGAAGTTTCGAATAGAAAAGACTATCTAATAATGTTTCTCCATAGAAACTTTAAACCCCCGTTTCATCCCCTTCAGGGGTGAAATTTGAAAAATCCCTTTTCAAATGTTGTAATAATTATCTGCATTCCAAGTTTTAGCGCAATCCAAAAAAATATTGATTTTCACACTTTGTTACCCCATTTCACGCTCTTATGGGTGGAATTTAAAAAAAAACTGAAACACGTGTTTACTTATTTTTGTACTGAAGCTTTTGTGTGAAGTTTCGGATAGAAAAGACTATCTAATCTTGTTTCTCCATACAAACTTTAAACCGCAATTTCATCCCCTTAAGGGGTGAATTTTGAAAAATCCTTTCTTAGTACATCCCTACGTACTAAGACAAATATACCCGACAAATTTCAAGTCTCTACGACCAGTGGTTTAGGCTGTGCGTTGTCTGTCAGTGAGTCAGTCAGTCAGTATGTCAGGACAAAGATTCTTATAGTATTAAGATTGGTCCCATTTACATTTTATAAGGATCTGAAGAGTATCTCCAGAGATATGAAGATAAACAATTTTAACTTGGTACTGAAAATGACTAGCGCAGCATTTGAAGTCAGTGTTTTAATTTTTTTAAACCATAATTCGTGATTTTATAAACCATAATTCGTGTATTTGACAGAATGTTATATGACACTGCCACAGAATATAATACAGCAGGGCTAGCATGGCAAAGGGGCTATTTTGTCTTTTCACCTATCCGTGTTTTGTTTGGTGGAGAAGGCAAATTATAAGTAAAGTTTTTCTAAATTATAAACGCCCGCTGACTTTTAATCACTTCTTTATAAAAACTTTTTAATACGAAACCAAATCAAAACTCGGAGTTAACTTCACCAAGCGTTTAAAAAATTGTTGTGTTGATCTCCTGTCAGTGGCGAAAACCAGGGAAATAATTTTGTCTTTCCTCCGGGGGTAAAGCCATGCTAGCCCTGCAGGAATATAAAAAATTACTACATCACTGCGCCGCCGCCTTTACCTCGAGACGATTAGATGTCTAGTTAAGGATCCTATTAATAAATTATCAACATGAAATGTCCTGTAACTTCACTGGTCAGTTTGCCTTCCAAACCGGAAAATATCCATAAACAGTCATCAGAAACAACAATTATGTCTGAAAAATGTTAGGAATATTTACTATGCCAGGATTTGTGGGCATCCAGAGTAGTGTTGAGTAAATTAGGTAAGATGGATTGAGATGGCATTTGGAATAAAAATATTTGAAACCTTGACCCTTTGTCCTGTAAAACCTTGGATAATAAACCACAGCGCAGCTAGCAAAATCAAAAATCAAAATCAAAAATTATTTATTTACCGAAAACACATTTACATAATCACATATCTTACGATTCCTACATTAGAACAAGCCTGTACTGTAGGTAATCAATACAAAAATAATTTTGACAAAACCATTACTAAATAAATCGAAGTATTTCAGATATTATTTAAAAAATTAATTAATTAGCAGTTACATTACTTACGTCGAATGCATGTGTATGTATGTGTATATGCGTAGTGTGCGTGTTGTCGAGCATTTCGATTTTGTATTGTTAACTTTAAAATATATATGTATATATATTAATACTTAATCATATTGTTATTATAATAATTATTTTTAAATAGTTAATTTACTTTTCAATTGTCATATTTACTTTTGTTTTATTGAAATACAATAAAGATGGATTCAGTAGCATTATAATCGAAGGTAACAAGCCATTTCCTTAACTTCTCTCTAGCATCACGCATATTACAATTTATTATTGAAATTATTTTATCGGCACGGCGATAGAGAAAGGCAAGGAATACGGCTTAAAACGCCTAGCGAATACTGTTTTAACAACGGGTACTTCAATCCTGATACGGCGGCGACTAGACTGAGATTGGGTGCAGTTAGTACATAATATTTTTGAGAATTTATTTGCAGGCAACAAACATCAAACGTGGAAAATTATATTAATATATATAATTATATATAGTCTTATTGAAAGCGATTGTAAAATTCTTTATATTGCCAATAATATATTACAGGTAGGTATGATATTGTACTGTCCTTGTATTGGAAAAGTTTGTTTGCTTTGTTTGTTTTGTAGCAATGAACCGGTTATTTTAATCTTGTCTAGTCTTGAATAGTGTCATCGAACTGTTTGCAAATAATGCGTAGGTGTTAAAGACTAGATTGGAAGGATTTAATTAACTATTTGTTGAACATAGACAAATACCTTATTTGAAAATGTCGAAAATGAAAAGTGATTCCAAGAATGAAACGAATTAATCGTTTCGATCCCGAATTGGCTTCGACGAATTTTGAGAATTTACAGAAAAGGTCAACCATTGTTAAGACAAAAATGAATGAGATTTTGGGAAGATGGGTTATGTCTGACAAAATAGTGTGCAAAATTCATTTAGATTATTACAATACGTTTAAAAATATGTGTGTTTGCAATAACGGTAGTCACAATATTATATTATTTTTCAACAATGACAAGATGTCAGCTGAAAACAATAAATAAACTGGCCAAGTGCAAGTCGGACTCGCACTAGTAGGGTTCCGTACCACACTACAGTATTTTATAAGATCGAGCAAAAATACCACTATCATATTTCGCCAGCAAAAAATAATAATTAATAAACATTTTATTTCTTATAACACCATCTAACGTCTAACAAAGGTGTTAGGAATCGACATTTCAATATAACGCCATCTATGGGACGTTTACCTAACTAAGCGTTCATAGATGACGTGAAATGCCGAAGAAAACACGTTTCTTGTATGGGGACCCTCTATTATGTTCAACTTTATTCTGTTTTTAGTATTTTTTGTTATAGCGGCAACAGAAATACATCATCTGTAAAAATTTCATCTGTCTAACTATCACGATTCATGAGATACAGCCTGGTGACAGACGGACAGACAGACAGACAGACAGATGGACAGCGGAGTCTTAGTAATAGGGTCCCGTTTTACCCTTTGGGTACGGAACCCTTAAAATCTAGGGCTTACTGTAGGAAAAGAGAACGCACGCATGATAGAATGAGATGCAATGATGCAGCAGAACGGCGTAATCGAATTTACACTTGTTCAGTAAAACAGTAAGCTCAGAACGCTAATATACTACAAACATGATTTTGGTCAACAAAGTTATTTCACAAAAATATTACAGAACATTTGTTGCGTATCTTTAATACAATTATAACGATTTGGATGATATTTTAATTTCAGATAAGGTTTTGCTTTTTAAGTTTACTTCTATAGGTAGTTGAGGTTTTTATAGAACAAAAAATATAGAATTGTGTTTTTTCTTTGCCTATTTCCTCGCAAATTTGGTGAAAAGGCATGTAAAACTCGTTACGTTAGAAGCCATTCTATATATACCAAGCACTAAATTTGCTTGGCCATTTTGATGTCGTTTGTGTCATATCTGCTTTCTTTGAAAACTAAATCATTGTCACACACGCGAGTATCTTATTTCTAACAGTGAATCTCGTATCTTGTAATAATTAACAATGTACTCGTATATATGTATTTAAAACAAATTATTCCGTTGGCATACAAAAGTCTGTTAATTTCCAACTATTTACTTACGCTCGGTCGGATACCTTGAAAGGTCGCCTTTAGAATAATTAATGATAAAGAAAACAGTTTTTTATACAGTTTATGTAATTTCAGCGCTCATCTATACTAATATTATAAAGAGAGAACATTTGTATTTTTGTATTTTTTTTTTTTGTATTTTAGTATTTTAGTATTTTTGTATTTTTGTATTTTTGTATTTTTGTATTTTTGTATTTTTGTATTTTTGTATTTTTGTATTTTTGTATTTTTGTATTTTTGTATTTTTGTATTTTTGTATTTTTGTATTTTTGTATTTTTGTATTTTTGTATTTTTGTATTTTTGTATTTTTGTATTTTTGTATTTTTGTATTTTTGTATTTTTGTATTTTTGTATTTTTGTATTTTTGTATTTTTGTATTTTTGTATTTTTGTATTTTTGTATTTTTGTATTTTTGTATTTTTGTATTTTTGTATTTTTGTATTTTTATATTTTTGTATTTTTGTATTTTTGTATTTTTGTATTTTTGTATTTTTGTATTTTTGTATTTTTGTATTTTTGTATTTTTGTATTTTTGTATTTTTGTATTTTTGTATTTTTGTATTTTTGTATTTTTGTATTTTTGTATTTTTGTATTTTTGTATTTTTGTATTTTTGTATTTTTGTATTTTTGTATTTTTGTATTTTTGTATTTTTGTATTTTTGTATTTTTGTATTTTTGTATTTTTGTATTTTTGTATTTTTGTATTTTTGTATTTTTGTATTTTTGTATTTTTGTATTTTTTGTATTTTTTTATTTTATGTATTTTTGTATGTTTGTAATGATTTGGCTCAAAAACTACTTGACCGATTTAAAAAATTCTTTCACTAATATATAGAATGGACTTTCAAAATGAAAATAGGCTATATATTATCCCGTTTAAATCAAAGGTACATTCGTGGTGACCTAATTTTCAACCTAAGTCGACAAAAAAACGGTCGAAAAAACACGTTTCTTACGAACGATGCTCAATTGAAAACAGGTGGAAGAATATTTGCTATGGCAGAGTTGTACAACTTAATAAGACCTACAAAAAAATCCGCGGCAGCATATGTCTATCTCTTAAGGTTGACTCACAGTAACCATTTTAATCTTTAATTTTTTGTTAAAAAATATTACATAACTTCCAAGGCTATTTTCAAGTATATAGTATTAATCCTTATCCAAATTATTACGTTAATTAGCTTGGCCACATATTAAAGATAAAATTGTCCTGTACAGTATATAATTTTAATGAAAACTCTAGAAGATATCACGGATTTCACATACACGCATCGCAAAATTAATAAAATATTTGCAGTTAAACTACAGAATAGGTCATAGTTACTTCGAAAATATTATTATAAGCATAACTTTTCTGTAGATCCCCACCGATCGCAATCAATTTGAAGTCAATATAGTATAATACTATGATCTATTGTATAAAATAATAAATATCTATATACATAATATAATATTTTCAATTACCCCGACTGATATATGTATAATCATTTCATTAAAAGCATTCCAATGACTTTAAACACGACATTTAAAATCTGAGCTGTAAGTTGGTGAGGATTTGAGTATTCTGTAGAGTCCAGGAGATGTCCCAGCATCAGGTCAATGCTTCCATGTTCTTACAATATCGTTGAAGAAGAAGATTTTCGAATTGATCAGACATATTAAAGTTGATTAATACTCATAGTTTTATAACGATTGAACGAATTTTCATGAATCAAAGCTAAGAACACTCTCGATGAAGACATCTATAAAAAAAAAGTATCAATAATCAAATCAAAATCGGTTCATCCGGTTGGGTGATAAGATGCTACAGACAGACACACAGATAGACAGGCTAAACGTATAATACCCCTACTTTAAATCAAAATCGGTTCATCCCGTTGGGTGCTAAGATGCTACAGACAGACACACAGATACACACGTTAAACGTATAATACCCCTACTTTTTGCGTCGGGGAACGCCGTAAAGTTGCGGAGGCAGATGTTTTCCTTGGTGGTAAGCTACTTTTCAACCGACTTCCAAAAAGAAGGAAGTTCCCAATTCGTCTGTATGTTTCTTTTTTTGTGTGTGTTACGCGATTACTCCGTTAATTGTGAACCGATTCGAATAATTATTTTTGTAATCGGTAGGGTACGTTTTCGAGATGGTTTCATTGTAATTTCATTGAGATGTGATAAGTATCTTCAGAGATATGACGATAAACGTCTCAAACTTGCTACTGAAATTGACTCGCGGGGCATTGAAGTCAGTTGTTTTAGTTTTTAAACTATCTTAATTATTGGTAGATTTAATGATTCCACGAAAACCCATGATTCATGAATGCACATAAAACTTTCATCGGTAGGTATATAGCTAGGATTAGAACCAACGACCCTCTGGTCAGAATCAGGGTAACTATCCTTTACGCCAAATGGCCGTCCAATATCACTTCGTAAGTATAATAAACAATGTCCATCACTGCGTCTGTCTGTCTGTTCGCAATAATCTCAATCTGAACGGATTATCATGCGGTTTTCACCAATAGCCAGTGTTTATGAGGAAGGTTTAGGTCTTAGGTGCATAATTCGTTAAGGTTTTGTGTAAATTGGTTGACATATGACGATGATTGTTAAATATGTTATTTATATTCTATGCAACAAACTGATGCAAATTTTGTAGGCATATATGTTCTACCCGTGCGAAGCCGGGGTGGGCTGCTAGTATTTTATATAATAATAGTGGTGTCCGACGGTTTTGACTGTCTGGAATTATTTGCGTTTTAACACCCATTCGACTCGTATTCTCAAAACCATTATTTTCATAATATTATCCTTCCTGACCTGGTAGGTATAAGCAATAACGAATATACCTACAATTTTTTAGCATTGTTAGCTTTACAAGCTGCAAGTATGCTATCTTATATGATATAACATCAAGTGATATAGAGGCAGGCACAGATTAGATACTAGTCCTACTAGAGGTGAATCGTTTGTCTTTCGTATGTGTAAAAAAAAATATCAGGTCAGGTCACCAGACCTGAATTCTTGTTTGTCCATGTTCTTATAAAACCGCTACAAAAATAATTTCAGTATTGCCGTCACTCAAAATTGATTGCGCAGACCTACCGGGTGTGGGATAAAATTTCAAGAAATATTACTAAGTACAAGGAATTCCAGCAGAGTATAGCATGTAATGATGTTCTCTCCAATCCGAGGTTGGAATCAAGTTTGTGATCCTGAGTGCTCGCTCTAGATCGAGAGATATCTGCGGGCTAGAGGCAGCCAGGGAAGGTTTTACAGCCCACAACGCCGCACTGCTTTGTGCCGGGATGAAATTGACTCTCTGTGCAATAATACTATGTGATTGTGTTGGAGTATGAAAGTTCCAAAAAATTGCTTCTTGCAGTAGAACATTGTCGGATTTCATTTGAGTTGACAATATTCCTTTCTGGGTAAGATTTTTAAGTGATTGACCTTGTTTAGCAACTACTTTGAATTGCTAATATTGCGACGCTATTTGCAGGTGCCGTATTCGCGGAATAATTGCAATAATATTGGTAAGCAGTGTTATGTTGTGACAACGGCTGGTTAATGTAACATTTGTAATTTATTAAGTTGTGCACGTTATCTGCGTATTTAAGTAGTCTACAAATGCAATATTTCAAAGTAATATTTTGCTTTCTGTTTAAGATAAGCTATTTTGTATAATAATTTAGTAAGTAGCTTTTTGTGTGTTTCTTCTAATAAGTTATAGCATTTTTCAGCAAAACATTTGCTGTGAATAAAATTGTAATTTAAAATATTTGTTAGATTCTAATCGCTTAAAGATATTATGTAATACAAAATGTATGTTAGTAATTTACAAGTAGTACGATAAAGTTTACGCAATGAGGATATATTATGCAAATGTTGTTGCGAGGATGATTAAAGACGTAACTATATTGTTTTGAGACTCGGTAAATGATGGACGGCTTTGACGCCAGATATCTGGTAACGTCGAATGTTCACGCGCATTTCACCTTGGCCCTCAAGTGAAGAAAAAAGTGGGAAAAAAAAACCAGTTTAGTAAGCTGGTGGAATACGGGTGTTGGCTTTTATCAGCATGATGGTAGGACACTGTCAAGTATCGGCCTAGTCAACTACGCCAAACATCTTATGTGTTCCGGCAACTGTCCTTGAGAGCCAGTTCCAATTCTAGGCCTAGCGTGCCACCATCCTCGACCGCATCGTCACTTGATAATGGTCATGAGATAATGGCCAAGCGCTAGCATGTATGATTTATAAAAAATAATAAACTGGCCAAGTGCAAGTCGGACTCGCCCTCGCAGGGTTCCGTAACACAGTAGAGTATTCTATAACTATGATTTTTCACAACTACAAAAATAACTTTGTTTTTCATAGTGTTTGTATGAAAAACAAAGTTATACTTGCGGTCGCTATATCTCAACAACTGCTGACTGTATCTCGTTCAAACTAATTTTTGTTGAAAGTTTTTATTGAGATCTACAGAATATATTTTTTCTAGATTTTTCACTCCCTTACTTTAGAAGATAGAGGGGGGGGGACACACATTTTACCACTTTAGACGCGCCTATCTTTTGAATGATTGACTTTGAGAAAAAATGATTTTAGGAACCTCAATGTCATTTTTAAAGACCTATCCATAAATACCCCATACGTGTAGGTTTGAAGAAAATTTTTTTTTTTGTTTCAGTTCCATGTATGGGATGTCCCCCCTTAAACTTTTATATTTTTTATTTTTGTATAAAAATCGGAAAGCGGTTTACAGAATACATCTACGTACCAAGTTTCAATTCTGTAGTCCTAACAGTTTCGGAATAAAATGGCTGTGACATACGGACGGACAGACAGACAGACAGACATGGCGAATCTATAAGGGTTCCGTTTTTTGCCATTCGGCTACGGAACCCTAAAAACGGATAATCGCGGCGCAACATATAATAACGCATATAAATGCACGAAATTACAAAACTCAAGAAATATATTCAGAAATTGTAATTATCATTGTGCTTTAAACATTTTGCAAGTGATATTTATTGCAAGATCAGCTTCTTTGTCCTATTTATTCGGCCTAGCTAGTCCAGACTAACATTATAAAAAAACGTTTGTAACTCTGTCACTCTGTTTGTTTGTTACATAATTACGCCTAAACTGATCCGATCTTACTGAAATTTAACATGAAGATACTTTATAGCATGATGATGAATAAAGGTTTAAAAAAAATTTAGTCATCATGATTACATTTTTTTAAACGTTTTGTTAAACCTATCTTAAATACATACTCAGATCACACACACACACTGTACAGTGATAACATTTTTGGCGTACGTAAACGATGTCGCTGTTATAATTAAATTATGCAATTATTTTTCAACCAAATGTTAATACCACAAATTTTCATACCACAAAACTCGACGCACGCGTTCTCTCAGCCCACTTACAAACCCGTAAATATGCCAACACATTCCCAGCACTAAAAGATGAATACCTCCATTACCGAAAATAAATTGCAGGGAGTGTACCGGCTCTATTTTCGCGCGTTTATACGCAACACGAAATAAAACTGTTATCCGGCCGAATCCTTTCTCTGCTCCTTAAAATTTTACACCTCCATAAACTTGAAGCAGCATGAATAAAGCTCGCTCTACGGAGATATACAATTGCCGCTTATCTGGGGGCGCTGAACCATTAACTAAACCATATTTTACAATATGATTAGACCAAAACTTATTCTTATATAATAATACTAGATGCATTCCGCGGCTTTGCCCGCGTATATAAGAATGTGTCTTATTCTACTCTGCTGGTTATGATATTATGAGCTCAGAGAATTCATAATGAATTAGTTTTTATTCTAAAAAGATTGCTCAAAAATTTTAAAAGTTATTACTATTAAATGACGACCGCTGGGTTAGACAAGTTCTTGAGTGGAGACTGCGAATCGACAAACGTAGCGGTAGGAAGTCCTCAGACTAGGTAGAGCGATGATATTCGCAAGATAGCATGATAGAGCTGATGAGAGTAGCCAAAGATCGTGCTCAGTGGCGTGAAATTGGAGACGCCTGTGTCCAGCAGTGGACTAGTATAGGCTGATGATATATTGCCTGCCAATTCCAAGACAATATATTTAGTGATATCGTTCAACATCTCTATCGACATGTTTTGCGACATATTTTTCATCCAGTTAACACAAGGCTTTACAATACACGAGATAAACGCAGAGCTAGCGTGCCAACAGCCAGACACCAGAGGTGGCATCAGTCAGCGGTATCTCAATGCCAGATAACTGTAGCATCGTAGCTCTATCTATTGTTGAGTTGGTTTAAAGTCTCGAACTACACTTTAAATTGTTACAAAACTCAAATAGAGCGTGTTTTATACTACTTAGAAAAATATTTGCACTCTTAGTTAGATAATAACACAAAAAGATCGACAAATTTGCACAACAGGGGGCCTAGACAAAGACACATTTCTACCGTCGATGACGAATTTCGATTAGTCCAAAATGTATGGAAATTGGTAAGCTTTAGAAATGTCATAGTAAATGACTAGTGTTATATGTTATAGTTTATATCAAGTGTAAACGTAACTCAAGATGTTTTATATCTCCAACAATCATCTGTACCTGTACAGTGACGTCCCAACATCACTCACTGCTCGAGCACAATGCCAAAGATAAGGCACTGAAAGCCTCCGCCTAAAACAAATAATACAAATATTTTCGACTCCGCAAACGTAAAATATATTTAAGAATTGTTAAAGATATGAAAACATTGCTTTAGACGTCGCGTCATTCATTCATCTTTTTATCCATTTTTCAATTGGCAAAGGTTTCCGAAGCCGCTAGTTTTTTAACCAAAAGGTGCCAACGTCCAACGTCGAGGGTCCGTCCGTCTATCTGTCACAGGTTTGTGTCTTTTTGAACCGTAATAGGTAAACACTTGAAATTTACTTTAATTATTCTAAGCGTGTGCATATGTGCTGACAACTAAAAATAAGATCGTTAAAAAAATTTAAAGAACCGACATCAAACGTCGCGCTAGTTAAAGTAGCCAGTAGACGTAACTATTATATAATCTGTGCCAGTAGTATAGTAAGTAGTAAATCGTCGAGATAAGCATCGCATCGCACATAAATGCATCGTAATACAAATGTTGATATATTAAAAACGGCTCGGTTAATTTCGTTAAAATTACAATGGGACTACCTCGAAAACGTACTCTATCCTTTAAAAAAATAATCATTCGAATCCGTTCATAATTGACGGAAAATCGCGTAACATACACAAAAAAAAAACAAAACAAAAAAAACATACAGACGAATTGAGAACCTCCTCCTGTTTCGTGAAGTCGGTTATAAAACAAAATAAATAAAAACAAGGGGAGTCTCCAAACAAGAAACGTGACTTTCCGGCAATAGCTCAACCTCATGAACCGTTATAGACACTTAAAATGCTAAAACTAGAAGTGCCCCGCGGCTTCGCCCGCGTTAAAAACTTCTATTATTTACTTAAAAGTTTTCTTTGGTAAAAACCTTTTTATCATAAAAGACATTAAAACAGAATTAGCCAAATCTGTTTACCCGATTCCATGTTATGGCGTGACTAAGGGAAATAGGGATTCATATTTATAAAGCCCGAAAAACCATATTAATTGTCAGACTTTGTTACCTACCCCATTTCGAAAAATCATGCAACACGTATTTATTTATTTATTTACAGAAGTACTTACGTAAAGTTTCGAATAAAACAGACTATCTCATCTTGTTTCGCCATACAATCTTTGCAACCCCGTTCCGTCTCCTTAAGAGGTGATTTTTTTTGAAAATCCTTTCTTAGCGGATACCTAAGTCATTGACTATCTGCATTCTAAATTTTAGCGCAATCCGATATAATATTGATTTTCAGACTTTGTTCCACTTGGGGGAATTCCGAAAAAGCCTGAAACTCGTATTTACTTATTTATTTACAGAAGTAGAAGGACTTGTGTTGTTTCGAATAAAAAGACTATCCAAACTTTGAAGCCCCGCTTCATCCTCTTAAAGAGTGAATTTTGAAAATTCATTTCTTAGCAGATATCTACGCCATAATAACTATCTGCATGCCAAATTTCAGCGCAATCTGAAATAATATTGATTTCAGACTTTGTTACCCCCCCAGAAATAGGAATAAATACCTTATTATTCCTATTTCTATGGTTTCCTATTTCTGTCGTTACCCTTCTTAGGGGTAGAATTCCAAAAAAGCCTAAAACACGTATTTAATTATTTATTTACTGAAGCACTTGTGTGAAGTTTCGAATAGAAAAGACTATCTAATATTGTTTCTCCATACAAACTTTGAACCCCCATTTCATCCCCTTAAGGGGTGAGTTTTAGAAAATCCTTTCTTAGTACACCTTTAAGTACTAAGACATATATACCCTCCAAATTTCAAGTCTCTACGACCAGCGGTTTAGGCTGTGCGTTGTCTGTCAGTCAGTCAGTCATTCAGTATGTCAGGACAAAGATTCTTATAGTATTACATGTTTCTACTTCGAAGGTACGGAAGCCTACGTGTGCGAGTCCGACTCGCACATGGCCAGTTTATTATCACGTGCTTTACACGACGTTTTTCAATTTACGTAAATAACATAGCATAATAGCTGCATTTACCGAAGATTGTCACCATCAACCAGTTGTCATCCACCCAGGGATCACAAGTATGATTTAAAGGAAGTATAATATCAATAATCTCCATTAAATGTACTGGATTATGTGTCGAGAGGTCGCGAGTTTGTTCCCCACCCATTGCACCATTGACGTGAACCCCTTCTAGTCACAAGCACTTAGCTGGAGGTTTAAACAAGACTGCTAGTACCTAATATGCAACCCACATTGCAAATAAGCTTTTATAAAAATGAAAAAAAAAGATTAATGACGAGTTTCACTTAAGCTCAAGTAATACAACACCTTGATGTGTCTATAAAATACACACATTAACTTCATAACCAATCGTAGCATGTTTACAACCATACTGTATTAAAGACAAATTACCAAAAAATAAGAGGAAAGTAAAGGTTATGGTCTTATAAAACAGCGCCCATGGTTGCCAAAAGCTCTTAAATTAAACATAAAATCCTTAAATAATTCAAGTTTGTGGGAAAAATACCCGGAAATGTTCATAAAATGTATAAATAAAATCAAGATAGAATCATAAAAAAAAATTACGTGGAAACGAAATAAAATTACGTGAAATCCACTGACATAAATGTTAATAGTTTTGGGTTTGTTTCCAAAACTATGACTGTGAAAAAATATATTAAAGTAATTCAAGTCTCAGAAATGTGGCATTCCAATAAAAAATAATAATAAGCAATTGAAATTTTGAAATGAGGCATAACTGGCGGGTGCCGTACCTCAGCCCATAGACCAGAAAACAGACATCAAGCAGCACACATTCATAGTCATAATAGATTAATGTACCATCGTTTTATAGTTTTTCATCTCTCTATCCACAAATCATATTTTTATTTAATTTAATATTATTTAATATATAATATATTGTAAAGGACCTCTTGACGTTGGGTTCAGCTCTGTCAATGCCTTCCAAAGAACCGAGCGATTTGCAGCCCGTGATGTAGATTGAAGCAATTGATAATAAATTATATTTACTTATTTCTAAACAAAATCAGAAATACTTTATTACATCAAATATTTACAGCAAATATACAACTTAAAAATAAATAAAACTATTTGAAATGTTATAAATAAAAATTAAACTAGTTATAAATAAAAAACAGAACCTAGGTCGCAGCTGTCTGCCGGTAACGTTCCCAAAAAGCTGGCGACGTTACCTCGTTGAATTGCTAGGCTAATCCGTTGGCCGAGGTAAGCGCCAGCTCTTTGGTCATGAGTGACGTCTATTAAACGTCTGGACAGCTCCTTTACAAAACCCCGGGCATCTCGACCCCACGGACCCATTGTTTCGACCCCAAACGGAAGAAAAATGTAGCCATCACCAATGGCAGCATATTTCCTCCGTTTGAGGGTTTCTGCCGCATCCGCTGCCGCACCCGCTGCTCGTGAGGTACCGCATATGTGGGACGCTGCTAACGTGTTAGCACACGTCGCGTCCCACACCAACGGTCTCCCTCGGCACCACGGAACCAACGTCATACCGTCGGGTCTCTTGCCATCGTCACGTGATATACCGTTCGGCTCTAATATAGCCGGCACGTTCACGGTGGCAAGGGCCCGACGAATGACGTCATTCAAAGAGGCGTGACGTGAGAGACGCCCTGCACTGCGGCGGCATGACAGGCCATGGTGGCCTAATCTGTCTACTTCACTGCCGCAGTGACAATTGTGAGGTACTGTCCGGGAGATGCCCAGACGTAATCCCACAGCAATGGAGAAGCTGTCATCGTCCATAAGGGTACCTATGTTGGAAGAAGGTAATGCGTGTAGCCAGTATCCAGATTCTTTTTCACGTGTGGCAAGGAGACGAGCCCGGTTCCTAATATCAACACTTTTTTGAAATAGTTCATCTTGAATAATTTTACAAAGGGGCTCGTCCCATAGCCTTTGTGAACTAAGTTTTTTGGGTAAGACCTCCCCTGGACAAGCCAAAGACCAGGCCGTTTTAGCTTCTTCTACGTATGCTATAGAAATTTCAGATGATGAGTTTGAAATTATTTTTTAAAAAGATCTGAAACACTATTAGTAGAAGATAATAAGGCCGGTAGTGAAACACTTGAAATTTTGCGGATGCCAATGCCTCCAAACCGAATAGGCAGAGAGGCCTGACACCATGAATTATTTGAAAGTGAACAATTAAGAATTTGGGTTAAAATATTTTTGATCGCGTCATCTAAAATTAATAGTAATGGTATATGATTCCAAAGAGGGCTACAGCGTAGTATGTATGTACATTTTGGCACAAAAAGACAAAATCGAATTAGATGGAAAGCCATGTGGTTATGAATTTCGGTGAGACGCTTAGACGTATCGTCAAATTTTTGACGATGTTCATCCACAAAGACCGGGAAAGACTCTTGAAGGATCGGAGCTCCTAGGAGGGGTAGACTTTCTTTGTTGAGTAATTTTAAATTTGGAGCCAAACTGTTAAATTTATTATACAAATCGTCTCTTTGGTCCGATGGTACAATATCTGTGATAAAAAGTTCACACTTAGAAAAATTTAGTTCCAAGCCAATCAATTTAAATTTGTCGATTAAAAACTGTAAATCTTGTAATACAGTTGTGGCTTTGCCTCCGAGGGTTCCGTCGTCCAGATACCACATGTTTAATTTGGAATTTAGACTCGAAATTACGGGGTGTATTGCTAGTCCGAAAATGGCTGGCCCAAGAGGGTCGCCCTGTTGACAACCTGAGCAAGAATTTATTAAATGGTCTCGGTAAAGTAATTTAGAATCCAATCCGTAACATTGCCAAAGGTAGTCAAAAGTTTCTGGAATATAATTTTGAATTTCATTCAAAAGAGTAGTACGATCAACAGAGTTAAAGGCATTTTGGACATCCACCTTCAATATCACCTCACCGCAACCGTGATGTACAAATGTACGGAGAGCATGAACAGCTGCCTCGCATCCGCCCTTACTGCCAAAGCCTAACTGAAGGGGCTGGAATTTTTCAGTTAGTTTTGTATGTATGTGGCGGCAGCAAACCTTGGATGCGATTCTCCTATATGTGCAACCTACGGCTATTGGCCTAATGCCGCCATCTTTCTTTTTCAATGCGCATAGGTTTGCACCATATAGGAGAGGGGCAATCTGTGCATGCACCTTACCTGATAGCATGAAGTTTATAAGGGCGGTGATGTCTCGCAGTAGACTCTGGCCCGCATCCCCAGTAGCTCCAAAAATAAGATCTTTGATGTGTTGGGGAGTTAGGCCATCAAGTCCACCAGCCGATCCATTTTTAAAAGACATCACTGCCGC
Source organism: Cabera pusaria (assembly GCA_954871355.1). Taxonomy (NCBI): domain Eukaryota; kingdom Metazoa; phylum Arthropoda; class Insecta; order Lepidoptera; family Geometridae; genus Cabera; species Cabera pusaria. Next base: position 26,432,579 of record OX940899.1, on the reverse strand, counting down.
CCTTATGTCTTTTTCTGTCGCCTGTAAAGATTCAACAGGAGTGGTGGTAACCGGAAGGTAAGGCGGTGATAGCGATGGTGGATGTTTGTCAATCAGGGCTGATAAAGTCTCTGGCGTGTTTGGAGCGATGGTGTCATTGGTAAATAAGAGCTGAGCAGCTCCCTTTAAGTCCCCATCACTTATTTTAGTTTCTACTTTTTCAAAAATACTATGAGATTTTTTTTGTTGTGAATTACTGTGCCAATGTGAATGTTGTTGGAAATTTGGAATTTGGGAAGAATTATCGTGCCTAAAGTGTGAGACAGTTATTTTTAATTGCGGTAGTGAGAGATTTCGTGGTATTTTTAGAGTGGAGGACTTCGAAGGGAAAAACCAACAATTGTTCCCAAGCGCTTTCAGAATTTTCTTGTAAAACTTTTTGAATTTTAATTGATAAATTTCGAGCGACTGATATTCGTGCACCACGGGGAATGCACTTAACGATCGAATTGCATGATTTTAATTTAGATAGATATTGCCAAAAAGGTTGTGAATTAGAACATTGTGTCTGAACGGGGGTTTGAGTCAAAGGGGCACCAATGTTAACAGAATGTACACTTTCAGAAAGAGATTTGTGGCTCTTCCCAATGTGTACATTAAGTCCTCGCTGGCCCTTAAAGAAACGCGTTTGGGAGCAATGAGGACACTGCACCAGCTCATTACCCTCATACCTTGGTCCAACATAGGGGGCACCGGCAGGCTGCGATCTTCTAAATACATCACTAGTTTCACTGTCCATTTTTTCCTTATAAATAAAATAATAACAAAAAACGCAATAATAATTACAAAAACAAACATTGGTAGACATTGTCACTGAATTTCACTTGAATCAAACTGCATTTTTTTTTTGCTGGACAGGCGCATACGGGGCGCGCCCCGGCGCGCCGCGGCTCGGCACTTTCCAAAAGTATTTCTTCAATAAAAAGTTGTTATTCGGTTTCTATTTATAGACATGTAGATGGATGTAGGTCCACCCGTCCTATCGCATCAATCAATAATTGTTAAATTTGTGTAGGTGGTAGGTTTCTGGTGACCACTTTATTGCGTTTATGTACCGTAACGTATATAAGGCCTTCGTAAGGGATTGTTCTTTTATTTTATTTTAACTCGTGGGCTCACCCAAGGGTGCTAAAATAATTATTTTATTTTATTGAAATAAAATTTTGATTTTTTCTTGTTGACAGTTTCAGTTTTCAGTTTTTACATTTTTAAACTATCTTAATTATTATTATGCTTTCTTTCTTGAAGTGAGCGAGTTGTAATGATACTATCGTAAGGTAGGTACGGTACTGTGTTTTTAACTTGTGTACCTTTTAATATTGGTAAAAGTGGCGACATATTTATTAGCTCACAAAGCTCGCGATCGATAGTCCTTATTATTAATATTTCTGTAAATATCACTCAGGTCGCGCTGAACGGCGCCGTTTCGTGAACAGGAGGCTGTTATTTAAACGGCTTAGCTGCGGCTTATTGCTGCTTATTTCAGGTATCATAATTTTAAAAATAAATAAAAACATGTGGCGAACACTGCAGGAGATCAGTTAGCACATAATAACGCAACATATTTTTTATTAACAATTAAATAAACATTGATAATACTTAAATTCAAAATTCAATCGCCCCCGACTGATCTGTGAACAGTTTGTTCATTGAGATCATTCCAATAAGCCCAAACTTGACATCTTTGCTGTAAGTCGGTGAGGAGTTGAGTATTCTGCAGATACCATACGGTTACAAGGGCATCAGGTCAATGCTACCATGTTCTTACAATTTCGTGGAAGTAAAACGATACTGAATTTCGAATTGATTAGATCTATGAAAGTTGATTTTATAGCGTTATCAACTAGAAAACAACTCATAACCTTTAAACGGTTGATTTTCATGAATCAAAGCTAACAATACTCTCGACGAACACACCTATCAAATGAAAAAAAAAAAATAACCGGCCAAGTGCGTGTCGGGCCACGCGCAGTGTAGGGTTCCGTAGTAGCCCGTTATTCAATGCAAGTCTTTACCCGTTATAAACAAGCAACTAGGTACTTCGTCTTTGTCACTTTAAAGGATTTATTCTAAGGATTTTGTATTTAGTACAAAATTATCTAACACCAAAGTTCAACGACTATTACTACTAAACTATTAAAGGTATCTTAACCGCTATAACTTTTGTTTAAAGTTCATGAAATGCACTAATATCAGGAATTTTTCCAGATATTTCAAGCCAGCAGTTTAGCATTTAGAGGGGGGGGGGGGGACGCCCTACTGGAACAAAAATTTGCACTTTAAAGTTTAATATTTCGTAAATGGAGCATTCAATCGAAAAGTGGTATTAGCAACCTTTAAGCCATTTTAAAAGACCTATTCAACGATACTCCACACGATGGGGTAGACGACGAAACAAAAATTCATCCCCACTTCTCATGTAGGTGAGCTACCATAAAAAAAATATTTAAATTTTTTTTATTTCAGCACTTTGTTGGCGTAATTTATATACATACCCTTTCAAAATTACAGCTTTCTAGTATTAACGGTCTCTTAGCAAAACCTCGGACAGACAGACATACAGACGGACATGACGAAACTATAAGGGTTCCTTGTCAGGACTACGGAACCCTAAAAACGAAATCAAAAGCGGTTCATTCGTTTGGGCGCTACGATGCCACAGACACACACACATATTCAAATAAAGATATACATAGATACTCAAAACTTTCAAGCGCTGTCTCCATAGTGGTGGTGAGCATAGTTGGTGAGTGGTTGCAAGCACTATCAAGAAGCAAACCGGCAAAAAAACGGCAATAGCCCAATGGGTAAGGTGTCGGTCTGGCGATCGAGACTTTAATCCCCACCCATTGCACTATTGACGTGAACCTATTTCAGACACAAGCATATTTAGCTAAGTTGTAGGGGTTAACAAGACTACTAGTAATGTGCAACCAACATTGCTAGTAATATTTAAAAAACTGGCCAAGTGCGAGTCGGACCCGCACCAGTAGGGTTCCGATTGAACAAAATTTGCCGGAAAAAATAAAGTACAAAGTACATCGATAATATAAATACCGTGTCAATGCTTATTTACTACAACGCCATCTAACGAACGTCTAACGAACTTCTAACGCCAACTAAGTGAACGTTAACACTAGAGATGCGCCGTATAGTGGTTTCACCGAATTACCGTATACCTAATATTATTCGGTTTAACCTTTACCGAAACAGATATTCGGCTGAATTATTCGGTTTACCATTACATTGTTTTGCCGCGTAAACAAGTTCTAGCATGTGCGCTACGTGCCGCTGCTGGTTAGATTAGGAACTTGGATGGATTTAATTGAGGTTTATAAAACTGTTGATTCTAAGTTTAAAAATAAATGTTGATTTAAAGTTTAAAAATAAATATTGTTGCCAGATTTAAATTAAATGTTAATTTAAGGCTTAAAATACATGTCGACTATACCTACTAACTATAGGTTAAGAAGTAAATATGTTTTCTTTGACTTATAATATAACATAAGTCTTTTATAAGAAGTTTTGTCTTTTAGTTCTACACCTTGGCTACATGAGCCAAGAAAATAGAAATGCTTGAACCGAATATATTTGGCAACAAAACCGAATAATTTGGCAGAATACAAATAATAGAAAAGATGCCGAATACGCTGAATACCGAATACCAAACGAATTTTCAGCGCATTTCTAGTTAACACAAAAAACCAGTGTTTTTCAACGTGTGGGTCGTGCCACTCGCGAACCCCTGGGGGGTCGCAAAGCCTCTATAAGGGAGTCGCGAAGCCTCAGTAAAAGAAAAAAACAAAGTTTGAAAACATACTATTAAAAAAAATATTAATTAAAGAGTGAGTAAGGTAGGTGTTTTGACTGAGAGTGCTTATAATTTTTGGTTTAAAAGAAGATATGTAATTTGTTTCCTGTAGGCCACACGAACGAAACCGCGGGTAGAAGCTAGAAATATAACAAAATTCAAATTATAAACAGTGCAAGCAGGTCGATTTTTTTTTCATAATAAGGGGGTCGCGTCGCGTCATGAAAAAGGTTGAGAAACACTGGTAAACAATCGTACATATATGGCGCTATAGTAAAAACACGTTTTTGTATGGGGACCCCCTTTAATTTTTAACTTTGATATGTTTTTAGTATTTGTTGTTATAGCGGCAACAGAAATACATCATCTGTGAAAATTTCAATCGTCTAACTATCACGGTTCATGAGATACAGCCTGGTGACAGGCGGACAGACAGACAGACAGACAGACAGACAGACGGACAGCGGAGTCTCAGTAATTGGGTTCCGTTGGTACCCTTTGGGTTCGGAACCCTAAAAAAAACCCTCATAAAACATAAGAACAAACCCTTATTCAGCTTAATTTTATCATTTTATCACATGTATCTCCTACATCCGATAGCCAGCCCCACATTCAATGTCTCTTTAGTTTTACGACCTGCGGTTAATATGCATGCAGATAATCCGATATCAACTTATAAATATAAACCTTATCGTCTTATTCCGACGGTTGCAATTTATTCGAAACGTTCGACCAAATGTGAACACAATGAAGTAAAGTAAACAATTGGTCTTTCGATCGGTGAATTATTCATCTGGTGAATTATAGAGTGGGTGAGTGTTGGCCGCGCTAGATTTACATGCACTTATTGGCGGGGGATACTTATAACTTAAAATGGAAACAGACATAGTAGGTTTTGTTTGCGTAATTATAGCCCTACAGATTATATAGTCAGTATATATTATGTTACTCTTTGGATTATATTACTATCTTAGGATTTCACCTCGGAATAAGATACATGTCAAAAACGTGTCGTCTTAAACGTCTCACAAAATATCGTATTTTTGTGCTTGGCTATTTCTAGGGTACCGTACCTCAAAAGGATAATACGAACCTTGATAATATATCGCGATACATTTTGTTGAGTTGACAGTTTAGTGGTCTCTCGAACTCGATCTTCAGCTATTCGTTCCCATCGCTGCCAGCCAGCTTGCGTATATGTCATTGTATTATCGCTCCATCTAGCTGGAGGGCGTTCTACACTATGTTTGCCGAGCTGTGGTCTCCACTCTAGAACTCTATAAAGTTCACTATTTAAATCACAAATATTAATTCAATAATATACATACGTACAAACGAGAACATATTTTTTTCTTATGTTGATCAACTACACTAAACAAAATTAGTGTGTATACTTAATATACATTTCTTTCATAATTCCATTATTTTAATAGAGGCTTTGGTATTTTGACCTTGTGTTGACTTCGACTGCGTATAATCATTTCTTCTGATCGCAATGTACGATTCATCTGATTTCTGCCAAACTGCTGAGCAGTTTGTCGACAGATAAGCAGATATCGGGAGATACATACATTAATATTTTAATAATGTTATTTATATATATATTTTGAATAGAAACGGGAGTAACTATCCTGTAGTCCAACGTAGGCGTTAAGTAGCTGAACACTCGCCACAGCTAGGGAGTATATACTCGTATAAAAGCTAAACGTTACTGACTGACTGACTGACTTATCCATCGACTCACAGCTCAAACCATTTAACGGATTGCGCTGGCATGCAGATAGTTATTATGACGTAGGTATCCGCTATGAAAGGTTTCCCAAAATTCACCCCTTAAAGGGGAGAATTACATTAAATTAAACCAGGTGTTCAAAGTTTGTATGGAGAAACAAGATTAGATAGTATGTTTTATTCAAAACTTGTCACATGTTATTCTGTAAACAAATAATTAAATACGTGTTTCAGGATTTTTCGAAATACCACCCCTAAGAGGATGAAAGGAGTATTAAAGTCTGAAAATCATTGAAATTGTTTTGGATTGCGCCGATTTTTGCCATGCAGATAATTATTATGACGAAAGTATCAAAACATTTTTTTTTAAATCACGCGCTAAGGGGATGGAACGGAACTTCAAAGTTTGTATGGAGAAACAAGATTAGAAAGTAATTTTATTTGAAACTTCACACGATTACTTTGTTAATAAATAAGTTTTGAAAATCAATATCGTTTTTCGGGTTTTATAAAAACGAATCCCTATTTCCCTTGGTTACTTACGCCATAACTTGAAAACGGTTGGACCGACCTTATTCTTTTTACAAGCTTTTATTAAACTTGTAATGTATGTATGTCACTATGTATGTTCGGGTGGAATCGTGGAAGCTAAATTAGACCCACTTCCAGATGTCCGATTGGACTCAAATTTGGTGTGCTTATGTATCTTTGGTGACAATACAATGATATGGTACCATGGAGCTGGTCTCATGATGGAGACGGAAGGTGGCCACGGCATCTCTGTGATCAAACAACATAACCCCACCGAGTTTGGGCTCGATTGATTCGTCTTGAAGATAACTTTACGCCTAGATTATATCCGGGGACTGATGATGAAGCTGGAAGGCAGCCACGGAATATCTGTGATAAAAAACAAAACACTACCGAGTTTGGGCTCGATTGATTCATTCGTCTTGAATTTACGCCTAGATGACATTTAGCGACTGGTGATGAAGCTGGAAGGTGGCCACGGCATCCTTGTGATAAAATAACGTAACCGCAGTGAATTTGGGCTCAAATGATTTGTCTTGAGGAGCACTTTACACTTAAATGATAGCCAGGATCTGATGATGAAGCTGTAAGGTGGCCATGGCATTTCTGTTATAAAGTAATATAGCCCCACCGAGTCGATTGATTTTCCTTGAAGAGCACTTTACCCATAATCACATCAAATATCCGTGGGATATTTTAAAACATCATGCCTTCTCTTAAATACTTAGGTAGTAGGTAGGTAGTCGGTATCTATACCTACCTACTAAAAAGTTAAAAATAAATTATAAGAAAAAAATATTTTTAAAAGCAAGCTTTTGTTTGGGACAATGAACTAAAATGTTAAAAATAAATTCTAGTAAGTATTTGGCGTATAGGTACTTACCTATATTTTTAAAAGCTTGAGGCACTGAAGTATAGTAATTACTTAGCCTGAAAAACGGGTAGTGCTTCAAGCTTTTAAGAATATAGGTAAGTACCTACACGCCAAATATTTACTAGAATTTATTTTTAACATTTTAGTTCATCGTCCCAGATAAAAGCTTGTTTTTAAAAATATTTTTTAATTATAATTTATTTAAAGTGTTTTCACGATTTGAAGATTCTTCGAAAGAAAATTTTAAATGAAATAATGAAGTTTTTAACACGGGCGAAGCCGCGGGCACAAGTTAGTTATTGTATATTATCTGGTGTAGTGTCCAGACACCCTCAATAGCAGTTTCTACCAAACTCTCACTCGAGCTTACCGACCGTGAGATATAAATTTACTTACAAACATAAATTGTACCTACACTCGCAATAAACTTATCATCTCGCGATTTCTATAAAATTCGGGCAATTTTTCACCAAAAAAAGCAGCGAGAAAACAAATATTTGTACAATCGTTATGATTTACTGCGGATAAAAAACTTAAGCGTTTTATCTTCTTTTGTATTGTTTCAAAGGGGAAGTGCGAATAAAATGGAAAATATGAAATGCGATTCTCCGAGACGGCGAGGTGGGGCGGACTGCACTCGGTCGCTGACGTCATTGTTACTGACGGCAAGTGCTTGAGGTTTTGTTAAACGGACTTTGTTTTCAGCTAGATCGAGACCACTCAGTATATGAAGTCGGTTTAAAAACTGTCAACAAAACGAACTTTACATTCCATGAGAGTCATTTCTAGTTTTCATTTTTATTAATTTATTTGAATTCACTGTACACCTACGAACGTCAGATATATTCATTAGTGTCATCTAAGTGTTCTGAGATGATTTGTTGTAAATCAATGGGAGTTTCTATTCTATGTTATGATATTAATAAAATCTATATTACAGGACTATTCTGCGTCCCTATCCCTAACCCAAAAAGACCCGCTCACGGATTCATTCCAAATTCAAATAAAAAATAAGGCTTTCGAATTGGAATGTATCCGATTTAAATTAGAACGTTCATGTTGGCGTATTAGGTCGGCCAATGGTTTCGTAATACTGTCCCACACCCTCTGAAACATCTGTAAGCGGTTGTTTGGTGGTAATGATTATACTTTCCATCTCATGATTTCAAATGGGCCGTTTGTTGGCCACTAGGGCAGAGAGCCTGTATCAACGTAGCGGGAGGGGAGAGAGGGGTAATTACGCGTTTGTTTACACATCGCGTGACGATTACCGGCAGCTGTCGCGATGTGCGCTCGTTTTAACTTTCGCTTGAGGGTCGAGCTTTTTTAGGACAGGAGTTTAGAGGATATGACGTATGTAAAATAATTATTAAATATGTTATTGCTTTTTCTTATGTAGCAAGTCTGGCGAAACATCGACATAATTTGATCCTACCACCTGAGTATAATGCTTTATGTATTACGTACAATACCCAAATGTTTTCCAAAGCATAACTAATATGAAAATGTAAGTTTTCCCAATAGCAGTAGCCCGATAATTTCCCATCGTATGACCGCTCTTCACCGCAGTAAGTGTAATTACCGGTTTGTACAATTAATGTTATTTTGATGTTGCGGTCGCGCATGCGCCGTGGAACCACCGCGATACTCGACCAACTATACATTTATAAACCTAACACGTAGGTAGTCACGTAGGTTATGATAGGTAATATTATGTTTTTGTTAAATAACCGTCGGATACTCATCCTTACCTACGGGTGGAACATTGTTACTTATTTGCGTCCGTTACCTTAACCCTACTTACTTACATAATTCTGGGAGCCTTTAAAAACAGGCTTTGGACATTTCAATCAGGCAATTTCAACAATAAGGCTTTGGCATGGTTTACACCATCCACTGAACAAAACAAATCAATCTTCCAATGATGTTCAGTACAAGCGGGATTAGATGATGCTTTTGGCGCAGTTATGTGTGGTTTGTACTCGAGTCAGTTGTCAAACACCTACACTGTCATCTTCCATTTCCATAGAAACACGATTCTAGCTTAGATCGCATCGTTAAATAATCATCAGGTGAGATAGTTGTAAGGTTCTTATCTATACTTAAACAATGCTTCGTCTTATTTCTATGCAACTTCATCCTTAGTGCATTGGGTGACCCATGGTAGTAGTTGTGAGGATTGTCGTGTTTAGGATTCCGTACCCAAAGGGTAAAACGGGACCCTATTACTAAGACTCCGCTGTCCGTCTGTCTGTCTGTCTGTCCGTCTGTCATCAGGCTGTGTCTCATGAACCGTGATAGTTAGACAGTTGAAATTTTCACAGATGATGTACTTCTGTTGCCGCTATAACAACAAATACTAAAAACAGAATAAAGTTGAACATAATAGAGGGTCCCATACAAGAAACGTGTTTTCTTCGGCATTTCACGTCATCTATGAACGCTTAGTTAGGTAAACGTCCCATAGATGGCGTTATATTGAAATGTCGATCCCTAACACCTTTGTTAGACGTTAGATGGCGTTATAAGAAATAAAATGTTTATTAATTATTATTTTTTGCTGGCAAAAATGATAGTGGTGGTATTTTTTGCTCGTTCTTATAAAATACTGTAGTGTGGTACGGAACTCTACGAGTGCGAGTCCGACTTGCACTTGGCCAGTTTATTAATTATTTGTATGTTGCGCTAACCACTCTGCAAATAGAACCATGTATCTAATTAGTTAACCAAGTTTCGTAATGATGTTACCAGCATATGTTACTGCACTATGTCGATTGGATTGAACGCCTTTCAGTTTCAGACAAACACACACATAACTTATCCTGCAACAGTACTTAGTACCAGATAAGAAATTGGTCCAGTTTTAATAGGTTACAAATAAAAAAAACAACACGTTAAATATTTTCCATGAAACCCTCTAGTCAAAATCGTAGCCCCAAGTGAATCGTCGGATTCAGTTTATAAGTTGCCACTTTATGACCTTAAACTGGAGCTATTGAACCATTAAAGTGAGTGTTAGACATCTCCCATTTAACTCACAGCTTCCCCTCACGGACATATAGGGAGTAAAACCTTCGGCCTTTTATGACGCGTGAACAAAACATGCAATTA